>CAHIKZ030000132.1:1682500-1780000 GCA_903632075.3 Acanthosepion pharaonis
TAAGAGAAAAAGAGAGTGTATGTGTGTGTGATTGTACATGAATACGAGATATTTGGAAGCGACTTCATTTAATTTTACATAAAGAAGTCACAGAAGAAATCTAACGGCACACCTTGTTGTTCGCAGTTATTCTTTTCATCCATTCATTTCTTAGTCTGATCTGGTGATTTCAATATATTTATTGAAGACCATAGAAATGAATTACATAAAACTGAAACTCAATTGTGCCCCATTTTTTCGTATGGATCATCCCCATTCTATCGCTAATATTATGGTTACTAGCTAACTCAGCTGTCACATTGTCTATCCTTCATCTTGTATATAAATACGTGTACCAAAATAAATCCTTATATTTGCCTGAATAAAGTTCCTCAGACGACGAAACACGTCGGCTAAGAATATTTTCCTCTTGACATTTTTCATTCACACACACACACATATATATATATATATATATATATATATATATATATATATATATATATATATATATACCTGTGTGTGTGTGTGTGTGTGTGTGTGTGTGTGAATTACATAAAAATTGCAACCATTTTTCCATATGGATATTTCCCATTATATTGCTAATATTATGATTATTAGGTTCATTGTCAAGTTTTTTTTCTCATATACTTGTATTTTGATTGGTCATTGCAGTTTATGTTAATGTTATGTTAATGTTATGTTAATGGCAAATGGTGTTTGGTTGATTTGAACCTTTTAAAACCCTTTATTCTACATTCAACACCAACACTTGATAAGACAACAGTAGTGATTTTATAACATATTTATACCCAAATGTAAAAGAACAAAGAGTAAAATTTCAACATTCAAAACATTAATTCAAAACAGGGCTCATTTATTTATTATGCACTGTTACATTACGACATGAACATACCCTGTACAAAACTATACATCCTGTTTCAATGTTATAAATTAACTTAAAGTAACAGTTCTTCAGATATCCCTGTAACTATTGGCCTATTAGCCTTCTACTATTTTTGTCAAAGTATTAGATGCTCTAATCAACTCTGAATTGGTTAAGCATCACTGCTTGCAGATTTTTCTTTCAGAAAAGCAATATCTTTCACAGGTAAACTTATGATGTGTTAAAATTATTATTGAAAGAGTCTATCAAAATTTAGATAAGAATGGTTTTAGATGAAAATTATTCTGAACTTCTTTGCTTGTAGATCTTTTGTATTTTGGGTCACCCTCAGGACTCTATTACGGGACCAATGTTGTTCCTAATTTTCATTAACATCCTTCTTGTTATCATCAGTCCTGAATGTGGTATCTATGTTGAATCTATATTTTTATAATTATTAGTGATTTTGTCCTAAATAATTTTATAGTATTTAGAAAGGTCAAACTTATATGTGTTTTTGATTTATCTGCTTTGATCCAAACCTCTTTCGAGTTTTTTTTAATCATATCGAAGTCCTTGTTAAAAGTCTTCTGAAAAGAGTTAGGTTTCTATTAAATTCCCTATTCTTAAAAATGTGAAACATGTCTTTTTTCGAATGATTCTAAAAGTTTGCAGGATGGTGGAGATCCATACGAAAAAATGGGGTACAATTGAGTTACTATTCTCTGTAATAAATATATTGATCTTTCGTTCGTGGATTAGTTTTAACATTTTATATTAATAGGATTCACTACATATAACTATATATATATATATATATATATATATATATATATATATATATATATATATATATATATATATATATATATATATATATATATATATATATATATATATATAACCTTAAGGTTATTTTTTGTAGATACACGTATTTGAGTAGACGCTCTGTTTATTTATTAAGCATTATATTTATTCATTATCCTATAGCGGCATGAATATACAAGAAATCTTATAAACGAAAATTATGCGCTGACAGAGAGTCTTTGAAATGTGCGTTCCACTAGGAGAAACCGTCACGAGATCTGATGTTATTTGGAGATATCCGCCGCTGTGTGCTGAGCTCAATGTTTAAGATAAGATATATGTTTAAACATCATTTCTCTCCCACGTTCTTTACCTGTATATCTATATCTATATTTATCTATCTCTCTCTCTCTCTCTCTATCTCTCTCTCTCTCTCTCTATATATATATATATATATATATATATATAGAGAGAGAGAGAGAGAGAGTGAGTGAGAGAGAGAGAGATAGATAGATATGCGTGCTTGAACTCAACAAATCGGAGTTTCCTGCTCCTGCAATCTTCAGGCGGGGATAAAATTAAAACATAGTTTCTTTTTATATATATATATATATATATATATATATATATATATATATATATATATATATATATATATGTACCCAAATGTATGATTGGTGTATACGGAATAAATTCCAATCACCAACAATTACTATTCTTAAAAGTGTGCTCAATACAGAGTAGAGCGAATATAATTATTTATTTAAAAATTATAACATAAATACGTTATAAAATCACTACAAAAATAGCCATTTTGTTTCAACGCCTTTGGTTTCTTATCAAGTGATGATGTTGTATGTAGATTGTAGAAGGTTCTACAATCTACATTCAACATCATCTCTTGATAAGAAACCAAACGTGTTGAAACAAAATGGCTATTTTTGTAGTGATTTTAAACATTTTTATGTTATAATTTTTAAATAAATAATTATATATATATATATATATATATTATTTGAAACTTTGTTTTTTAGTGTGTGTGCGTGTGTGTGTGTGTGTGTGTGTGTGTGTGTGTGTGTGAGAGAGAGAGAGAGAGAGAGAGAGAGCGTCTGTGTGAATATTATTTTTGTATTACCTCAGAGAGACCATCGGATAAACCTCACGAATCTGTCGATTAAGATGGAACACACAATTTAGTATGAGACTGACAATTAAGTCCCATCGTTTTTCTATTGAAATAACTAATAGTTTCTTTTCTGGAACGTTTCTTTCCTTTCACAGCTTCTTGCTCTCCGTGTAACTGTTCTTTTATTGTCCTTTCTCCATAGTAACCATTTCTCATTTACTGACACTCTCAGTAAAACCTTGCGTCTTAGGGGCATCATCGCCTTACTTCTGTTGAAATGATTCAAAAAAGAAATTGATCTATGTATATTATAGACGACAGTTGAAAATTTCATGACTAACTGAATATACAATGGATTTATACGAATAATTTGTTTTTCTTAAATATCGGATACTTTGAATCAACGCAAGAATTTCTCTCATCGAATAAAAAAAGTACATTGGTTTGAACTATATATTTTTATGTCTAGTTATTGGGGAAAAATTGCCTCTTCTTGGGAGATATATTTTGTTTGGCCTAATTAAGCTACACATAACCGCCTTGTTATATCTTTTGTCGATTCTACGTGATTCTATACATCTATTTATTGTGACGTCGGGTTAAACATATTTTTCTTCTTTTCTGTCAGCAGGTTTCGAAATTTAATCAAATATAGTGCATCCAGCCGTATTAACAATATCTAAAAGCAAGTGTCTATTTCTGCAAATGTCTGCAAGTGCTTCCTTGGCTGCGGACGAGGCTCGATAGTGAGAGTAATGGGCTGATTGATAAAAAGGTCGCGTTTAAACATTATATATATATATATATATATATATATAATGTTTAGATATGAGACATTCAGAGAATGTCTCATATCGAGAATATTTAACATTGAACATAAGGAAAAATTAATTATTTTAATAATATGTGGAAATCTCCGCTTTTACCTGAAGACGGTCCCGAGACCAGAAACACGTGTCGTAAAATTATGTAAAAACAAAGCATAATATTTTTTTCTAAATAAATCCACATTACAATCAAAAACGTTTGCGGCACCTCTTTTCTCTTCTTTTTAATATATATATATATATATATATATATATATATATATATATATATATATATATATAATCGACTCTCCCGTCGAGTTCGACGTATGAGGGTCAGGCCGATAAGTCTCCAGGAAACCGACATCCCGACACCGACACATGAGATTTGATTATAGTGGTGAAGGCCTCGTGCATGACCATCCACACTTTTTGGAGGGACGAATACAGAAACCTGGCACGGTGGAGTAATGGATAGCGGCTTGGATTGAGGAATCGCAGAGCCGAGTTCGAATTCCAGTCGAATCCATTACATTCACTTACGTGCTAATACCCTTGGGAAAGGTATGAATCCTCTTCATCTCCCTCCAGCTATGGGTAAAATAGCAGGACAGACTGGGTTCTATAGCCTTGGATGGCAACTGGTCTAGGAGAAGGACAACTCTGAATTCAAAACCTGCGGAGGGTCGTTTGGGAACTTGTGGCATTCGGTGCACCAGATATATATATATATACCAAAGTATATAATTGGTATACACGGAATGAATTCAATAACCAACAATTACTATTCTTAAAAAAGTGCTCAATACAAAGTAGAGCAGATATAATTATTTTATAAAAAATTTATAACATAAGTATGTTATAAAATCACTACAAAAATAGCCATTTTGTTTCAACACACTCTGTGTCTTATCAAGTGATAATTGTTGAAAATAAAATAAATGGTTTTAAAAGTTTCAGTTTGTAACAATGGCTATTTTTAGGATCGTTAAGTGAGATTTTATATTATATATATATATATATATATATATATATATATATATATATATATATATATATATATATAAAGGGCCTGACGATTGCGTCTAGCATGAAACAGCCTGTCGCCTCTACGCTCTATCTCTGATATTGGTGGGGTGTAAATCCCACTCGAGCAGCTTCTTCCACCAACCGCTGCTTTGTGTAAACGACTCAAGAAAGGATGATTCTCCGATCACTACAAACTTAACTTGTTCAAATCGAAGGCTAATTGTTATCTTCCCTACATATCTTCATAAAATATGCCTCTTACGGTGTAACCATCTACTTCGAGTGGCTCTTGAGCCTTGTCAGGGCGAACATCATGCAACAATGTGTTAAATAGTGTTATCAACTTAGCTTACTAGGAAATGATTAAACCAAATATATTTTAAAACTACTTAATCTATAAGCACTAATGTATAAAATTCGGTGACTTTCGTTAGTCCGTCTGTCATGCCCTCTAAAATAGCCATGCAATGACCGATCGAAACCAAATTTTGGGAAGGATTGCAAACAGGTAAGCGGGTACAAAGTACAGTTTTAACAGAGTGCCTTGCTTCATACAATAAATTTTCATTATTCGTTTAGAAAAATTAAAAAGCATTATTATTTAACATACAAAACACTCCCACTATTTTGAAAAGAATTTAATGATTAAAATAAGAAACACTTATTTATTAAAAATGCAATATTGTTTTTTGAATATCTTTTAAGTTTTTATATAAACAAGAATTCAGTTGCCAGCTATCCGTACGTTTGCGAGAACTATAAAAAAAAATACAAGGCCAAACGCTTCAGAAGAGTTGGAATTTGCCTCCAGAAAGAAATATTTTTATCTTGTACAGTTGTATGTTGAGTGCTCAAGAGTAAGAAAGAGTATGTTTTCTTAACTCTTAAAAAGGAAAAAGAAAAAAAAATTCTGAAATGATATTGTTTACCATGAATTTCTATAAAATTAATTAAATTCAAGAAATAATTCAACTGTAAAATAGGGCTTTTATCGAAGTATTTTTCCAAACAAATCAATTTATTCTAACTTATATCGATTGGTTTGCGAAATTGGACGAAAAGTAGAAATTGTAAATCTTGACAAATAAAGTTAACCATAACATCAACAATACTAAATACTGTGAGTATTGCAATACACTTTAGTGTAGTGGTAAATAATTCTTGTAATGAAAACAAGACGCTGGTCTAAAAATTTTGGTCTTTAGCATAGATAAGAACGATCACTAAATATAATAGAAAGAATAATATAGATATGCACATTTAATAAATGACAGTAAGTAATATCTATGACTTATCTTTCTTTAATCTGTAAGATGATGTGTTAGTAACCTGGTCATTTAATAACTTGCTATATCAACTGATTAATGTAGGCAATCATTTTTTTTTACAACGGAACCTTGACAGTCTAAATAGAGTGGTTTCATAAACTTATGTTTTTAAGCCAGATCTTGCTATGGATGATAGTGGCACCGTTTAAACGAATATTACCGGCTATATGGTCGATCATAGCGGACTAAACCAGGCTTTTTGGCTCAAGAGTGTCTAGACACCCAGTAGTATTAAAAACAAACGACGGTTGATATTTATAAAGACCATGACCACCTAGTGCAATGGGGTAGCCTGGGAACATATAGCTATATACACAGCCAATGTGGTGATGGACCAGCATCGATTGGAGCAGGACATTGGCTGTGGTTTGACTTCGAGATGGATAGACTACTCTAGCTCTCCTTGCCCTACGCATGCATGTATCGCTTGCGGGCTTTCAACTCAGCTATGTGGCAGGGATGTCTTAGATTCTGAGCGCTGTCTGTTCGACCACCTGTTCACTTACCGGGGGCAGCTATCTAGATATAATGAAGTCGTACATCTGCAGCTGGCGGCGAGGAGGTCATATCTCTGATTAAGTCGCTGATGCACTTTTTTTCTCTAATGGACAGATTCTATAGTCATTTTGTTCAGTATCATAACAGTTGCCTATTGTTACAATTTCAACTTCGTCCTTACTTAATATTCACATCTTTCTCTTTTCTCTTTTTTTATTTTGAGTCCTGAGGATGGCGATAAAATACATCTAGTAGCAAGGCCTCTGATCAGAAGACTGGTGATTTTCAGGAATATCGAACCACCTTTTAATTGCTGTTGTTCTCAGTTCCATCCTGATTCGAACTCGTAGCACCTGTTAGGAGTCCTAGCCATGGGTAAATAGTGAACACCATACAAAAATCAAAACCTTACAAAAGTACAGAAATATTTTTTTTACAATGAATCATTCAAACACAAGTAGATTACCAAAGTTAATTATATAAAATGGCAAAATCCCTTCGCTAACAAAATTTTAAAGGTGCATTAATGCTATGATCCTTGTTTTTAAAAATAATAACTCGCCAAGTATATTATTTAGATTATTCGGACTATTGTCCTCATCTTTGTCGCCATGTTTATCACAACGTTTTGGTCGTTGTACGCTCCGGCCTTCTTCAGGTGATGGAATGTCGAACTGAACCCTTTATTTCGATCACTGGGGTAGACCGTTCTAGTTCCATGTGCCATGTTTGATGGATCTCAGTTATCTCCTGTTAATTTCCCTCTGAAAGTTCTCCACTGCCTTAGCTGGGTATTGAATACTCAGTCTTTGGGTCCTGTTACTGGATCTAACTATTGACTTTATCCACAGAGGATAAAGGCGTTGGTTAGATCCAGTGACAGGACCCAAAGAGTGTGAGTTCAATACCCGGTTAAGGCAGTGGAGAAATTTTAGAGGTAAATTAACAGGAGACAACTGATAACTGACATTCATTAGACATGGCACGTGGAACGAGAACGGTCTACCCAGTGAACGAAATAATGGGTTCAGTTTGACATTCCAACCACCTGAAGAAGGCGGAGCGTACAGCGGCCGAAACGTTGTGATAAACATGGCGACAAAGATGAGGACAATAGTCCGAATAATGTAAATAGTATACTTGAGAAGTTTGATGGCTGAAGGAGAGTATAAAAATAAAAAAAAGACAATTTACTTAGAGGCTGCAAGGGACACGAAATTGTGGAGAGCCTTGACCACGTTCGTCATGAGGAAACACAACACATAAATAGAGCCACGTAATTTTTGAAATACCGGTTCACGTACGGTTTCCAAAATTAAGCAATGTCAAGACTTGTCAGGACCTAGACGAGGGACCGCTGGCGAATACTAGGCTTACATGTGTGGATAGTGTAATGGATAATGGCTCAGAATTTTTAATCGAAGAGCCGAGTTCCAATTCCAATTGGGTTCGTTATATTCACTTACGTGCAAAAAAAAAAAAAGATGGAGAAATTTATGAATCCACGTATTCTTCCCCAAATAGCTGTTGGTTAATTATTAGGTCTTGAATCACTAAAGAATTAGAATCTAAAAAAATCTTTCAATTAAGAAATATTTTCTGGCTTTAAATAACGTATATCAGCAGTAGAAAACGAATCAGTCAATCAGTTACGATTTTCGATTATAAAAAAAATGTAATAAATATTGTTTTAAAACGAAGCATAATCAGTTCGATTTGCCGACGAATTCTAGGTACATGGATTCGATTTTTATCATGAGATGGTATTAAGAAGGTTGTTATTCAAAAAGACATCTGTCATGTCATCGGTTTTTTTTTATTTGAATTATCAAATTGTGTGTATTTTCATAAATAGCATTGAAGATGTAAGAAAAGAATTGACATTTTAGGCGGATTTATTTATTTATTTTTATTAAAAACAAATAACGATTCAAACAAAAAAATCCTGGGTTTGTGAAGTTCAAAGGGAAGGTACCGTAAACAAAGAAATCTATCAAATATTTCTGCTATAGATTTCTCACTGAACGATGCTCCACTGTCGGGGAATTAAGTTGAGCGATTGAATCAAGACAATATTTGAGAACAATCAACGATATTGGACGAGGGAGACTTCAAAACATACTCAAAATATTTGAATCAACCGTTAAAAATCAGTTGATATGAGATTTCCAAATAATTCTTAAACTTAAACAAAAATACAGAGTGTTTCAAAAAATTTGATATCCTTCGAGATGTAAATATCACAGAAAGTACATGATTAAGGCAAATGAAATTAAAAAGTATTAATGTTGAAGATCATAAGATTTATTCTTCCAAATCTGAATGAGAAATTCAAAAGCATGTGGATTATGTGAACGATTTCACAAATGTTCAATATGCGCACCGCCTGAGACACGGCATTTTTATACCTGCAAAGAAAAAGATTAAAGATTAAAGAACATAAAAATACAAATAAGAAAAACACAAAAACATAAAGACATAAAAACATGAAACAAACATTAAACATAAAGATTCTATTAAAATTTGAAGTCATTTGTAGGAGATCTAACAAAGTTATTAGATTGCGAAATGATATCAAATTTTTTTGAAACACTCTGTACTTAACTCTAATTAAATACTCCAACTTTTAAAAAAAAATTTGTTGGGTGATAAAATGTAAATAATTTATTAAATGAATAAAACTGCAGCAGCTGAACCACCACGAACCCGGTTTCAATACACAGTAAACGATTCAGTTCGTCCAGAAAAGGTCCTTCTATGATGAGTGCTTTTTTAAAAAAAGTTGTGGCTTCTCCCAAACATTTACTGGATAGTTTATCATTTTACATATTATATTTAGTGAATGCCTAGAAAAAAAGTAGGCACTCCGTTTATTTATTAACCAGTATATTTATTTATTTTCGCCTGCCGGCCAGATTATTCAAGATATGTTTTTAAAGATTAATATGCATTTTTCCGCCAGTAATCGAACCTCCGTCAACATTAGCAAGAGAATCCGTCGTTAGACCCAACGTGTGTTCGACCGAGTCGGCCACAGAGTACGTCGACGTTTCAGCGCAGTTTAATATTGCCTTATAAATGCAATTCTTTCTCAGTCTGTCGAAACTTTTATATCTACTCAGTTTCGTATTCTGACGTAAACAAAGCAATTTCTAAAGAAGTAATGGACTTTATTTCAGTAATCCGATAGATTTTATTATTTAAACGTCAGTTTTAGTGGATACCCATATTCGAGTATAACGTCCCGTTTAGTTATTAAACGTTATTTATTTTCGACAACCGGCATGAATAATCGAGTATTATTATTTTTTAAAAAAATGATGCAAACCTGCGTGCCCCTATCGAAGCAAAATCGAATAGCGCATTATGAGTTCCAATCATTCCAAGAATTTGAAAAGGTATTGGCTTTTTCAATAACACGATCATTTGACACATAAACTTGAAAAGACATAAAAATAGCGAAATATGCCTTTCAGAAACAAACAACTGAGTGTTAAGAAAATTTGCCTAGAAAGATAAAAAAGATAGAAAGTTGACTGAAATCTTATATACCATCTAATGACCTATCTTTACATGAATGGCGAGGAGACGACAAGGTTGTGATTCTACTGACAACTGCTAAGAATTGTATATGTGACCAACGAGAAAGTTTTAAGAAAAATAAGAACTACAATGAAGCATATATGCAATCAGAAAGGCAGAGCTTAAATCTCTGAGTCGCACAATAGGAAAAAGTCCAAAAGAATTTAATACATTTCACTTATTATACAACGCAGATTTTGTGTGTGTGTGTGTGTGTGTGTGTGTGTGTGTGTACGTTTATATATTGGATCGGATTTCTTACATTTTTCAACCGATTTCAACAAAACTTCACAGGACTACGTAAAATTACCTTGCGGTTGTTCTGACAGCGCCAAAAATTGGAAAAAACACAATTGTTTTTGCACGAAATCAATTTGAAAATACGATTAAGAGGCATTAATGAAAGGGGGACAACTCATATCGAGTTATACTTATTAATATCGAGTTATCGAGTTATACTTATTATAAAACCCAGGTTGATTGTGTGTGTGTGTGCGTGTGTGTGTGTGTGTGTGTGTGTGTGTGTGTTCGTTTATATATAGGATCGGACTTCCTACATTTTTTAACCGATTTCAACAAAACTTCACTTTTTTTTAGCAGGTAGTGTTTCTTAGTGTATTGCACACATTTTTCTTTATTTTTACATTCAGAATGCTTTAAAAATTCCATTTACAAGACAATTGTTTATAATAAAATTCTATTCAATCAATAGACTCATAACGATTGAAAACAATGTTTTTGTTTGAGTTTGGGTTTGACCAATTCGTAAAAAAAAAAAAAAAAAAAACCTAATTAAAGCATGCGTGTCCGTCAACCTTAAACAATAATCTTTGTCAATTTTATTTTTCAGTATTTATGATGGTCGATACTTGATCTATCTCTTACTGTTACATCCCCGGGCAACGCCGGGCTCTACTGCTAGTAATATATGAATGGCAAGAGCGGTAGAAAGGAAAGCACTTTGGCGTGAATAGATGGCAAAACAATGTAAGATGTTAATGATTCACAGTCTTCGAGCAAGAAAAGACAGGACAACGTTCAAATCCATTATTGATCACGGCATGAAGATCCATGACAAAAAAAGAAAGTTTTGCAACCTCTAAAAGGGGCTTAATATTTTTTAATCTATATTTTTCCTATGTAACATATCGTTAAAAATTCAAATCCTTGCCACACCCGCCATATTTAACCGGTGCTGCCACGTCTAATTACCATTTATTCAGAGTTTTTTTTCATAATTTTCTTTATGGAGGAAGAAGGAAGAAATTGATGACGAAGAGACTTGAAGCAAAAGAAAAGTGGTTTTACAGAAGGATGCTGAGAATACAATGGATTGAACATGTTGGCAACGATGAAGTTCTAGAGACAAGCCCCCAAAAATGAACACTTATACTTAACATCAGCAAGGGAGAGTTGATATTTCTGGGGCCCATAATGAGGAAAGAAGGCTTGGAAAATTTTATACTCACAGGACAGATCGAAGGTAAGAGAGACTGAGAAGAAGAACGCACAACCTACCTGGTGAGTTTGAGCGAATGAAGGGGTCGGAGGGGTTAAATGTTTGGGAGGGATGGCAAAAAGACACAAGTTATTAGGAGCTAGAAAGGACAGTACGTTGTTGTCAACGTCCGTCAATGACACGGCACATAGTAGAAGATAATATGAACTCCCTGAAAAGAAAAAAAAACAATTACAAATAAAAGGGATACAACATAAATACCTTATATGTCCAATCTCTTTCCCCGCGATATAGTTCTTTCAATTCTTAATCGTTATATATATATATATATATATATATATATATATATATATATATATATATATATATATATTTATTATAAATTACAAAAAATAAAAAAATATAAACAAAAATAAAAAATAAAAAAATAAAACAATAAAAAAATATAAATGAAAACTATTCTTTGTCGTCATTCAAAAACTTTCCTTAAATAAATTTAAAAATAAAAAAAAAAAGCTGGTAATGTGACGTCGCCCTCCTTGGTCGCAACTCTGTTTCGATCTCGTTCGCGGCTCCAATCGTGAGAGAAAGGGTCGAAACAGCACCTACGTTTTTTGCCGCGGCGTCAGCTGTTCGCTCCTCGCTGTCACGTTACCCTCTGGTTAGATGAAAGCCTCGCCGTTCCCAACTTTCCAACACCTGGTTAAATACTGATCTCCGGTCTGCCTACCCAATTAGATCTTAGACAGACGGGATCAAAAAAGCTGGGTTCAACAGGGGTGGCAACACACAAGCAAAAAAAAAAAAAAAAAAAAACTCACGAGGCAAAAATTACTGATATACCTTTTATATCTAATGTTCGTTACATAAAAATTATTCTTATTTGACCCCTTTGTGGATGGAACCAAGCTTCTATCAAAATTTAAAGACTTCGAGTTGCCTACTCTCTAAAATTTTGTATGCCGGGTGTGGTTTGGTTTCGACACTGGGCGCTAATCTCCAGTCGTTCACGGCTGATTCTTCTCTTCGGCTTTTGGAAAAAGAGTTGGATATTTCTTCACTTCGATTTGGGTTGGACGAATTTCCACCTAGCCTGGTTTCAACTTCTTCTAGACGCAACTGCAAAACTTCTTCTTCTTCCGTCCTACTCTTTCGCCAAGGTCGAACTCTTCTCTCTGCCGTCTGGGGTGAACTCTTCTCTCTGCCTTACAGGGCTAACTGTTCTGCTTGTTTGGCCTGCAAACTGCCTGTCTGGTATTCTTCTGCTTGTCTGGCCTGCAGCTCTTCTGCCTAACCAAAGCTCTTCTGCCTATCTGGCCTGATTCTGCTCCAACTTCTCTGCGGCTTTCGAGCAATTTTCTTCTCTTCGACTTGGCTGCAACTTCTCTGCCTGTCCGGGCCAACGGACCGGCCCTTCTTGCCCGCAAGGGGCGAAATTGGGGTCCTGCTTTTATTGACGCCGCAACAAACTGGGGTGGGTCTGTCGGAATAATTCAAAAGTCATTATTTCTGATTTCCCTTATCGCTCTTATTTTCACCCCTACTTCCTCCACAGTGCCTCTGGGGGGATGCGCATACCATCTCTCCCGGTCTCTCGTATGTCAGGTGACCGTTTTCGACCAAAAAAAATCACGTGACCGCTTTCGGCGATTCTGGTTGGGCGTCTCCGTCCTTCGGACGTCTCCAATCGGGCGTGGCCTATCCCTTTGTTCTGGGAAAGAAACACCTTTTAAAAAAAAAAAATCAATTTGGCCTTTTTTCGCACGCACGAAAATGACAATCTCGGCCTTTCTCCTTTTGGTTTTTGTCAAAACATAATTAGATGTGACTTCGAATTTTTCTTGTCTCGCTGGCGCTTTCTGTGAGCCAAAACAATTGTTTTCATTCCTTTATTTTCGTTCAGGCCTGACAGTCAAAATCTTAATTATCTGAATTGAAAATATCTTCACTTTATCATCGTGGGTTCTAATCTTCAAAGGTCAGGATCTGTATACAATTCCAGCGGTCACCTTCTCATCCAAAAAACCCCTTTCCGATTAAATTTCGTTTTCAGTGTTCTAAAAATCCCATTTCTCCAAATTGATATTGAGCTTCTACATTCCGTCTGAGATGTTTTTGACCGATATTTTTCATCAATCGTACGTATGTTCATCCACTTTTACCATGTCCGTTCATTATCTCTTATTCTTTCAAATAACAATTTCCATTGTTCTTGAAAAATTTCTCAAACTGATAATGAGCTCCGAATTCCGTGGACACAAAAGTAGGCCAGATGTTTTGACCGATATTTTTATCAAAAATGTTCATCCACTTTTACCATGTCTGTTTTCTTTTTAATTATCTCTAGAATTCTTAATTTCTATTAAGAAATTCGGTCAGGCGCGTTGGCCTAGATATATCTCTTGACACCTGTTTTCGCTTATGTCCGGCTTTTGCATTACCCATCTCTCCCTCTCTTTTCCTTTCTTTTCCTCTTTCTTTTCCCTTCTTCTTCCCTTAGGGTCTTTTATTCTCAAAACTCAATTATTCTTCGTCTATATAACTAACAACTGGTTAATAAACCGAATAAAATTAAATCATAATGAATATTTCTTTTAGTTTTTAATAATGCAGGGTGCCACAGTAATATATCTTATATTTGATATGAAAAAATAATTTAAATAATTAGTAATTCTGCCACATTACATTTACTTTTTTAAAAGAGAATAGTCTTTTAGTAATTAAGATATAGTAAAACTATTTTAAAACTGTAGTTAAATAAAACGTATTCTAAACCAAACACTCCTAGATAAAAGCTTTTATACAATCAGAAAAAATGCCGAAAATTTTTGACGTTAATTTAAAAAAAAAAAAAAAAAAACAGACGACATGCGTTTAACGGATGTAAATTATTCCTTAAGCATAAACCTCTTTTGAACGTAATTTATAATTGAAAAAAAAAATAAAAATAATCCTACCACCCCTGTCTGAAAAAGAACAGGAAATTACGAATTTATATGTGCGATTAAAACTCAGCAAATTTAAAATAAGTTATTCAAAATTCTCTTGAAGATGAAACAGAACTAAGGCTTTTAATTTCATTATATAATTAAATTTGAAGTTTTTAGCTTCAGTTTTTGAAACATGATTATTACTTGTGCGAAAAAACATATTTTAAATCAGTTAATTTATAATATTTATGCTCTGTAAATTTACATTGAGCACTGTTAAAAAAAAAAAAAAAATCAATAACCTTAACCCTATTCTACATCTTAGTTCTTTATATATATATATATATATATATATATATATATATATATATATATATATGTGTGTGTGTGTGTGTGTGTGTGTGTATATATATATATATATATATATATTCTTTATATATATATATATATATATATATATATATATATATATATATATATATATATATATGTATTCTTTATTTTACCCAGAGATTAATTCATGCTTTTAATAGGAACTGGCTCAGTCGTTTCATGTAACGCAGATACTCGTCCAACCATATTAAATCTTTGACGACATGATGGATTTAAAATGTTGAAAGGCTCCGGCGGTTGTATTTTTAACATTGTCTTTTGTTTGATAGTGAAACGATTTATTTCCTTTTAGGACGTCAGGATGTCTTAATCACTCCATACAGCATGTTTTATAATAACTCGAGTGGTTTCATATAGTTGTCTGCAATAACGATATCGACAACAATAACAAGACCTTCAAAAATGTTCATTTAGAAGATACATAAAATAAAGTATCATATTTTCTTGATTAAAATTTATATTACAAACAAGTGCATGTGGGCTGACTTTTATAGACGCATAAAATGGAATCAGCGAGTCGGGTTCTCTTTCCACCATCGCTTGTTGGGTACACTATTTACGGTAATCAGTTAAAACATCTATTTCATACTGTGCTTATGCAAAATAAAAAAATAAAAAAAAATACAAGTGACATTAAAAAATTAAGACTTGCTGATTGAAATTGTCCCAGGAGAATCAATAAAATATGTTGAATCTTTTACATACTAAGGAAGCGAGATAAATTCTACTCAAAATGATGGGAACATTCGCATATCTCAACCCTAGGCCACTTTGAATAAAATGGATGAAATCTATAAATCTGATCTACCAAACAACTTCAAGCGTAGATTCTTTTGCAATAGTATAGAGCCGGATTTGATGTATAGTTCCACTTCTTGAACATTAACAAAACCTTTCGGTCTGAGCTTGATGGGATCTGCACTCGAATGCTGAGAGCTATACTTAATATTTCTTGAATACAACATGCAACTAAATCACAAGTCTAAAGACCAATCCCCGATATAGTTTGTTCGAGATCAATTTAAGAGTTGTTTTTTTTTTTTTTGTAAAATAAAAACAGATATCAAAGCGAAAATCAATTTATTGGAAAAATAGAAAAGCTGCATACATGTTATAATAATTAAAAGACAATTCAGTCAAAGAAGCTACTCTCAGCATTTACCATAGCCTCGAACCGACTCCAGCATCTGGTACATACGGCCTTCACTGTGTCCTTAGGGAGATCCCTAAACGACGCCTTAAACCCATCGATCAGTTGCGCCTTGATTATACAGACAGTGTGGTTGTTACTTTTTTTCAACTATGCCCCACACTTAATATCCATAGGCTTTCAATCAGGGGCTTTAAGGGGCGGGGCAGATATTTAGGGCGGTGAATTCATAAAAATTATCTGAAAACCACTTCTGAACCTTCCTGTAGGTGAGGCGGGGAGATGAATCTTCCTGCCACACATAAGATCTTCCAGCAGCCACCCTTTGCAACTAAGATCAGGGTGCTCAGTAACTCCACATAGCCATCCAAATTGAGCCTGAGACCCTGTTCAAAGATGTGAGGTGTCATGACATCTCCCTCACTGGAGACCCACCCAATACCAATTTGGGTTAACTTGATTTTATTGTTACGCAAAACTTCATATGGATTGTAGGCAAGCCATCTATCGCTGTGAATTTTGTGAATTTGATTCTGACAAAATTATTTTCATCAGACAATAACCAGACTCCCCTTGCTTCAACAGAATGTTTCACATTGTTGGCTTTGTCAGACGCTTTTCTCTAGCCTTTTCTGTAAGAAGTTGATCATTACACCTCCTCTTTGGATGGTAGCGAAGTTTCTCATTTAAAGCCAACTTCATGCTGGAAACTGAAACAACCATTTCCTGTGCCAAACTCGCCTGGATCTTCCATCACTTTCTCCTGCAGCTGTTTGATAGATTCTGATGTATAGAGGCATTCGGAATATATACTGTGTAATTTTCTTCAAGACATGTGTTATTTTGTTCAAAGAGCATTGAGCATCTGTCGTAATTGCAGCATTTTGGTACCCGGTACGAATCATCATGATTCAGGTTACCATTTTCCAATATATCAGGCGGGTTATACTAACCTATATCAATTAATTTTCACACCTCTAATATCGTCGTGATTAGGTTCCTCAAAGTCGTTGACTTTTTACAGATATTCCAAACCAATTTGAAAAAAAAAATTAAACTCTGTCAATTCAGCTCGAACACCCAAATATTTCTACAATCTTACGCCAACGCAGAATGCATTTAGCAGTACACCGAGCAGAATAAAAACTTGATAAGGATCTACTGCTGCGGAATACCTAACCATGGCGCAAGATGAGTTGGTCGACTATCAACCACCTATATTGACCAAATATATTATGACACAGAATGCCACCATTATGACCTTCCGACATTGATGAAAGAACGTGATAGCTGACCTGATAGACTAATAAATATCCAAGAGCTAATAACTGAATATTTTCTAAAGACGTTTTCAATTTTTGATTCCATAAAAGATGCTACGATGTTTCATACTCAACACAATTCCCTTCATCCTTGAATCTTATCATAGTTCCTCTCATTATATAATATTTATTTTTTTGGGCACATTATCCCTCGGGAGGCTTTGAAAATTATTGGTCCGTAAAGGATTCCGTTAGAAAAAAAAAAAATGAAAAATGCCGTTCTTTTTACAATATATATATATATATATATATATATATATATATATATATATATATATATATGTGTGTGTGTGTGTGTGTGTGTGTGTGTGTGTGTGTGTGTGTGCGTGTGTGTGTATATTATAAATTTATAATATTTATGGTTTGGAGATTTGCACTGAGCACTGTTTTGTAAAAAAAAAAATAATTAATAGGAACACCGGATTATATATATTCGTGTTCTTTATTATTATATTCTTATGATATATATATATATATATATATATATATATATATATATATATATATATATATATATATATATATATATATACAAGCATATATGACAGGAATAGGGGCAAATATCCAAGTATATTTTATAATTTTAAACTTAAATTAAATTTAGATTCTTACTTCATTGTAGTTTTTGAATTCTATATACCTTTTTTTTTTGATTGGCCATTCTAGCTTTTTTAAAGCGTTTTCCCTTTACGAAGGATCGTTAATTAATTTGAAACTTTTAAAACCATTTTTTACATTCAACATCATATAAATAGTCTTGAAAAAAATGGATATAATCATTTTCTAATATATTTATGTTTTTAAATAAATTTAAATATATATATATATATATATATATATATATATATATATATAAGCAAATATATATATAGATCCGACAGTATGAAGAAAAAATATATATATATGCAATTATGCTGTTTTTAAATGTTAATATAATGTCAACGTCGGACGTTTCGGTCTAATAAACCACCTTCAAGACATATTCATAAAATATAATTAACATTATCAATTCAACATGATAAGGACGATGGACATAAGAACAAGTCTTATCCAAACAGATAACTGAAAGTTTTATAAGATCAGCTTTCCGTTTAAACGTATTTCACAGCGTCGCCCACGTGACGACAACGTGACCATGTTATGTCCCGGGCGGGGGCTGGGGGGATCCCCTAGAGATAGCCTTAGCTAAGGAGGCCCTTGATCGATCAAATAGCGAGCGGTACATGGGTCAGGTAATTAGACATAAGTTAAGCAAGATGTCTTCCGAAGCCGTGAACATGGGCGCAGATCTGCGCATAGGTATCGAGGTGGCGATCGTTAGTCAAATCCCCGGAGCGGCGTACTCTTCGGGCCACTGACGACATGTGCGGAGCGTTTCGGCGCCATTTCGAGAACCGGTTTACCAAGGAGCCTGGTCTCCGTGAGGAGGAGTTTTTGACTTTCCTCGGCTTTCGCCGACTGAAGCGGCTAGCTGCGAGGGAGAGATTACGGAGGGCAGAAGTCTACGCGGTTTTGAAGAAGGTCGGCAGAGGCAAGTCGCCCGGTCTGGATGGTTTGCCCTATGAATTCCTTTTGAGGCTGTCGCACATCTAAATTTTGACTGCAGTGTTCAACAACTGGTTTCGGTGTGATCACTCTGTTGAAAAAGGACAAAGGTGGTGGGGGGAACCTAGATCATTACAGGTCCATAACTCTGCTAAACACAGAGTTAAAGATTATGGCCAAGATCCTGCTGCAACGTTTGCAGTCAGTTGCCGAGTCTCTGTTGAGACCTGAGCAGACTTGTTCTGTGAGGGGCCGAACAATTCAGAGCAACCTGCGATCATAGAGGGTGTAAAAGAAGACGAAGAAGCCGCGCTGATCAATTTGGATCAGTCCAAGGCATTTGATAGGGTCGACCATCGCTCCCTTGCTGCTGTCCTGCAGGCCGCTGGATTCACATCCAACTTCTGCAGCTGGATTAGCCTCTTGTATTGCCCCCCCTAGTACGGTGGTACAGGTGAACGGAAGGTTGTCGGACGCGTTCGTGCTGTCTAGGTCGGTTCGTCAGGGTTGTCCGCTGTTGCCTCTCCTTTATGCTTTGGCGTTGGAGCCTCTCCTTCGCCGGCTGAAGGACGAGACCGGCAGTCCGGACCTACGTGGAATTGCGTTTCCTGGAGGGTCTCGACCCAGGTTTTCCGCGCACGCCGATGAGGTATCTGCTTTCGTGTCGTCCCGCAACGACATTGAGGCGGTACAGAAGGCGCTTGATCGGTACGAGAAGGTGACAGGGGCCAAAATAAACCGTGAGAAGTCGCCCGGCTTGCGGTTAGGTGCCTGGAAGGGTGTCGCTTTTTCAGGCCGCTTCGGTTGGTCAGACGGTCCTGTCCGCATTCTTGGAGTGTGGTTTGGGCCTGACCTCCAGCTGGAGAAGAATTGGTCTGAAGTACGAGCAAAGGTCGTTTCCGCCGGTCATATTGGAATCGACGGAGGTTGTCCGTGAAGGGCAGGGCGGAGATGTGTGCTACATACATTTTCCCCCTGATTCTTTATCGATTGTCCGTACTTCCTCTCTGTAAGACCCACAAGAAGGCGATCGAGCGATCTCTATCCTCCATTTTATGGAGAGGACGCGGGAATAGGGTCGACAGACGAGTCTGCACTAAACGTCCGTGTCATGGGGGGCTGGGAATGCCGCACCTGCCGAGTCACATCCGTGCCTCTAGGTTGGCTTTCCTACGCCGCGCATTGATTGGAGGAGATCCGATTCTGGAGGGGATTGTTAGAGACGCGTTCCCTGGTCTTACCATCAGTCCTCCCATCTCGCGTGTTGAACGCGGTCGTAAACCCCGGGATCAATCGGTTTTCCTTCGCGAGAGTCGGTCGGCCTTGAGGGCGGTTCCCCGGTCCAGTGACCTTTATCGGCCTAGGAAGGTCTTCTACCGTGAATTAGTGGAAAGGCCCGCGAAGGATCCCCTACGAGATATGCTCGGCGGATTACCTCAGTAACCCTGAATTTTCGCTTAGCTGGCGATTGGTTCGGAATCGGCTGCCTCTCAACGACAAGGCTTTCATATGGGGCTTGGCTGATTTGCTAGACTGTGAACGGTGTGGCCTTGGCTTAGAAGAAACGGCAGCGCACGCCTTCTACCATTGCCCCCAGGTCCGCCCCTTATGGGTCCAGGTCGGCGAGCTGACGGCTCGTCTCGCTCCCGAACAGCTTGTGTCCATTGATCGCGCATACGCGTGTGACAATGTGTCGCCCGCGTATTCCGGGATGAAACGGATGGTGTTTCTGACGCTGATGGCTACAGCTCGAATGGTGATTTGGACGACGCGAAAGGAGGAAGTCTTGCGAGGCAATCGTCTTTCTCATTCGGATCTAATTCGATTCTTTGAGCATCAGCTCAAGATGAAGATTAGATCGGATAGAAAACGATTGCATTCGACAGTCTTTAACGAAAGGTGGGTAAAAGAAGCGAGCTTGCTTCGTGTGAACGGTGCTAGCCTTGATTTTCTCTTCTAGGTCAACCTATTGCACATCGGGGTGGCTTCCTGTGGAACCCTCCCCTTGGTTAGGTTAGACAAGCTTCAGTGTACCTAGTTAATGTGAGTAAGTGTTGTTCCTGGCCTGTATCCCGGCCGTTCTTTGGTTATGATCCAAGTCGAGATTCCCAACATTCCCCACTTTCATCTCGACTGGGTCAGTTTTATATTTTCCCATTCCAGCCTAATATTTTATACTTTTTCCCACTCCCTTAGCGAGAGCGTCTCTTGATTTTGTCCCCTGGGCAGAATACAGCGGTCTCTCTGTTTTATGGGTTGGACGGTCCCTAATAACATCAATAATGTTTAGTTTGTATTTGTGTTTATTTTAAGTTTATTATTGGGTTCATTTCCCTCCCTCTCATTTTATCATTATTAGAATTGTATATATATATATATCATTAAAATTTTTATGGCATGGGGCGCGATTTTGGTAGGTCTCCTTGAGAGCACGTGGTATTATGGTGGTTGAAGGATTGTTTGGTGATGGACGAGTTCTTTTGGTGAATGGGTAAAATGTAATGTACGAATGGGTCGCGAATCTGATTAGCTAGGTATAAGACAGTTAGTGTTGACCAGCCTCTACCCCTCCCCTTTTTTGGCCTCGTGCCACAATTTGTACTTTTTGTACGAATAAATATCAGTCTTGTTCTTATGTCCATCGTCTTTGTTGAATTGATAATGTTAATTAGATTTTAAGAATATGTCCTGAAGATGGTTTATTAGACCGAAACGTCCGACGTTGACATTATATTAACATTTAAAACAGCATAATTGCATATAAGGATTTTTGATTGTTTTTTCCGTATATTTTTCTTTATATATATATATATATATATATATATATATATATACTTTCAGTCCTGTATTGTGGCTCTTTTTGATCAATAAAATTTTTCGCTATTGTTCTCGAGACGGTGTGATGGTTAACAAGTTTCTCTCGCTAAAACAATTACAATAGACTAATGAGTTCGATCTTTACTGGGTGCCGCATACTTTATGATTTTTGCCACAGCTATGCTATGAAAATCGCTATTGTATAGATGTCTACCACATACAATGTGCGACATGCTTATGCATTTATTATAATTTTCATTTTTTCAAGTTTTATTCAATTTATATTGTAACGGTGATTTATTGGTATGTTATTTTTAAGCAGTACCACAATATTTCACATTTTCAGCAAAAAGGAAACAAAAATACATTTAGAATCAAAATTATTTCGAAATTCTGAGGTGTGGGTATTTAATTTTGCGGAAAAAAAGGAAACAAAAGACGTTTGGAATTATAACAAGACAGTTGGATTTTGCTATGTTGGGGGAAGTTAGTTCTCATAAAAAAAGGAAACAAAATACATTTACAATCATAACGGAAAAAAGGACATTTATTTGAGACAGTTGATATTTGGGGTGGGGAAAATTTAATTTTCGATAAAAGGAAACAAAAATACACTTACACTCATAACGAGATACTTGAAATTTGATATTTGGGGAATTTAATTATCGGGAAAAAAAACAAAATACCTTTAAAATCATTATGTGGCGGTTGATATTTGGGTTGTGGGGAAAGTAATTTGAAGTAAAAATGAAACAAAATAGATTCAGAATTATAAAGAAAGAGATACATTTTGAGTGGTCGTGACAGGAAATTTTAGGGTAAAATGAAAGAAAAACACATTTCGTTTTGTGTGTTTTGTTTTACGGCATATCATCTTCTATGGGTTATTTAATGCTGGCAAGATTTTTATTGCTGGTAATATTTTTTTTTTCAAAAATGTATTGCTGCTAATATTTTTTCCAAAACTGTATATCTGGCAATATCTTCTTTAAAAAAAAATGTATTGCTGGTAATAAATTTTTACTCAAAAATTCATGACTGGCAATAAACTTTTACAAAAATGTATTGCTGGTATTAAAACCTATTTTCACACTTTCATGGTATTTTGACTCCAGTTTGAGGGTCAACTATTTGCCCATAGCTGGGACCCTAACAGGTGCTACCACTCCGGGTAAGATTAGACCAGAGAACACCAGCAATTAATAGGTGGTTCCACGCTCCTCAAAACCTGATCGGAGTCCTTGCTGTTGGATGTAGTTTATCTTCTTACCCAGAACGCGGATATAGTCTATTGTCTTACTCAGGCGGGAATACATTTAGAATCATAACGGGACAGCTGTAATTTGGGGTTGAAGGTGCAGCAAATTTTCAGATTTTAAACAGCGAGTAGCATACATAATAATTATAATTAAATCGATGTCTAATCAAAGAAGAGAAAAGATTTTAAAAAGCAATCATTAATAAGATCTACATAGAGGAGGAAGGTTTAGAGAACCTTGATCACTCACACCCTGAAGAGTCACGACACGTGAAAAATTTCGAAAATAGTTCGATTTAATACGGCAATTAAATTAGCATCGTTGATCAGAGAAAAGGACTGAAATACTTTACACCGTCGTGCAACTTACTCCAGCGCATGCCTACGAATAGCTGCCATGTTCGCATTAAAATATCTATCAATCAATCTGAGCGCCGATACCTATTTGAATATAGCGACCTCGCCCTTTCTGTTCCTCTCGATTTATCCAAAAATTTCAAATGTGTCTATCTATTCTCATTTACTTTCTATACTTATTTCTATATCTACATCTTGGGCTCTTCCTCACTGTATATTTCTCTGTCGATCTCCATCCACGACACCTGTCGCAGAACAAGAATTAATTCCGATTTCTAGATTGATAAACTTAGCAGGATTTATTATCGGCGTACACAATCTTAACAACAGAAGGAACACTGCAAAATCTCATAGACAAGGTCGAAAAAGAAAGTCAGAAGAAAAGACTAACTATTAGCTAAATGAGACAGAATATAGAATCATCAGCAAAAGAGAGAGCCCAAAGTTTAACCAGGTATTAGAGGCCTCAAAATCAAGTAAGTACAGACACTCACCATCATTGTAGTGTCGTAACAGGGTAGGAACTTGTGAGACAGAAACTGACAGGGGCAGTAAAGATGAACAGTAAAGAAGCTTTTCAGAAGCTAAGCAAGTTAATACGACGTAGAAACATAGCCGTGGCAGTATATTTGGTCGACGGACATTTGGTCGACGGACATTTCACCGTACAAGTAATGATAGTAACAGGCAATAATTTAATTATCTTAATTAGCAGTATTATAAAGTAGAATAGGACTATTAATTACCACTGAATATCAAGTGATTAAATTACTAAATCTAAATGCAATGTTAAAGTATAAAGTATAGGCTCTCGGTAAAGCAGTTGAGCAACATGCTCCATAAGTTTTCTATCGGGTTGAGGTCAGGAGATTGGGGTGCCCGTGTCTCAACACTCACCTGATTCTCATCAAAGTATTCCTTCATCAATTTTGATTTGTGACAGGGAACATTATCCTGCATAAAAATGAGCTTGGTGGGGTCGATTTGCACCCTTTCAGCAGAAGGGAGCAGACAAGACTCTAAAATTCGCTTGTACTGCTCGCTACTGGGGGTCTATTCAATAAGTTTTAAGAAACCAGTTCCATGAAAAGAAAAGCAGCCCCAGAACATTATACTGAACGGATGCTTGACAGTACTTACTGCTAAATTCAAAGAGCTTTCAAAGCTTTTTTTTCGGATTTTATATCGCTTATCGTTTGAATTTAGCTCAACTTTCGTTTCATCGAAGAAGAGAACATTTAGTAAAAAATATCAGGTGAGTCACTTTTATCGAACAGCACTGTAGTTCATCTCTTTAAGATAATAATCATTAAAAGCGAAATTGAAAGATCTTTCATATCGTAAATGCTTAAGATTTTTACTGTATTAAAATGTCCTTTTTCTCAAAATAGTTATCTCTTACAGCAATATTTGAAGTAAAATATAATATATACAAAATAGATTTTAGAAAAACCTGTCAAAAAAATTATAAGTTAATCCAGTAAATAAATATAAATATATGTAGCACATTACGATAAAGAGTGTGACATACATGGAAGTAGGCCAATATATTTTCGGCTGAATATCCATATAGTTAAATGTCCGTCGGCCAAATATTTGTTCGACGAAACGTCCGTTCGGGGAAATATCGTCGGTCAAATATCCGAGTACAAAACATAGCCACCTGAAGAAATAAAATATTCCAGAATTTATCATATGTAGTCAACTATATAGAAGGGAACACTGCACATTTTCTTCACAGATGAAAAAGCAACCGAAAAAATATTCTACCATCAAAGTTTGTGAAGACCATGGACATAACATTTGAGAAATGAGGAAATTTTAGAGAGAATAAGAACTACAAAGTAACATATATTAAAAGTCAGAAAAATGTCGGTTGACGTGGATATGAGGAAAGACGGCTTGAAGAATTAAGCATTCATAGGACACATTGATGACATAAAAAGCAGAGGAAACAACAAACAATGCACTGACTGTTTTTGTTGGAACAAAATAAGGAAAGAAAACAAAGAAAAAAATGAAAAGAATACTAAAATTTAACAGTAAGAATGACTCTCAGAATCGAAGTAAATTATTATGACGTATCAAAATGTATGTCGGGACAACGAAAATATTTCTGAACTCTCTATGACGGGAAATTGTCGAGAGCCATGACTACCCATGAAGCGAAAAGACATATAAAAGAAAAATATCATCCAATTTTCAGCGTTAATAATGAGAAATGTGGCTTGAACATGCAAAGATGTAAAATAATAATAATAATTAATAATAATAATATTAATAATAATAATAATAACTGAAATGGTATGAACACCACCAAGACCGGGCATCCACTGAATATAAAACCCGGCATGACAGAGTTGGCCAATATCTACACTGGAAAATCCGTAACTTCTACGAGAAAGAAACTGAAAGAAACTGGTATGAACACCACGCAGACCCGGTTACGGAGATAGGATCTGTTACAATTTTATGGGACTACACAATACACACTGACAGAACAATCAAAGCCAACCGCCCAGATATTGTTATTAAAGACCACAAACAAAAACGGTGTCTCCTTATTGATATGGCAGTCCCTGCTGACTGCAATGTATCTTTGAAGATATTCAAAAAGTTGTCAAAATACAAGGACCTTGAAATCGAAATCTCGAAAATGTGGCATATGGGAACATCAACAATCCCTGTTGTAGTTGGAGCACTAGGACTGGTTGGAAAATATTGCAGTAGACTAATTGAAAAGATTCCTGGAAATCCATGCCTCAAGGAGATACGAAAAATTATTCTGTCAAGTACAACCCACACTTTACGAAGGCCTTTATATATGTATTGTTTTTTTCAGTGGAAAGTGTCATGATGCCATTTCTAACCTTAGGTCCCTGGGCGGGACCCGGAAAGAAATGTATAAACGCCAGAAATCAAAGATAATAATAATAATAATAATAATAATAATAATAATAATAATAATTAAAACTTGATGTCCACCAGCAATGATACATCCACACACCAGAGACAGAATAATTAAATCTAATCCTCCAAACATGATCAAAGACCAACAAAAAGCAGAATGTAATTTCTTAATGACATGGTAGTTTCAGAGGATTGTCATGTAAATGTAAAAAAACAAAAAACAAAAAAAAAAAAAAAACACACTTAAACAAGGATCTTGAAGTGGAAATCTCAAAAATATAGTACATGATTGGAAAAGGGATTTCTGACAGCCCATGCTTTAAAGAAATACAAATAATTGTACGAACAAGTACAGATCACTCCTTACGAAGGGCTTTGAATATGTAAAATTTTTGTGATCACCTGTGGTATTAATCTTTTTAAAAAAATGTTCAGTGGAAAATATCTCATTTCTGATACTAGGTCTCTGATTAAGTCCCGGACATCAGAAATCAAAATAATAATAATAATAATAATAATAATAATAATAATAATAATAAAAATTGAGGAGAAATGCTACCGCCACACGCCAGGGAGTATGATTGAATACGACCAAATAGAGATCTCTTGCGATTTCAACAGCTAAAATTGACACCATGCTTGATCACATCAAGCTTTGTCGTTTGGTCGTTGGGGTATTTGCCAACGAGCATAAAGACTTGCATTAAGAAAATCGAAAAAAAAAAAAACAACTATTCGATTGCTTCAGATGTTTGCATTGCTTGACACGATAAATATTCTGCGAAAGGTACACTTTACCTGAAATCCTAACGTTTGATGAAGAGCACGCAATATTCTTTGGATGAGAACGAAAATCATGCGGGAGATAATACTACTACTACTACTACTACTACTACTACTACTACTACTAACTGCCAATAATAATAATAATAGTAATAACAAATTCCTACAGAAAGGAAACTGAAAAAATATTATAAACACCACTTAGACCCGGATACGGAGATAGGACCTGTAACAATTTTATGAGGCTTTAAAATGCACACAAACAGAACAATTAAATATAATAGCCCAAACATCGTTATTACAGACTGCAAATCAAAATATTGACCCCCTTATTGATATGCCAATCCCTGCAGACGGCAATGTATCTTTAAAGTTTTTCAAAAAGCTATCAAAATACAAGTACCTTGAAATTGAAATCTCAAAACTGTGTCACATGAGAACATCAACAATCCCTTTTGTAGTTAGAGTCCTTGGAATTATTGGAAAAGATTCCAGTAGAGATATTCAAGGGATTCTTGGTAACCCATACCTTAAAAAAATACAAATAATTGTTCTAACAAATACAGCTCACACGTTGCGAAGGGCTTTAAATATGTAAATGTGTTTTTTTAATTGCTCAGTGGAAAATGTCATGTTGACTTTTCTGACCTTAAGTCACTGGGCAGGACTCGAAAAGAAATGAGTACCCTCCAGAAATCAAAGGAAATAATAATAATAATAATAACGGATATCAATATTACTGAAACTACCGCTGCTATCCGCAAAACCAAAACTAAATAAGGACCAGGGATAGACTGAATAGCCAATTCTTGGATAACATACTTATCTTCCACCCAAGAACTCGCACGGGCATACAACGATATAATCATAAACACAGAAAAATGTACCAAATAACTCACGTGGAGAATAACATATCTACTTGCCAAAACAGAACAGACGCAGAACCCGAAAAACTATAGGCCCATCACCTGCCTACCAACAATGTACAAGATCCTCATTTCTATCATAACTGAGAGGACATACAAGATTCTTGAGAAAAAAAAACAATTTATTCCTAACAAAGCAAAAAGGTTATAAAACAGGACGTTACAGGCGCAAGGAACAAATATTTACAAATAAAACAATATTGGAATAGGTGAAAACAAGGAAAAGAAGCTTATTGATATCATGGATCGACTACAGAAACCCGTTCGACAGTGTGACCCACTAATGAATAGAGAAGAGCCTAAAATATAGGGAGTATACTTCACAAATGTCAAATTCATAAGGAAGTGCATGAAAAACTGGAAACCCTAAACATAAACCATACAAACGGGTCATTAACATCGAAACCAATCAACAACAAAATGGAGATCTTCCAAGGAGATTCATTGCCAGAATTATTCTTCTGCCATGCATTAGCGCCACACAGCTACGTACTGAACAACACTAACTACGGATATAAGTCACAGAATGGCAAACTGAATCCACTTTTCTATAATAGTGATCTTAAATCTTTTGCCAAGGATGACAAACTAAAGAAAAACATACTCATCATTGTCAAAACCTTCAGCGAAGAAATTAAGATGGAGTTCGGCATCTGCAAATGTGCCAAAGCCATATTCAAAGTCGCTAAACTAACAAAACCTACAGATTTAGACATTCATATCAAAAACAAGATTAAGGAACTTGACCTAGATGGTGCATACATATACTTATGAATTAATGAATGAGCCTCTCCTGCAAATAGTAAAAAAACAACAAATCCACTCCATTAACAAAGACGCTACACTCTTCAAGAAACAACTTAATAAAAAAGGGAATCTCCCCCCCACCAATTGAAACGAATAGCATCTCGTCAAACAAGTAAAAAAGAAAACAACACACCTTGACCAAATGAAATTAAAAAAAAACTGGTGTGGGGGACAAGGCGTTGCATGGCAAATACCTAAATAGAACGAAAGAAGATGTTAAATAACGGAAAACATATCACTGGCTCAAGAGCACTGTGTTGGAAGCTGGGAGAAAAGGACTAATTATTGAAGTTCAGGAATAAAGTCTCAAAACCAGATCCTGTCACAGTCACGTAATCAAGGATAGAACTAACCCAAAATGCAGGCTCTGCGAAATATATGATGAAACTTTCTACCATATTATCTCAGGATGACTGAACTAGCAAAAAATGTATATACCCACAGATATAACAAGGTAATGACATATGTGCACTAAAAGATATGCAAGAATCACAAAATCGAAAGTACTGTGAGACTGTGTGAGAACCAACCAGACATAGTTACCAAAATATCGATGTAAATATCCTCTGGGACCTGCCGATTCAAACTGGCAGGAAATAAAAGGCAAAAGTCTTGATATTATCATAAATAGTAAGAAATTCGGGAAGCGTATGCTTATTGAAATATCAGTACCACACCTCCATCAAAATTATCGAGAAATTGTCCAAATATAAGGACCTAGAGATCAAGATTAACTGGATGTGGGAAATGAAGACTGATAGTAATCGGAGCTCTGTGCCTCGTGAGAAACGGAATGGACAATTTTACTAACAATGTCCCAGGTAACATCAACTTAGGAGTTACCTAGACGATCGACCTACTAGAAAGACCCATATACTAAAAAAAGTGCTATCAATTAAATTCTCCTAGAGGGCGTAAAGACCTTAATTTGGAACCGGCTCTACAAGATACAATGTAAGAAACATATTATACACAAATAATAATAATAATGATGATAATAATAATAATAATAATAATAAGATGTCACCATTCTATGGGATTATACCATCCACACAGACAGAAAAATTGAAGCAAATAGGCCGGACATTATTGTCAAAAACCAGAAGGAAAAAACTTGCCTACTAATTGATATGGCTTGTCCATAATTTGAAAAACTATCAAAATACAAAAGAAATTGAAATAGAAAAAAATGTGGAAATTGAAAACAAGAATAATACCAGTGGTAATAATGGAATTATAAAAATGGAACAAAAACAACACATTGAAAGAATCCCTCGAAACCCCAGCTTAAGAGACATACAGAAAATTGTCTTATTAAGTACAGCACACACACTAAGGAGAACTTTGTCTATGTAATAGCAACTTCATCGGAGAAAAAAAAAAAAAAAAAAATTAACGTGAAATGTGGCCATAACAACACACCACAACCTACCTTAGGTCTTTCCGCAGACTTGTAGGTAGTGTGTCCATAGCAGAAATCGAATGATGATGATGTTGACAATAATAATAATAATAATAATAATAGTGTTAATGCAATAATAAAAATATAAAATAAAAAAAATAATAATGAAAATAATGTTGCTGATAATAATAACAATAACGATGGTGGTAACAATAATGATAATGATTTTGATAATAACAATAATAATAATAATAATAATAATAATAATGCTGATAATAATGATAATAATAGTAATTATAATGATGTTGCTAATGAAAATAATAATCGCGGTAATATTAATAACGATGATGATGTTGATGATGATGATAATAATAATAATAATAATAATAATGTTGATAGTGATAATAATAATAACAACAACGATAATAGAATAATAATAATGTCGATGGTGATAATAATAATCATAAAAATGATGATTGGGCTAATAATAATAATATTAATAATGATGATGATGATGTGATATTATTATTATTATTATTATTATTAATAATAATAATAATTATTATAATAATGTGCTAATTTTAATAATAATAATAATAATAACCTAACAGCAGCTGAAAACATCAAGGTTGACTTGCATCCAAGAGTGTATACAGGAATGCCTTGGTGTGAATGAAAGAGACGGAATATAATACAAAAAGAGAATATTCAGAATGAATAGGAGAGGTGAACATGTGTGATGCCTAAATTACATTTGAATATCACCATCACAATAGATATAATCAACAATCTTGCAGTCTTTGTTATCACCTGCAAGTGCAACTTATTCAAATGGAACACAGAAAAACTTAAGAAACGAAATCACAAGAAAAGAAAACCGTTGAGAAAATTGTATCCCTCTAATTGACAGATTTTACATCCCTAGAAAATCCGTTGGGAGAGTCCTTATACAAATCGAGATGACATAGTGAACAACATCCATCGGCTTATTTTACGGCTTATCAACCTTTGCAGACTATTCGTAATAACAAAATATTTTTACTTTATTAGAATTTATTTGAGCTAATAACAATTTACTGATACACGACCTATGAATTCATCCATAGCTGGGGTCAGATTCTTATCTTACCAAATATATTTGCACGTAAAGGAATATAACAATTTCAGAAGGAATTGTAATCTGGATTCCTGGTTTCCAGTGTTATCCATTATTATACTCCCACAGCTAAATTTAAAATTTACAAGCGGTTACCCATCTAGGCGTTGACAAAATAATTTTTAACTTTGTTGTTCGCAAGAGAAGCGGTATTGCGACGAGATATGCTCGTAAGCCAGCACATTTTGAAATAAACTCAATATGCCAACAGCATCTACCTTGTGTGATAGATTCCCTAGATTGTGTTTCCCTGATTAATACTAACTTAATCCTTTCAGGTGTGGTGTCAACAATTATCTGTCCTCATAATCGGCACTTATTTCATTCTCTTACGACTATCATACAACCTAAATCAGTAACCCTCTCCCTTGAGTGGACCTTGAGCCTTGTATTCTGTGTAAATTTAACTAAAGAATAATAAAAAAAGGTTATCTGCTATAATCTTTAATGAAAACTCGGTAGTAAAAGAATGGTAAATCTTCACAAAAATTCGCTAAGCTCGAAGAAGAAGAATATTTTGCGTGTGATGACATCAAGATATTATTCTTTTAGATTTCTTAAAACGCAATGAAATATTAAACACCGTCTCATATCAAAGAATTTAATTTCTTCTTTGCTGATCGATTCTTTATGGTGATGGCGTTGATGGCTAAGTAGACCAATTCTTGCACGGAAGAACCGATGACACTGACTACATAAAAATGTTGGAGGACGAGGTGGAATTTGTCGAGCTTTTCTCTCTTGTCATTTGACTTTTCCTTTTCTATTCTTGTGGCTTCAAAGATTTTGGTTCCGATGGAGACTGGAGACCGCCAATTTATTTATACATATAGTTTATATAATTGGATATTTCGATTTTATATATTATCTTTTTAATATTCTCATCCATGTTTACTTACTTTATTCTTTGGCATGAAATGCTCAAATACAACTTAAATATTTATTTATTTAATTATTAGTTCATTTATTTTATTATAACATTTAAAGACATTATATCAGCAGTGACTGATTCCACACTTTGGCTACTCCTTCTCTTCATAAATCTGTTGGCCCAGATTTGGCATAGATCGAAACTCTGGCTACCAAAGTAAACAGATGTATTTCCGATCACACCTGGAAGGAAAAATAGATTTGAAAGTATGCCTTAGAGAAAAATGATGATTATTTATTATACGATGTATAATTTTTATTATATCATTTATTTAGCGTCGTCGGTTTTATCTCGTATCCGAGAATTTAAATCCCCCTTTTCTAATCGTTTCCTTTATGATGAGGGCGTTGATGGCTAAAGTAAACCAATTCTTTCATGGAAGAGCCGATGGCATTGACTTCGAGGTAATGTTGGTGGAGGACGAGGTGGAATTTGTTGAGCCTTTCTATCTTGTCATTTGACTTTTCCTTTTCTATTCTAGTGCCTTCAAAGATTTTGGTTCCGATGGAGATGGAAGACCGCCAGTTTATTTATACATATAGTTTATATAATAGGATATTTCGATTTTATATATTATCTATTTAATATTCACATCAATGTTTATTTACCCTATTATTTGGCATGAAATTCTCAAATATAACTTAAATATTTATTTAGTTAATTATTAGTTCCTTTTATTTTATTATAACATTTAAAGACATTATATCATCAGTGACCGATTCCATTCTGGCCACTTCTTCTCTTCCTAAATCCACTGGCATAAATCGAAACTCTGGCTACCAAAATAAACGGATGCATTTTCTATCACACCGAGAAGGAAAAAATAGATTTTAAAGAAAACCTTAAAGGAAAGTGATGATTATTTATTATTATAGGATGTATAATTTTTATTACGTTATTTATTTGTCGTCATCGGTTTTATCTCGTATCCAAGAACTTAAATTCCTCTTTTCTAATCGTTTCCTTTCTGGTGAGGACGTTGATGGCTGAAGTAGATCAATTCTTGTATGGAAGATCCGATGGAACATTATCAGTTGGTAAAGATTTGCTCATGTGTTTCAAACGATTTAGGCCTAAGTCTAGTGGCTATTGGTGTTGCTTTGTGTTGGTCCTTGTATCTTCTTTAACGTGGAACCATTGAATCGTCAATTCTTGCGTTATGTCATGACCATCGAAGACAGTATTTCATGTTTTCTTTTGAGCAGTCTATCTTCGAAGACGTGGGACCATTGACTCTTCGATTCTTGTGTCATGCCCTGTCCATCAAAGACGGTTTTTCATGTTCAACGATTATATATATTGTTGCCTCTTTCCAGGACTTTGTTGTTGGTCACAGAATATTCTCATTTGATGTTCAAGATTGAACGAAGCTTTTGCTGTTGAATGCGTTCAAAGATGTTGCAACGATATTGTGTCCAGGTTTAGCAGCCATAAACTTGTCATGATGATTGCTTCTTGACGTGCTAAATAAGCTTGCGTCGTCCAATCATTAAGCGCTATGACGTCGGGCGATCTAACATCCTGGTACGGCCACCTTTGTCGATACAATCGAAGAGGAAGACCCAGACAAAGCACGACAATCTCTCAATGACTCAAACGACGGAATAAGTAGATAATGATTACAACAAACCTCAACGGTTGAACCATCGGAAAAATAGGGCTAGGCATTACGGACATGTTACAGAAGGTGCCACTGTAAACTTTAAACGAGTCAGTGACATTCCATTACAGTGAAGTTTAAGAAATAAATGTATATAGTTGAAAACGAAACAGAGAAAACGGTGATCAAAGAACAAGACTCGGAGTCATGCATTACGCCCTAGAAAATCTTAAGGGTAAATTTAATTGTGATGGTAATATTTGCAATTCTTTAACCAAGCCGGCAGTAATATTTACAATTGGAAATTTTAAAATATTTCCTTCAAAACAATTTTCAAGATTATTTGTAGTTCATGCCTTGTAACTGTTAATGCTTTTTTCCAGAATTGTTTGGAGCTACTTAACATTTCCTTCAAAGTAGTTTGGGGAAAGTCAACATATTGGTCATGTCACTATTTTCTCGTCGAGTTTAATGTACTATCCGTTTTAATTGTTGTTGTATTTGCAACTCATCAAGCGATGTAGCTTCTTTTATTTGCTAGAGGTTAATTTTTTGTTTGTTTGTGTTGATGTAGATCGAATCCACACGTTTAAAAGTGGGTTAGCCATCTCTCAGAACTACAAGCTTCGTTCGCTGGAAATCATGTTTAACTATTGATTTGAGAAGGCCGTTGTATAAAGCTGACAGTTTGAATCTTTCTGAAAGAGTCTGGCGCTAGACATGGCTTCCATATGAAATCCTCGAAGGACGCTGAGAATACAATTAACCTACCACGCGAGCAATGGTGATGAGACAAGCGCAACAAAAATAAGAATTATAATTAACATCGGGAAGAATATCTTGAAATTATTACGTCAAATAATGATGAAAGAGGGCTTGGAAAATTTTGTACGCACAGGACAGATTGAATGTACCACAGACTGAAGGAAAGAACCCACAACCTACATGGTGAGTTTGAACGAATGGACAGCAGGGCAGATGTTTGGGAGAGATGGTAAAAAGACAAATGTAATTAAGTGGGCAGTGATATTTTCAATTAAAACTAAATATTTTCCCTTAAAACAATTTTTAAGATAATTTGTAGCTCATGAATTGTAAGCGTTAATGCATTTCCAGTATCATTTGGGGCTTCTTTCCCAACATTTCCTTCGAAACAGTGTGGAAAGTCCACATTTTGATCATGTCGCTATTTTCTCGTCGAGTTACATGTATTATCCGTTTTAGTTGTTCATGTAGTTGAAACTTATCAAATGATGTGGTTTCTTTTATTCGCTACAGTTTTTTTATGTAATTCTAGTCCACACGTTTAGAAGAGGGATAGCCATTGCTGAGGCTTACAAGTTGCGTTCACTGGAAGCCATTATTATTTGAGAAAATCGTTGTATAAAGCTGACAGTTTAAATCTTTCTGAAAGAGTTTGTCGCTAGGCATGACATCCATATAAGAACCTCGATCTGAAGAGTCTTTTTTAATGATATAATTTAGGTTTTACGATCCATGTTTTTTTGTTTGGAACACTATGCGGTATTGGACGTAGCTACCACTAGTGCAAGATATTTTATATTCAATTTCCTTATTTCCTATATTTGTTAAAACTAATGTATTCTCACAGTTATTAGAAGTGTTTAATATCTTATATATTAATAAGTGTATCATTCGATCATGCTTTGAATAATGATGTCACATCTGGTCTGCTGTTCTTGTTATATATTTAGAGATTTTTGATAAAATCCAGAAGCTTATTGGTCCTGAACTGGCATCTCAACGAGTCGTTTTTCAACCGCAGTAACGTAACACCTCTGTGTTTTTTATAAATATTTTCATGTTAATTGTTCTGTTGACATTTCCTCTATGGTACCATGTATTTACGCGCGGTACATCATTGGCGGCAAGGTCTCCTTATCTTACAGTTGATATGGCTAGATGTAACCGTAAGTTCTATTCTAACAGTTTCTTCTATAGCTCACACACACACACACACACACACACACACACACACACACACACACACACACACATATATATATATATATAAATATATATATATATATATATATATATATATATATATATATATGCTTGTGAGGAAGAATATGTGGATCAGACGTCAGACGAGTCAAATAAAAATAAACCTACATCAAGAGGAGTTAAAGGAGGACGAGCAGTAGTAGCAGTAGCCTTTGCTGAAAACAGTCATTCACGGCTAAACATTCTCTTATTTTCTTTTCTACATTATGTTTTCATGTACCGAAATGTAATAAACTCGTTGTTAAACCAATTCCAGTTTTCTACTATTGTTTTATATATATATATATATATATATATATATATATATATATATATATATATATATATATATGCACTCTCCAATTTATGTTTATGTTTCGTGTGAGACAACGATCCTACACGGGATTTGCAAACCTAATGCACACGAAGGGCATACTGAAGTATTGGCCGTCATATGGGCTGATGTATTAACCAGAAATTTAGTGTTAATTCTTAATTTTCTCAGATGGTTGAGATGATCATTTTCAAAGTGAGTTACACCTCTGCTAGCCGGTGTTTCTCCAGTTTGATCGGTTTTCAACAGTGAATTCGAACTCCTCAATAGAGATGTTTGAGGCATTTAAATTGCATTTGATTGTGTCCTTGAAGCGTGACCAACGAGAGTCTACATTACACTTACCAAGAAAACGTTGGCTGTACATGCGGATATTCGGCATCCAATCATCATCTTCGTAGAGTTTGTAGACATTTCGATTTATATCAAACTTTAACCCCCAAATATACCCTTTAAAGGAATACGAAATAACAGCGTCCAAGAAATTAAGTGAAATCTTCTCTCAACAGGATTGTTTTATTGTATCTTCTTCCTTTTATGTCGGCTTTCCTCTTCACCACTTACCCATCCATATCTAAAGTCAGGTGAAGCGTTTGTCTGACCCACACCAAGTGGGGTTAGGGATAAAGAATTGAAATGGTACATCTAACTCACTCATGTCTTCTCTCCCCCCTCACTTCCTCACTCATGTCTTCTCTCCCCCCTCACTTCCTCACTTCGTCTTCTCTCCCCACTCACTTCCTCACTTCGTTAATTTACATATGCTTAATACGGCCCGTCAAAAGTGTGTAAATTTCTTTTCATTTTTCATTTCAACCTTTGGAAGTAAAGTCTGATGATCCAGAGCCCTTTAAAAGGGCTGTGGTGAAAGAATTTATTACATGGAACACCTTAAAGTGGTCTGTTTTATTTAATATATATATATATATATATATATATATATATATATATATATATATATATATATATATATATAGCAGTAAGCAAAAACGAGTCAACCATAAATTTGTGAGTAGAGCAAAAACGAACCGATGTCTTAGGACAGCTGGCCTAAAATGTAAATTAGAATGTTAATTATTGTTGGATTAAAATAGTGTATAAAGACCAATTACCATCGAAACAATATCTTGAAGGATAGACTTGGTGTGTAAAATATGCAGTTTCCAAGAATATTGAAACTTGCTGTGACTCAATCTTCAGCGCCAATGATCAGGCATGAGACCAGCACTAGCAGATATAGATGATGATGATGATGATGATGATGATGATGATGATGACAACAATCAATAATCCATTAATACTACGACTATTAATATTCTCAAATCAGTCCTATCAAAATCATCAAAATATACAAGAAGTCTAAAAGTTTGTCCTTCTTGAAACTTCTCATATATGAAGGAGGACTCTATCCCTCAAATAAGCCATCAAACACGCACCAGAGCCAGAAGACCAAGAGATGTGCTCGAGTCTATTATTGAACAACAAGAGTGGACAAAAGCTCTTGAATCCTAATCCCGCTGCTAATAAGACATTCAAGATTACATGGAGAACAGAAAATCCCAAAGAACACTGTGTTTTTGTGCACTTCAAAAATATTGCGACAGATTCTTGATATCTGAGGAATTTGCTTTCACTCGTTCTCCATCTGAAGTGAACAAGCATATGATGATGATAATGATAGCAGCAGCAATAACCAATAATCCGTTAATACTAGAAAATCTGCAACTTCTACGGGAGGAAAACTGAAAGAAACTGGTATGAACACCAACCATCTCGGTTACGGAGATAGGACCTGTTACAATTCTATGGGACTACACAATACACACTGACAGAACAGTCAAGGCCAACCGCCCAGATATTGTTATTAAAGACCACAAACAAAAACGGTGCCTCCTTATTGATATGGCAGTCCCTGCTGACTTCAATGTATCTTTGAAGATATTCAAAAAGTTGTCAAAATACAAAGACCTTGAAATAGAAATCTCGAAAATGTGGCATATGGAACTGTTGTAGTTGGAACCCTAAGACATGTTGGAAAAGATTGCAGTAGATTAATTGAAGGGATTCCTGGAAGTCCATACCCCAAGGAGATACAAAAATTGTTCTGAAAAGAACAACCCACACTTTACGAAGGGCTTTATCTATGTAATTTTTTTGTCAGTGGAAAGTATCATGACGCCATTTCTAACCTTAGGTTCCTGGGCGGGACCAGGAAAGAAATATGTAAACGCCAGAAATCAAAGAAAATAATAATAATAATTTCCCAAACTCAATAACTGACAAAATCAAGATATAAGCCCAGAAGGTCATCCTTTTTGGCACTTCTGACATATCAAGGAGGATTCTATCCATCAAATTAATTCAACAGACCCAGATACTAGTCTAAATTTCAAAGACTTCACTCGTTTTCAGCAGTGAACAAAGAAAGTCATTGAAGCATAATTCTTGGGAATGGTAAGGGTGGTCTGGCCATGTTTTCATGTTTGAGTTCTCCTATTCTTGATCAGTTCTTCTTAGTATTTTTTTTGGTCCATAGGTAGTGAAGATTGGGGAAAATATGGATCTATAAATTCCGAAGTCATTTGCAGGAAGCGAAATTAAACATGTCTCGTACTCAGTCAGTCAGGCATGTGCCATACGTGATACACGCCTAGGTGATCATGTATCTTTCAATACATGACTGACGAGGTAGATTTCTTTCTGCGCTAGACCACCCAAAGCTATAGAACCTAGTCTTTTTCTGCTATTTACCCATAGATGGGGGGTGGAAGAAAGGATTCATACTTTTCGCAATGGTATTAGCAAGTAAGTGAATGTAATTGATTCAACTGGAATTCGAACTCGGCTCTCCAATTCCTTAATGCGAGCAACGATCCATTACTCTACCGTGTCTTATTAAAAGAGGCAAAGTAGTATTATTCAGTCAGTTATGTGTCATGCGTGATACACGCTTAGGTGATCATGTATCTTTTGGTCCGTCCTGCTATTTAACTATAGCTGAGGGATTCATACCTTTCCCAAGTGTATTAGCACATAAGTGAATGTAATGGATTTGACTGGAATTCGAACTCGGCTCTCCGATTCCTCAATCCGAGCCGCTATCCATTACTCCACCGTTCCTCTTCAGGCCAGAAGATTTGGATTCATCCCTTTTCCCAAGTGTATTATGACGTAAGTGAATGTAATAGATTCGACTGGAATTTGAACTCGGCTCTCCAATTTGTCAATCCGAGCCGCTATCCATTACTCCACCGTGTCTCCTCGGGCTACTAATAATATTGCCTTTAAAATTTCAAGAAGAATTGAAGCTTGAAGGTTTTGCAGTCTTAGAGAATATGAAGGAAAATACTTAAAATCAAATGAGACTTGCTGTCACTTGATCTCCATCGACAATATCGAGAATATATTAATGATAATGATAATAATTGTTTAATAATGATGATAATAATGATGATCCTCCATACATGCGGAAACAAGGTCGTGTTGGCTTGTTTTGCAGACAATACCCATCACTTATCCATATCAAAAGAGAGGCTGTGCATATTGCAACAGACGGCCAACTTTTTTGAGGTCTAATCAAATAAATGGAAGCCGTGCATTATATTGTTTCTTGTAAAGTCCACGTAGAGGCTTCAGGAGCTTTGGGGACGCCCCATCCGCCCAGGCCACCAAAGAGATATACGCCTTCCAACTTTTATGAAGTAGGCCACTGTATATTATTGTAAAGCGTATCGTGTTGTGAGTGGAGAAGGAAGAATACAGTGATATGGTCGGGGTTCTGGAATGGTGGGTCAGGCTGGAATAGCTGGAAAGAAAGGGTTTGATGAAACTTGTCGGTTGGGAGAAAAGATCAGTGAAAGAAAAGGGGTGAAGGGTAGAAGTGATGCTTAAGTGTTTTCCAAGAAAAGAGAAACATTTATCGGAGAGACTGTGAAGTTATTGTCAAAGGCAGAAGGGGAAAAATTGTGAAAAGAAGAAATCAAAAGAGAGAAACCGTTGATATTAAAGAGTCATCGAAAAGAAGAAGAAGAAAAAGAAAAGAAAAGGTAAAGGAGAGACGAGGAATAGCAGAAGGAAAGAAATAGAATACGGAATAGAGAAGAAGAAGAAGAAGAAGAAAAAGAAGAAGAAGAAGAAGAAGAAGAAAAGAAGAAGAAGAAGAAGAAGAAGAAGAAAGGAAAAGGAGGGACGAGGAGTAGCAGAAGGAAAGAAATAGAATACGGAATAGAGAAGAAGAAGAAGAAGAAGAAGAAGAAGAAGAAGAAGAAGAAGAAGAAGAAAAGGAAAAGGGGAGACAAAGAGTCGCAAAAGAGAAAAAAGAAAATACGGAATAGAGAAGAAGGAGAAGAAAAAGAATAGAAAAAGAAAAGGAAAAGCAAAGAGAAGAAGCAACAGAAAAGAGAAGAAATAGTAAAGAAACGGAAAAGAGAAGAGAAGAGAGGAAGCAGCAGAAGAAAATAAAGAGAAGTTAACAGAGAAGAAGAAAAGAAAAAGAGAAAAAAAAAAGAAAAAGAAAAGGGGAGACAAGCAGTCGCAAAAGAAAAGAAAGAGAATACGGAATAGAGAAGAAGAAGATTAGAAAAAGAAAAGGAAAAGCAAAGAGAAGAGGCAGCAGAAAAGAGAAGAAAAAGAAAAGGAAAAGAAAAGAGAAGAAGAAGCAGAAGAACATAAAGAGAAGTCAGTAGAGAAGAAGAAGAAAAGGAAACGACAAAAAGAAAAGAAAAGAAAAAGTAGCATAAAAAGGAAGAAGAAAAAGAAAAGGAAAAGAGAAGAGAAGAAGAAGCAGCAGCAAAGGAAAAGAATGAGAATAAGAAATAGAGACAAAGAAAAAGAAAAGAAAAATGAAAAGAAGGAAAAGGAAAAGTGAAGAAAAAGCAGAAAAAAAAAGTAAGGGAAAAGAAACAGAGAACAAAAAAATGAAAAGAAAAAAGAAAAAGTAAACGAAAATAAGAAGATAGCAAGAAAAAATGAAAAAAAATAAAAAGAAGAAGCAAGAAATAAAAAGAGAAGACGAAGAAAAGGAAAAAGGAAAAAAGAAGAAAAGGAAAAGAAAAAATACAACAATATCATCAACAAAACATAAACAACAGTCGTAAGAAGAATTCCATCAATAATGAAGGAATGAAAATAGATATTGGGGCAAATAAACATATTTCAAAATAACTAATTGAAAGCGAAATGAAGTGGTAAGAAAAAAATAGCAAAAAATGAAGGAGGAAAAAGAAGGAAAGAAATAATAGCAATGAAGACAAAAATTAAGATAATAGGTTAAAAGTTAAAAGAAACAGTGTGAGACAACAATATAGAACATAGAAAAAAAGAAAGAAGATGAAAGAAAAATTGGAATAGGTAAGGAAAACAGAAGGAGAAATAAATACAGAAGAAATACAAAAATAAATACAGGTGAAATACAAAAGGAGAAATAAATAAAAGAGAAATAAAAAATGACAAATAAATACAGGAGAAATAAATACAGGAGGAATATAAAAGAAAAATAAATAAAAGAGAGAAATACAAAAGGAGAAAAAAAAAAAGAAATACAAAAGGAGAAATAAATACAGGAGGAATACAAAACGAGAAATAAATACAGAAATACAAAAGGAGAAATAAATAAAAAGAAATACAAAATGAGAAAATAAATACAGGAGGAATACAAAAGGAGAAATAAATACAGGTGAAATACAAAAGGAGAAATAAATAAATAAAGAAAATACAAAAGGAGAAATAAATACAGGAGGAATACAAAAGGAGAAATAAATACAGGTGAAATACAAAAGGAGAAATAAATAAAAAGAAATACAAAATGAGAAATAAATACAGGAGGAATACAAAAGGAGAAATAAATACAGGTGAAATACAAAAGGAGAAATAAATAAAAGAGAAATAAAAAAGGAGAAATAAATACAGGAGGAATAAAAAAGGAGAAATAAATACAGGTGAAATACAAAAGGAGAAATAAATAAAGAGAAATACAAAATGAGAAATAAATACAGGAGGAATACAAAAGGAGAAATAAAAAGTGAAATACAAAAAGGAGAAATAAATAAAAGAGAAATACAAAAGGAGAAAATAAATACAGGAGGAATACAAAAGGAGAAATAAATACAGGTGAAATACAAAAGGAGAAATAAATAAAAGAGAAAAAATGAGAAATAAATACAGGAATACAAAGGAATACAAAAGGAGAAATAAATACAGGAGGAATACAAAAGAGAAATAAATAAAGGTGAAATAAAAGAGAAATAAAAAAAGAGAAATAAAAAAAACAAATACAGGAGAAATACAAAAGGAGAAATAAATACAGGAGGAATACAAAAGGAAAAATAAATAAAAGAGAAATACAAAAGGAGGAATAAATAAAGAGAAATACAAAAGGAGAAATAAAAAAAAGAAATACAAAATGAGAAATAAATACAGGAGGAATACAAAAGGAGAAATAAATAAGGTGAAATACAAAAGGAGAAATAAAAATAGAGAAATACATAAAAATGAGAAATAAATACAGGAGGAATACAAAAGGAGAAATAAAATGAAATACAAAAGGAGAAATAAATAAAAGAGAAATAAAATGAGAAATAAATACAGGAGGAATACAAAATGAGAAATAAAACAGGAGGAATACAAAAGGAGAAATAAATACAGGTGAAAATACAAAAGGAGAAATAAATAAAGAGAAATACAAAAGGAGAAATAAATACAGAGAGAAACAAAAGGAAAATAAATAAAGGTGAAATACAAAAGGAGAAATAAATAAAAGAGAAATACAAAATGAGAAATAAAAAAGGAGGAATAAGAAATAAATACAGGTGAAATACAAAGGAGAAATAAATAAAAGAGAAATACAAAAGGAGAAATAAATACAGGAGGGAATACAAAAGGAGAAATAAATACAGGTGAAATACAAAAGGAGAAATAAATAAAAAGAAATACAAAATGAAAAAAATACAGGAGGAATACAAAAGGAGAAATAAATACAGGTGAAATACAAAAGGAGAAATAAATAAAAAGAGAAATACAAAATGAGAAATAAATACAGGAGGAATACAAAAGGAGAAATAAATACAGGTGAAATAAAAAGGAGAAATAAATAAAAGAGAAATACAAAAGAAATAAATACAGGAGGAATACAAAATGAGAAATAAATACAGGAGGAATACAAAAGGAGAAATAAATAAGGTGAAATACAAAAGGAGAAATAAATAAAAGAAATACAAAAGGAGAAATAAATACAGGAGGAATACAAAAGGAGAAATAAATAATTGAAATACAAAAGGAGAAATAAATAAAAGAGAAATACAAAATGAGAAATAAATACAGGAGGAATACAAAAGGAGAAAAGAAAAATAAAGAGAAATAAAAAAGGAGAAATAAATAAAAGAGAAATACAAAAGGAGAAATAAATACAGGAGGAATACAAAAAAAGAAATACAAAAGGAGAAAAAATAAAAGAAATACAAAATGAGAAATAAATACAGGAGGAATACAAAGGAGAAATAAATAAAAAGTGAAATACAAAAAAAGGAGAAATAAAAAAAAGAAATAAAAATTACAAATAAATAAGAAATACAAAGGAGAAATACAAAAGGAAAAATAAATAAAAGAGAAATAAAATGAGAAATAAATAATAGAGAAATACAAAAAGGAGAAATAAATAAAAGAGAAATAAAAATGAGAAATAAATACAGGAAGAAATAAAAGGAGTAATAAAAGGTGAAATACAAAAGGAGAAATAAATAAAAGAGAAATACAAAATGAGAAATAAATAAAGAGGAATACAAAAAGGAGAAATGAGAAATACAAAAAGAAATAAATAAAAAAAGAAATACAAAAGGAGAAAGGGAAAAATACAGGAGGAATACAAAAGGAGAAATAAATACAAGTGAAATACAAAAGGAGAAATAAATAAAGAGAAATACAAAAAGGAGAAATAAATACAGGAGGAATACAAAAAAGAAAAGGTGAAATACAAAAGGAGAAATAAATAAAAAGAAAAAAATGACAAATAAAAAGGAGAAATACAAAAGGAGAAATAAATACAGGAGGAATACAAAAGGAAAAATAAATAAAAAGAAATACAAAGGAGAAATAAAAGGAGGAATAAATAAATAGAGAAATACAAAAGGAGAAATAAATAAAAGAGAAATACAAAATGAGAAATAAAAGGAATAAAAGGAGAAATAAATACAGGTGAAATAAAAAAAGGAGAGAAATACAAAATGAAGGAATACAAAAGGAAAATAAAACAGGTGAAAGGAGAAATACAAAATAAAAAGAAAATAAAAAAAGGAGAAATAAAAATAAAAGAGAATAAAAAAAAGAAATAAATACAGAAGAAAGAAATAAAAAGAAAAATGAAAATAAAAAGGAGAAATACAAAAGGAGAAATAAATACAGGTGAAATAAAAAGGAAAAATAAATAAAAGAGAAATAAAAATGACAAATAAATACAGGAGAAATAAAAGGAGAAATAAATACAGGAGGAATACAAAAAGGAAAAAATAAATAAAAGAGAAATACAAAAGGAGAATAAATAATAGAGAAATACAAAAGGAAAAAATAAAGAAAAAGAGAAATACAAAAGGAGAAATAAATACAGGAGGAATACAAAAGGAGAAATAAATACAGGTGAAAAACAAAAGAAAGAAATAAATAAAAGAAATACAAAAGGAGAAATAAATACAGGAGGAATACAAAAGGAGAGAAATAAATACAGGAGGAATACAAAAGGAAAAATAAATAAAGAAATACAAAAAGGAATAAATAATAGAGAAATACAAAAAGGAGAAATAAATAAAAAGAAATACAAAATGAGAAATAAATACAGGAGGAATACAAAAGGAAAAAATAAAAGTGAAATACAAAAGGAGAAATAAATACAAAAAAGAAAACAAAAAATGACAAATAAATACAGAGAAAATACAAAAGGAGAAATAAATACAGGAGGAATACAAAAAGGAAAAATAGAAAAAAAGAGAAATACGAAAAAAGGAGGAATAAATAATAGAGAAATAAAAAGGAGAAATAAATAAAAAGAAATACAAAAAAGGAGGAATACAAAAGGAGAAATAAATACAGAAATACAAAAGGAGAAATAAATAAAAGAGAAATACAAAAGGAGAAATAAATACAGGAGGAATACAAAAGGAGAAATAAATACAGGTGAAATACAAAAGGAGAAATAAATAAAAGAGAAATAAAATGAGAAATAAATACAGGAGGAATACAAAGGAGAAATAAATACAGGTGAAAACAAAAGGAGAAATAAATAAAAAGAAATAAAAATGACAAATAAATACAGCAGAAATACAAAAAAAAATAAATACAAGAATACAAAGGAAAATAAATAAAAAAGAAATACAAAAAAGGAATAAATAAGAGAAATAAAAATACAAAAAAATGAAAAAAGAAAAACAAAAAGAAATAAATACAGGAGGAACAAAAGGAGAAATAAATACAGGTGAAATACAAAAGGAGAAATAAATAAAAAGAGAAATACAAAATGAGAAATAAATACAGGAGAAAAATAAAAAAGGAAAATAAAGAAGAAATAAATACAAAAGGAGAAATAAATAAAGAAATAAAAAGGAGAAATAAAAAAAATAAAAAGGAGAAATAAATACAGGAGGAAAAAAAGGAGAAATAAATAAAGAAATACAAAAGGAGAAATAAATAAAAGATTGAGAAATAAATACAGGAGGAATACAAAAAGATGAAAAGAGGAATACAAAAGGAAAAGAGAAATACAAAAGGAGGAATAAATAATAGAGAAATACAAAAGGAGGAATAAAAAAAGAAAAATAAAAAAAGAGAAATACAAAAATGAGAAATAAAACAGGAGGAATACAAAGGAGAAATAAATACAGGTGAAAAAAAGGAAGGAGAAATAAAAAATGACAAATAAATACAGGAGAAATACAAAAGGAGAAATAAATACAGGTGAAATACAAAAGGAGAAATAAAAGAAATACAAAATGAGAAATAAATACAGGAGGTATACAAAAGGAGAAATAAATACAGGTGAAAATAAAAAGGAGAAATAAATAAAGGAGAAATACAAAAAGGAGAAAAAATGACAAATACAAAAGGAGAAATAAATAAAGGAGAAATAAAAAAGGAGAAATAAACAAAAGGAAAATAAATAAAAGAGAAATACAAAAGGAGAAATAAAAATAATACAAAAGAGAAATACAAAAGGAAAAAAAATAAAAAGAGAAATACAAAATAGAAATAAATACAGGAGGAATACAAAAGGAAAAAGAAATAAATACAAAAGGAGGAATAAATAAAAGAGAAATACAAAAAGGAGAAATAAATAAAGGAGAAATACAAAATGAGAAATAAATACAGGAGGAATACAAAAGGAGAAATAAATACAGGTGAAATACAAAAGGAGAAATAAATAAAAGAGAAATACAAAATGAGAAATAAATACAGGAGGAATACAAAAGGAGAAATAAATACAGGTGAAATAAAAAAGGAGAAATAAATAAAAGATGAAATAAAAGGAGAAATAAATACAGGAGGAATACAAAAAGAAATAAATACAGGAGAAAAATACAAAAGGAGAAATAAATAAAGAAAATACAAAAGGAGAAATAAATACAGGAGGAATAAGAAATAAATACAGAGGAATACAAAAGGAAAAATAAATAAAAGAGAAATACAAAAAGGAGGAATAAATAATAGAGAAATACAAAAGGAGAAATAAAAGAAATACAAAATGAAAATAAATACAGGAGGAATACAAAAGGAGAAATAAATACAGGTGAAATACAAAAGGAGAAAAAATGAGAAATAAAAACAGAGAAATACAAAAGGAGAAATAAATACAGGAGGAATACAAAAGGAAAAATAAAAAAGAGAAATAAAAGGAGAAATACAAAATGAAAATAAATAAAGGAGGAAGACAAAAAAGAAATAAAGGAGAAAATACAAAAGGAGAGAAAGAAATACAAAAGGAGAAATAAATACAGGAGAAATACAAAACGAGAGAAAAAAAAGGAAAATAAATAAAAGAGAAATACAAAAGGAGAAATAAATACAGGAGGAATACAAAAGGAGAAATAAATACAGGTGAAATACAAAAGGAGAAATAAATAAAAGAGAAATACAAAAGGAGAAATAAATACAGGAGGAATACAAAAGGAGAAATAAATACAGGTGAAAATAAAAGGAGAAATAAATAAAAGAGAAATACAAAAGGAGAAATAAATAACAGAGGAATACAAAAGGAGAAATAAATACAAAAGGAGAAATAAATACAGGAGGAATACAAAAGGAGAAATAAATACAGTTGAAATACAAAAAGGAGAAATAAATAAAAGAGACAAAAGGAGAAATAAAAATAAATACAGAAATACAAAAGGAGAAATAAATAAAAGAGAAATAAAAATGACAAATAAATACAGGAGGAAAATACAAAAGGAGAAATAAATACAGGGAGGAATACAAAAGGAAAAAATAAATAAAGGAGAAATACAAAAGGAGGAATAAAAAAGGAGAAATAAATAAAATGAGAAATAAATACAGGAAGAATACAAAAGGAGAAATAAATAAACAGAAATACAAAATGAGAAATAAAACAGGAGAAATACAAAAGGAGAAATAAATACAGGGGAAATACAAAAGGAGAAATAAATACAGGTGAAATACAAAAGGAGAAATAAATAAAACAAAGGAGAGAAATAAATAAATGAGAAATACAAAAGGAGAAATAAATACAGGAGGAATACAAAAGGAAAAAAATAAATAAAAGAGAAATAAAAAAATGAGAAATAAATACAGGAGGAATACAAAAGGAGAAATAAATACATAAATACAAAAGGAGAAATAAAATGAGAAATACAAAAGGAGAAATAAATAAAGAGAAAATAAAAAGGAAATACAAAAGAAATACAAAATGAGAAATAAATACAGGTGAAATACAAAAAGGAGAAATAAATAAAAGAAAATACAAAAGGAGAAATAAATACAGGAGGAATACAAAAGGAGAAATAAATAAGGTGAAATACAAATGAGAAATAAATAAAAGAGAAATAAAAAATGAGAAATAAAAAAGGAATACAAAATAAAAAAGAAATAAATAAAAGAGAAATACAAAATGAGAAATAAATACAGGAGGAATACAAAAGGAGAAATAAAAGGTGAAATACAAAAGGAGAAATAAATAAAAGAAATAAAAATAAAAATAAAAAGGAAATAAAAAGGAGAAATAAATACAGGAGGAAATAAAAGGAGAAATAAATAAAGAGAAATACAAAATGAGAAATAAATACAGGAGGAATACAAAAGGAGAAACAAAATATAAAAAGGACAAAAATAAATAAAAAGAGAAATACAAAAGGAGAAATAAATACAGGAGGAATACAAAAGGAGAAATAAAAGGTGAAATACAAAAGGAGAAATAAATAAAAGAGAAATACAAAAGGAGAAATAAATACAGGAGGAATACAAAAGGAGAAATAAATACAGGTGAAATACAAAAGGAGAAATAAATAAAAGAGAAATACAAAAGGAGAAATAAAAAGGAGGAAATACAAAAGAAATAAATACAGGAGGAATACAAAAGGAAAAAATAAATAAAAGAGAAATACAAAAGGAGGAATAAATAATAGAGAAATACAAAAGGAGAAATAAATAAAAAGAAATACAAATGAGAAATACAAAATACAAAAGAGAAATAAAAAGGAGAAATACAAAAGGAGAAATAAATAGAAATACAAAAGGAGAAATAAATACAGGAGAAATACAAAAGAAATACAGGGAAAAAAAAAGAAATAAATAAAAAAATAAAAAAATGAGAAATAAATACAGGAGAAATACAAAAGGAGAAATAAATACAAAAGGAAAAATAAATAAAAAGAGAAATACAAAAGAGAAATAAAAGGAGGAAGACAAAAGGAGAAATAAATAAGGTGAAATACAAAAGGAGAAATACAAAAGGAAATAAATAAAGAGAAATACAAAAGGAGAAATAAATAAAAGAGAAATACAAAAGGAGAAATAAATACAGGAGGAATACAAAACAAAAGGAGAAATAAATAGAAATACAAAAGGAGAAATAAATAAAAGAGAAATACAAAAGGAGAAATAAATACAGGAGGAATACAAAAGGAAAATAAATACAGGTGAAATACAAAAGGAGAAATAAATAAAAGAGAAATACAAAAAGGAGAAATAAAAAGGAGAAATAAATACAGGAGGAATAAAAGGAGAAATAAATACAGGTGAAATACAAAAGGAGAAATAAATAAAAGAGAAATACAAAAAGAAATAAATACAAAATACAAAAAGGAGAAATAAATAAAAGAGAAATACAAAAGGAAGAGAAATACAAAATGAGAAATAAAAAAGAAATAAATAAAAGAGAAATACAAAATAAATACAGGAGGAAATACAAAAGGAGAAATAAATAAGGTGAAATAAAAAAGGAGAAATAAATAAAAGAGAAATAAAAAATGACAAATAAATACAGGAGAAATACAAAAAAGGAGAAATAAAAAGGAGAAATAAATACAGGAAATACAAAAAATACAGGAGGAATAAAAAAGGAGAAATAAATACAGGTGAAATACAAAAGGAGAAATAAATAAAGAGAAATACAAAAGGAGAAATAAATACAGGAGGAATACAAAAGGAGAAATAAATACAGGTGAAATACAAAAGGAAAAATAAATAAAAGAGAAATACAAAAAGGAGAAATAAATACAGGAGGAATACAAAAGGAGAAATAAATACAGTTGAAATAGAAAAAAAGGAGAAATAAATAAAAAGAAAATACAAAATGAGAAATAAATACAGGAGGAAATACAAAAGAAATAAATACAGGTGAAATACAAAAGGAGAAATAAATAAAAGAAAAATAAAAAATGACAAATAAATACAGGAGAAATACAAAAGGAGAAATAAATACAGGAGGAATACAAAAGGAAAAATAAATAAAAGAGAAATACAAAAGGAGGAATAAATAATAGAGAAATACAAAAGGAGAAATAAATAAAAGAGAAATACAAAATGAGAAATAAATACAGGAAGAATACAAAAGGAGAAATAAATACAGGTGAAATACAAAAGGAGAAATAAATAAAAGAGAAATACAAAAGGAGAAATAAATACAGGAGGAATACAAAAGGAGAAATAAATACAGGTGAAATACAAAAGGAGAAATAAATAAAAGAGAAATACAAAATGAGAAAAAAGGAGAAATAAATACAGGTGAAATAAAAAAGGAGAAATAAATAAAAGAGAAATACAAAAGGAGAAATAAATACAGGAGGAAGACAAAAGGAGAAATAAATACAGGTGAAATACAAAAAGGAGAAATAAATAAAAGAGAAATACAAAAGGAGAAAATAAATACAGGAGGAATACAAAAGAGAAATAAATACAGGTGAAATACAAAAGGAGAAATAAATAAAAGAGAAAACAAAAAGGAGAAATAAATACAGGAGGAATACAAAAGGAGAAATAAATACAGGTGAAATACAAAAGGAGAAATAAAAGAGAAATACAAAATGAGAAATAAATACAGGAGGAATACAAAAGGAGAAATAAATACAGGTGAAATACAAAAGGAGAAATAAATAAAAGAGAAATACAAAAGGAGAAATAAATACAGGAGGAATACAAAAGGAGAAATAAATACAGGTGAAATACAAAAGGAGAAATAAATAAAAGAGAAATACAAAATGAGAAATAAATACAGGAGGAATACAAAAGGAGAAATAAATACAGGTGAAATACAAAAGGAGAAATAAATAAAAGAGAAATAAAAAATGACAAATAAATACAGGAGAAATACAAAAGGAGAAATAAATACAGGAGGAATACAAAAGGAAAAATAAATAAAAGAGAAATACAAAAGGAGGAATAAATAATAGAGAAATACAAAAGGAGAAATAAATAAAAGAGAAATACAAAATGAGAAATAAATACAGGAGGAATACAAAAGGAGAAATAAATACAGGTGAAATACAAAAGGAGAAATAAATAAAAGAGAAATACAAAATGAGAAATAAATACAGGAGGAATACAAAAGGAGAAATAAATACAGGTGAAATACAAAAGGAGAAATAAATAAAAGAGAAATACAAAAGGAGAAATAAATACAGGAGGAATACAAAAGGAGAAATAAATACAGGTGAAATACAAAAGGAGAAATAAATAAAAGAGAAATACAAAAGGAGAAATAAATACAGGAGGAATACAAAAGGAGAAATAAATACAGGTGAAATACAAAAGGAGAAATAAATACAGGTGAAATACAAAAGGAGAAATAAATAAAAGAGAAATACAAAATGAGAAATAAATACAGGAGGAATACAAAAGGAGAAATAAATACAGGTGAAATACAAAAGGAGAAATAAATAAAAGAGAAGTACAAAAGGAGAAATAAATAAAAGAGAAATACAAAAGGAGAAATAAATACAGGACAATTACAAAAGGAGAAATAGATAAAAGAGAAATACTAAAGTAGAAATAATTAAAAGAGAAATACAAAAGGAGAAATAAATACAGGACAAATACAAAAGGAGAAATAGATAAAAAAGAAATACTAAAGGAGAAATAATTAAAAGAGAAATACAAAAGAGAAATAAATGCAGGAGAAATACAAAAGGAGAAATAAATATAGGTGAAATACAAAAGGTGAAATAAATACAGGAGGAATAAAAAAGGAGAAATAAATACAGGTGAAATACACAAGGAGAATTAATTAAAAGAGAAATACAAACGGAGAAATAAATAAAAGAGAAATACAAAAGGAGAAATAAATACAGGACAAATACAAAAGGAAAAATAAATACAGGATAAATACAAAATGAGAAATAAGTACAAGAGGAATATAAAATGAGAAATAAATACAGGTGAAATACAAAAGGAGAAATATGTACAGGAGAAATACAAAAGAAAAAATAAATAAAAGAGAAATAGAAAAGGAGAAATAAATAAAAGAGAAATAGAAAAGGAGAAATAAATAAAAGAGAAATACAAAAGGAGAAATAAATACAGGACAAATACAGAAGGAGAACTAAATGAAAGAGAAATACAAAAGGAGAAATAAATTTAAGACCAATACCAAAGGAGAAATAAATAAAAGAGAAATACAAAAGCAGAAATAAATGCAGGAGAAATACAAAAGGAGAAATAAATACAGGAGAAATACAAAAGGAGAAATAACCACAGGAGGTGAAATAAATAAAGGAAAAATAAATACAGAAGGAGATAGAAATAAATATATATAATATGCTGACACTATTTATGTTAGGTTTGATTTGGTTTGGTTTTGTTTGCTTTTGTTAGTTTTATGGCATATCAACTATTCAATAGGTTATTTAATACTGACAAGATTTTTTCTGCTGGTAAATATTTTCTTTTTTCCAAATGTGTATTAGTGGTAATATTTTTTGTTTTTTACAAAAATATATTGCTGGTAACATTTTTTTCTCCAAACCTTAATTGCTGGAAATATTATTTTTTACAAAGATTTACTGATAGTAGTAAAACTTATTTTTACATTTTCATCGTTAACCATTTCTCCATTACTGTGATCTTAACAGGTAGTACCAAGCTGGGTCAAGGTGGACCTGAAAATACCAGCAACTAAGCACTTGTCCCACGCTCCCCAAAACAAACTGATTAGATGCCTTGTTGCTGTATGTAGGTTAACGTTTTACCCAGGACAGTGTTTACATTAAGATACAATTCAGAGGACATATGACAAATCGAGAAAAATAACTGAACGTTTGTATTTAAAATCAGTAATTTTAGGCTTTCTAAACCGGAAGTTAAGTGGTTAAATATTCCTAACACGTCTGGGTAAATGACAATTCTGTACAGGATACATTTTGTATTCCTTGCGAAGAATGCTTTCTTTCTACAAAGTTTTTCGAACATTTAGACTCGTAAAATTAATTGATAAAGTTTAATTTCCCAAAAATCAGAGCATTTACTCAAATAAGTCTATCCATAAAAACACATAGAAACCAAAAAATATATGACGAATTTAAATCATTTTATATATATATATATATATATATATATATATATATATATATATATATATATATATATATGTGTGTGTGTGTGTGTGTGATATACATACATATATGTATATATATTATATTGTATTTTTCCTTTAGTAGGTATTTTTGTTTGTTTTTGTTATTTTGTAAGAGGCATCAGAAACAAATATTTTCATAAATATTTGTTTACTGCATTGTGTGTGTATATATATATATATATATATATATATATATATATATATATATATATATATATATATATATATATATGTTTAAACACACAATGCGGTAAAACAAATAACTGTACACATACAACTTTTCAATTTATTGTATTTCCAACTAATAAATAAAAATAATATTCATGTAATTAACTGTACACATATGCATAATAAATAAATATGCATAGAAAACAGAAAAAATGCATTTTTCACACATTAAAATAGACAAATGGGATCTAGTTGTATTAAATCAAGTGTTTTATTTTTCACACACAGAGAAATGCTGCGTGTGCCGGATGTGATATGCGAGTTCTGCTTCAATATTTATAGTCGCCTAATAAAAAGTATTTCAAATGTAGACAGCACAATCTATATGAAAGTAATTCTGGTTAAATATAATTATTACTGCCAAATGAATTTCGTAATATAATTTCATTATAATATTACTTCTTTGAATAAAACAGACAAAAAATAACAGTAGAAATCATTAAAGTTTAACAATTCTTTATCTAATAACAATTACAGATAATATTGCTACTAATAATAATACGATGATGAAGAATGGAATACAAATTAAAAATGAATGGGGGACAATGGTTCAACCAATAAAAAATCCAGATAATGATACTACTGCTAATACTTCTATCAGTAATAAATCAATTAAAATTAAGCTGAAAGAAATACTAGTCAAAAATGAATAATGGTTGACAAAGCTTCATCATATAAACATTCCAGATAATATTACTACTATTAATACAATGCATTTGAAATTAAGATGAAAGAAATAGTAGTCAAAAAGGAATAATCATTCATCTAATAGAAATTCCATAAAATATTACTACTAGTCAAATATGAATAATGGTTTAAAATGCTTCATCTAAGAGAAATTCAAGAGTCTTGGTTTACTACTATTGGTCCAGACATTGAATATTGCTATCATAATCTGGCCTGGTGCTTCTTCTATCTATTTAGAGATCCTTGAAAAATCCAAGGAAGAATCTGTCATCGATCCTGAATTGGTACCTCTGCTTCAGTCAATCTCACAATGCCTTAACATAGTTTCCCTGTGTCTTTTCTAAAATATTAACATTGTAGTTCTGATCATCTTCTCACGTTGCTACCTCGAATTTATGAAATTAATTGTAGTGTTAATTTCACAGCTGTTGGAATTGATAGATGTTACCGTAGGTTCTAGGCTAATAGCTTCTTCTCTTTGTAAAACTCTTATCCTCTGTCTTAGTTTCCGGTTAGTTTTAATCTTTAAATATTTAAATACAATGCCAATCGTCTTTTTTTTTTAAATTTGTATTCTTTTGTTCTATCTCTACAATTTGTTTTTTCTTTTTCTCATATTCTTCCATGCCCCTTACTGGGTTTATTGCCTTGTTGGGATGATGTGATTAAAATATTAAACAAAAATTCTTTACAAATGCCATTTCAGACCAAAATTGCTGTATTACTCTCATAGCTGCGCTGGAGCTGTACAATACTAACTCGTTAGTGTATTAATATTTTCATGGAAGATGTCCGAGTGAAATCTATCCTTTGGTTTCACCAGTTCAGACCTTCCCAGGTTCAGCCCAACATGTCTTATCACTTCATATTCCATTGTTAAAGACGAAGTCCCATTTCGGGCAACTTCTCCCTCAGAAGTGGTCCATTGTAGAACAGACACCCAAGCGGATGCTTCTTCGATTTCTACAAACTTATTAAAGTTTAGGGTTATATTTGCCTACATGCACTGCTTGCTCCACCTTACAACAACCACATGGAGTAAATCTCTCAACAACTACATGAAGTAAATCTCTCAACAACCACATGGAGTAAATCTATCAACAACTACATGGAGTAAATCACTCTACAACCACATGGAGCTTTAGGTGGCCTTGTGCTTTTATTGCATGAAAATTTTACACAAAAGCGTGTGAAGAAATGCCTAAAAATCATTCGTCATTGAAATCCTTTGACCATTATACAAATTCATTTTGAAAAGTTTCCGGAATGTCGTTGGTATTCTAATCGTATTCTCAAAGAGATCTTTTGCGAGCCGGTTGATTCTGATTGTTCCTAGCCTGTTTTGACGATGAAGACGTTTGCTGCTAATCCCCTTTAGCTAAAGGAACAATGATGTTGCAGTCGAGATCAAACGAGAGAAAGAAAAGACCAACTAACTTTCACTGATGCCTCAAAATGGGGAAATAAACAAATCTAGCAATCTGAATAAAATTTAATAACATTTAATAACAATAGCGGCAACAATACGGGGAAAGAGAAATGAGTACTTAGAAGTATTAGATAGAAGTCGTAAAAGGTGAGTCTGGAAGTAATATGTTTGGACATACACATCAGGCTGAGTCGTCAAAACAGATAAGTTCTGTATCCATTTTTCGACTGCAGTCAAAGTTAAATTTTTCCGACATGAATACAGTCCATGTTAGACATATCAGTGGAAGCGTGCTGGGCTCATAACCTATGTTAGACATTTTCATGACGGTCATCTTCGAGTATAGAATCCAGAGGTTGGCAGTGAATATTTCGGAGACAGTAGGAAAGCGTAGTTCAGGTTCGCAGTAGATACCACAGCAGAGCGTAGTTCTTCCTTCTGTCATGTTCGCCTGACAAGTTGGCTCTGGTCCTTCCGCTAGGGAAAACAAAGATGGCCGCCTTTATACACGACGGATACAGTGTTCTGCGGCTTCTGATTGGTTAATCTTCTATTGGTAGACTATAAAGGGAAATAAGTCATTTTGACTCGCTCACTAGTTATATACATATATACACAAAAAACCGTAACAGTCCATTCTTGGATAAGACTAAAGTACATCGAGTTGGTTTAAAATAGATCTACCCCTATATTGCGTAACTTTGTGTAATATGGCTATATTGTGTGTATATATATATATATATATATATATATATATATATATATATATATATATATATATATATCTGTAAGCAAATATATGGATATAGATCCGACAGTATGAAGAAAAATATATACGGAAAAAACAAACAAAAATCCTTATATGCAATTATGCTGTTTTAATGTTAATATGTCAACGTCGGACGTTTCCGTCTAATAAACCATCTTCAGGACATATTCATAAAATATAATTAACATTATCAATACAACATGACAAAGACGATGTACATAAGAACAAGACTTATCCAAACAGATAACTGAAAGTTTTATAAGATCAGCGCTCCGTTTAAAACAGCGTCGCCCACGTGAAGACAACTGTTTGATGGCACCTCGCTAACATTTTAGAAATTTCTAGTGTCGATTTACCTTTTGAGAGTTCTGAGGTGATAGTTTTCTTTTTAGCATCACTTAAACTGTTTTTACAGCCTATCTTTTCGGTAAATTCTTACACTTTTCTAATAATTTGGCACGGTCAAATCACCGTGCCGATAACAAATATGGCGCCAGTTTCTTTACATTGTGCAGATCAGTACGATAATTCCAGAGATTATGCAGGTCAGTGTTGCCAACATTGTCTGAAAATTTTGTGTGAATTAATTGGACGGTTTTTGAAATATTAAAAAAAAGTTACCTCGATAATAATTTGGCACGCAGTATATATATATATATATATATATATATATATATAACTGACAAATTTCTCAGAGTTAACAGGTAAAAAAAGACAATATTTATAAATGTAAAAGACCATAGTAAAACTGTATTATTAGCCGACGCCTTTCGTCCAATGTGAACTTTTTCAAGGCAAAAAAGAAATGAATTTATTAAAACAAATAATAACAAAACAAAATGCCCTTAACAACTGGAAGAATTTAAAAAACCTTAATATATTCAGATTGTCAACTTAAAATTACGTCAAGTACTGTCACGTGTGGAATATTGTTTTTATTGTTGTGTTGACTGATTCTCTTTTGATTTCTTCGTACGTTTGCTTGGGAGAGTAGTAATTCTGTTAGGAAAATTGAAATAGGGAAAAAGCGAGGTCGTGGATTAATATTTGGATAATATTCAATGGCGGCACTCTCGAAGATTTTCCTTCTAAGTGAGTTATCGTCTTTTTTATGAGCGCAGCATTTTTAAAATCAAAATTGTAGTTGGATTTATTTCTATGTATGACTAGTGCATTAGTGAAGCTGTTTTTTGTGAGTTCTCTTTTTGTGCTCATAATATATATATATATATATATATATATATATATATATATATATATATATATATATATATATTGATGCAAGTGTGTGCATTTATGTATAGAAGTACCTCACTTAGGGTTTTTTTTCTACAGACTACATGGGTCTTGTCACTAGTGTTGGTCAGAATAAATGGTGGTTTCTGTTCTTGTATATCGATCCTGTGTGTAATTGCTGTGAGTGCCTCCAGTGGCTTTGGATTCTTTCTTATATAGCGCGGAGAAAGGCTCCAAATCACAGTAAGTTCTTTTTTCTATGTTCGTGTTCCCATTGGCTTTGAAGGTTTACAAGCTGTGCATAATGTTACATCCCAATGGCGACGACAGCGAATCTGTTTTGTTTTTTTCGTTTCTATGTTTAGAGTTAATGTATTTTCGTTATTTGAAAATTTATTTTTGATTATATTTGTTTACTTTGAATTTCCAAATGGTCATAATCAACTGGACAATACAGGAAGCAAGATGATGATTTCCATCACGAAAAAAAGTTAAAATGTTGGCCAGCTTCTAAGTATAAAAGGTGCAAAATTGTCGGTGCGTGAGAAAACTCAACCAGTGAATTCCTGCCAATACTTTCATGAGTACCCGTACATCGGTTCGCGAACACTTCTCTCAGTGGTTAGACCGTTATACGTGCAAAATGAAATCGACTGTTCCAATCCTTTCTTCCACAAAACAGACTGTTTTGTTCCTCTGTTATGAACCAGTTCTCGTACGATCACCGATGATAAGGAACGTCATGATTAGCCAATACTTAGAGGGGTGACCTCTTTGGAATACCAGGTGCTGTGAAATTAGTTGTCCAGGTTGTGTAATGGAGAACGGCACAGAGTTGTAAATCGGAGGGTCCATGGTATTCTCAGCATGATTCTGTTACGTTGCGGCTACATCACGTTGAAACACCGATTCCCGTACGATCACCTAAGTTAAGCAACGTCAACCTGGTCATTACCTAAAAGGAGAACCGCTTGGAAATAGATTATAACCCGGATATAAGAGACCCGGATATGAGAGAAACCCGGATATAAGAGAGATTTTCTCTGGTCCCAAAGTGTTCCCATACTTACCTAAACCAAATAGACCAAACCCGGATATAAGAGAAACCCGGATATAAGAGAGATTTTCTCTGGTCCCAAAGTGTTCCCATACTTACCTAAACAAAATAGACCAAACCCGGATATAAGAGAAACCCGGATATAAGAGACTTCTTCTCCGGTCCCGACAGCTCTCTTATATCCGGGCTACACTGTACTAAGTGCTGTAACCTTGGATGTGCGCGTGATATAATGGAAAATGGCCCGGAATTTTTAATCGAAGAGTCTAGTTCCGATTTCCGTTCGGCACGTTATATTCACTGACATTTACATGGCAAATGCATAAATCCGCCTATTCTCCCCCATCTATGTGTTAATTAGTAATAATTATTTAACTAAAACAATTATCTCGAAAATTAAATAAATAAATAAATAAAATTGCGTATAAAATATTTAAATTTCGTCACGAAATAACCCATAGAGGTTGATATGGAGCTAAGTGAAACAAAAGACAACAATATTCTTCATCTGTGATGTGACTGTCCAGCATTCATTGTCATAAAAGAGGGTGAATATTACATAAGACTTCACAACCTTTACTTTACTTGTCAGTAATTTTTCCTATTACTTAAAGCTTTGAGGCTTGACCACCGATTTACCGGTGGTAGGGAATAATGACCTAATGTCAAGACGCTGGTTAAGCAGTGATAGAGAAAAATAACCACGTGTTGATCGGTGGGTAAACATTTGTGACGATGTATCTACCGGGAAATATTACATAGCAATTATTTGCGAATTTTAACTCCGGAACTCAGGGAGAAGGATAAAAATTGTTCAGGAACCCAGGACTAAAAGGGTTACAATTTTTGCTTGGCTTTTGTGGGTCATCATTCACCCTTCCCTCGCACTTGATTGTTTAATGGACAGTGGATCGGAAATCAGTGGACCGAAATCCAGAAGATTCCAAGCGTCCATGGTATTCTCAGGATCCTTCTGTCGAAACACATCTCTGTTGCTTCAAGTAACGTTTTCATTTCTGAAGAAATTGTCCAGCATTCACTGCCATAAAGCAGGACTGATATTGCATAACAATTCAGTAGTATTTCCATTTTTCATAATTGAATGTTTTATTTGATAATAATTTGCTTAATATCTCAAAGCTTTTCTTTTACTATTTCAACTCACCTTCGAATTTCCGTATCTCAAATTCCGTCTGTTGTCGTGAAATTGCTCAAATGTAGTATCGTTTTACAAATTCAATTCTTATAGTAACCAGAACTGTATACTGATGGAAAATGAATTGAGTAGATAGAGAAAAACAGAAAGGGGCGTGAGACAAGGATGTGTCTTCTCCCCAGATTTATTCACCATCTACAGCAACGCTGTCCTAAGTTTAATTGAGACTTAGCCGGGATTTTTTTTTTTATCGGTGGGCGTAATCTTAATAATATTAGCCTTGGCCACCGATTTATCGGTGTTAGAAAATAATGACCTAATGTCCATCCAGCGGTTAAGCGGTGGTAGAGAAAAATTACTTAATGCGTAGCCACGCGTTGGTCGGTGGGTAAGCACTTGTGACTATATATGTATCTATCGTGAAACATTACATAGGAATTATTTGTGAATTTTAACTCGGGAGCCCAGGGAGAAGGGTAAAAATTGTTCATGAACCCAGGGCTAAAAGGGTTACAATTTTTGCTTGGCTTTTGTGGACCATCATTCACCCTTCCCTCGCGCTTGATTGTGTAATGGAAAGTGGATCGGAAATCGGAGGCCAGAGATCCGGAAGATTCCAGTCGAGACCGTTATATTTTCTTACGCGCATTGTAAAAGGTACAAATTCACCTTTTCTCCTCCCAGCTGTGTTAATTAGTGATGTAACCTAGGGAAGGTTACTGAATAGAATAATCAAATAAAAGTTGGAAATAAACGATAATAAATAGGACACGAATAACACGTATAAGATTCGCGAGCGGCGCGTACAAGTAGTCACCTGCTAAGAGCGGGTCAAGTGAATTCCCCAATAAATCTACAACTGTAGGATATCTACCAACTGCCACACGCGGTCAGATATAGCACAAGGCCGAATTGAATATTGCGTATCCGAGATAATAAATAAGTATGACTAGTCTCAGGTAATCATTATTATATCCAAAAAATTATTACAGTCTGTTATGGTCCAGTTCCTTGTACCACGGTGATAGTCCAAGGTAGAACCAATAAAAAAGATCTCGAACACGTATATGGAACAACACAGATATATTACAAACAGGAATATATACAGAGAAGTAGAAAAGTGTTAGTACGAGCAATCAGCTTTAGTAGTAATTGTCTGAACGCGATCAGTTTCGGACTGCCTCTGACTCGACTGACTGATTGACTCCTGACGGACTTCACTACAGACTTCAGACTGAACTCTAGATTACAGACGGCACACCAAACTTCAGACTGAACTCCCTGCTTCCTCTTGAGGCGCAATATTTATTACGTATGGAATAGTCCATTATGTTATTATGGGTAAGGTCCCATAACACAGTCTAAAAATGTTCTCTGGCTTTAATAAATTGCTCCCACACGCTCCTGCAGAGGATCGTGGTGGTATGTCTGCAAGGCCCACGCGACTCTCCGGTGGACCGTTTTTCAATTTCTTTTCTATGAGGAAGTGGAATGCCAGAATTAATTAAAAGTAATTAATCATCGCATTCCACTTCCTACACAAGAACCACAGTTTTTTTTTTTCAAAACAATTTAAATATTCTTGTATATGTAAATGAGATTTAGTGTCAATTTAATACTTGTATGTTGGGAAATTTCCGAAGACCTACGAGTGGATTGTGTGGGACTTTGGATTGTAAAATTGATTCACATGGGTCATGCGCCATAAATACTACCTATGATATCTTTGCCTCTTATATGAAACATTCTTAGAATATAAAGTTGCTAGAACCAAAATCAATTAAGCCATAGTACTGGGACAACAAAGGAAAGGAGGCTAGGGAGCCAATGTGTTTAATAACCTGCAAAAGGTTGATAAACTGTAAAAAACAAGAAATCAATCAAATAATCAATTCATCTATCAATATGATGATATTTATTTCTCAACATTTTTTATGAAAAACATTTTATTCATATAAATTTCTGCATTAGACTTTCTGTCGCGTAACGACATCTTTCAACAAACTGTGTATTCCATACTAAAAGACCGATTCCTATTTTAATTCGATAAATTCTTAGAGAATTTTATTCTATATCCCGAACTCGAACCACAGACTAAGAAATTGTTTCATGAAGCGAAAGAAAAGATAACCTTACACTGAGAGGATACTACAATACACCGCATATTAAGGAATATCTTCGTCCTGGTTCATAAATGCGTCGCATTTGTAACATGAGGACGGACGACGTTATGCACTAAATTCACAAGTTATATATCTTGCGCAGAATGAAGAGTTTTCTTTTCCAACGCGTCATTTAGATTAATCAATTGTTCTTTGGAGCGTTGCGCAGAAACATTTTGTGCAGGTTCCAACAATTCAATGAAGAATACTGTTTGAATCTCGCCAAATACAGTGAACACTTGTCCTTCTCAATGGATCCTGTTTGGGTTGATATATTGGTGGTGGCATTTGATTTCACTACGTTTATATTTTTGTAAGGAATCGATTTTCCATCGCCAGTCACGATATTGTCCAAAAATGTATTTTTATCTGTTCAGCAAGAAGAGAAAGAAAATAGTTTAAACTCTGACCGATGTTTGCATCTGTAAAACCCATTTTCTTAAGCTCTGAAATCTTCTGTCTTCTGTTCTTTTATTGTTCTCGGTCCTTAATAGTGTTTTTTTTTAATCTTCTCATGTTCTGTTACACATAGTAACCTGTCTTGTGTCTTAGTGACTCTATGGTAACTAGACTTGAATTTAAGCGCACTCCTAGATTGGAGACAGCACCTCATCATTTTATAGTTGAAATGCCTAATTCTAGCCGGATGTCCTATGTTAATAGTTTCTTCTGTGGCACTTCTCGCATATGGACCTCTCTTCCGGTTTATAGCTTCGCACTAAACTTTGATCTTCAAAAATTTAGATGCAATATCAATCGTTAGCTTCTGTTTTTCTAACTGCAGTTATTTTATTGTTCTTGCTCCGTAATAGTATTTTTTATCTCTTTGTATTCTGTTACACATAGTAACATGTCTTGTGTCTTAGTGACTCTATGGTAACTAGACTTAATGAAGATTCTGTTTTCCTAATTGCTGTTATGTTATTGTTCTTGCTCCTTAATAGTGTTTTTTTTTATCTCCTCATATTCTGAGACACATAGTAACTCCTATTGTTTCTTAGCGATTTTATTGCGTTGCTTAGCGGGAAACGATTTTTAAAAAGCAATTATAGAAGTAAAATAATTATTATCGAAAAGAAAATGATTAAAATCTAAAAATATTTCTGGCTTTATTTATCAAAGATTTGATTAGACGTAGAAAACGAATCAATCTCTTGTTGATGACTGTAGTTTCTTTCTTCATGTAGGTGATAGTCCTTTTTTCTCTCTTTCTTCAAACACCATGTCTAGGAGATTGTGTCGTTTAATTTCCATTCCATCAACACAGTTATCTGCGTATGGCAGTGAATGCTGTACAATTTCCTCAGAAATGAAAACGTTACTTGAAGCAACAGAGATATGTTTCTACAGAAGGATACTGAGAATACCATGGACGCTTGGAATCTTCTGGATCTCCGCTCCACTGTCCATTATATAATCAAGTGCGAGGGAAGGGTGAATGATGACCCCCAAAAGCCAAGCAAAAATTGTAACCCTTTTAGCCCTGGGTTTCTGAAGAATTTTTACCCTTCTCCCTGGGCTCCTGAGTCAAAATTCGCAAATAATTGCTAATTAATGTTTCACGATAGATACATACATAGTCACAAGCATTAAGTACTTTTTCTCTACCACTGCTTAACCGGTGGCTGGACATTAGGTCATTATTTTCTAACACCGGTAAATCGGTGGCCAAGGCTCAAAGTCTAATATTATTAAGATTACGCCCACCGATAAAAAAAAAATCCCTCCTAAGTCTCAATTAAACATGGGACAGCGTTGCTGTAGATGGTGAATAAATCTGGCGAGAAGACACATCCTTGTCTCACGCCCCTTTCTGTTTTTCTCTATCTACTCAATTCATTTTCCATCAGTATACAGTTCTGGTTATTGAATTTGAATTTGTAAAACGATACTACATTTGAGCAATTTCACGACAACAGACGGAATTTGAGATACGGAAATTCGAAGGTGAGTTGAAATAGTAAAAGAAAAGCTTTGTGATGATGAGCAAATTATTATCAAATAAAACATTCCATTATGAAAAATGGAAATACTACTGAACTGTTATGCAATATCTGTCATGCTTTATGGCAGTGAATGCTGGACAATTTCCTCAGAAATAAAAACGTTTCCTGAAGCAATAGAGATGTGTTTCTACAGAAGGAAGTTGAGATGTGACATCTGTTCATCGTGACTGGTTGTTATTCGGGGTCCGAACTGTGGTGATTGGATGTAACCAGTTTGGTTTTCGAGGGATTGAATGCAATCAACCAGTTTTTATCCCCCACTGGGAAGTTAGTGCTAGATCTGAAGAGAGGTCAGCTGCCAGTCTCGGATCGTCAAGATTAGAGATGCGCCCGTTTATCGTTCTGTCATCGACATCCAGCTATAGAATATTTTTTGTGACATACGGTGGCCGTTAATAATTAAGTATAACCCAAGACTTCAATGTCAAGATAAAACATTAATTAATTACAACCGCAAATAAATACGTAACAAGAACAAAGAAGAAAAATTCAGCCCAACATAATTAACCATTTCAGTGAACAATTTGTTAGTAGCGCGACTCGGCTTAAACTCCGGTAAATCTTAAATCAAATCCCAAATCATCGACGCACAATAATTCACACTAATTCGACTGGATAGTTCCACTCAATAGTCACTCAATAATCACTCCAGTCAGTAGCCTGACACCTCTATTTATACACCTGGCGGAGAGCGTATATTCTAATGTCCAGAGTATCACACTCGAATCTCGGTGTCAGTAGTTATTCATTTTTCTTATATATATATATATATATATATATATATATATATATATATATATATATATGTATGTATGCATGTATGTATATATGTATGTATGTATGTATATAACAATAATTCACTCTAATTCGACTGGATAATGTCAATCAATAACAAAGAATAATCACTCCCTCCAGTCAGTAGTCTGACACCGCTATTTACACAGCAGACGGAAAACATATTCATAAGTCCAGAGTGTCACGCTCGAACGTCGTTGTCAGTAGTTACTCATTTTCTTCCTCCATGACAAATACATATAAACAAACTGCTCACTCTTGTCTCGAGTTCACAACAATAGGGGAGGGAAAAGTCTTAACAGAAAAGTAACCTGAAATGAGATGGATACAATCAGACTATCTTGCCCTAGACACGCCATCGTTGCCTGTGATGTTGTAGCTCTGGCATCCTTAATGGGTTCGAAGTGACGTTAGATCCACACCCAATTGATTTTGAATTAAGTTTTTTCTTCTTTATATATTTGTTGTCAAGCAAAGCTCGAAAGCCTAATCTGCTCTGTTATTTAATGCATGATTACGTACAGAAAATAAGTAATCGTAACTTTGTCAAAAGCTATTTCTGGGAAAGTAAAGAGGCACGTCCTCTCTTATAATTGCTACAGTACACACACATGCACAAAAGCATAGTTTTAATCATTTTACCCCAAGCAATACAACAAAGCCACTAAGATTCAAGAGTTTACTGAGTGTGAAACAATAGGAGAAAAAGAAAAAAAATATTATTATGCAGAGGAACAATACATGAACAGATATTAAATCAATATGTACAAATAAAAATAATTACAGACAGAATCTAAAACAAATAAAGGGTATTTCATTAAGACGGATTATATATAAGGGTGTTTCATTAAGACGGATTATATATAAGTATATTTCATTAAGATGGATCAAAGTCAGCAGTAAATAAATCAGGGTTATTCGTGAAAATTTATTTGTCTATTGGATCATGTTATTTAAGTGATAGCAATTAACATCACCCAAATGTCGACCAAATCTGAAAGAAAAAGAAAATTCATTAGACGCTTAGACTTAATTCACATTTAAAATCAGTCCAAGTTATTGGGACACACTTTATATATATTTAGTTGTATGGATATGAGTTTGTGACCATGGGTTTCACGCTTTTGCGATCATTAGACCAACTGGTTTATTTTTATTTTTTTAAATTGGATCTATTTATGCTTGTTTGATTAGGTTGTGTGGTAGGAGGGGAATTTACTTCTGTGTTTGTTTAGGATGGCACTCTCATACACATAGACACACATACATACAGGTGTACGCAATTTATTTCACATAAATACATCCATATAAACAATCCGAGGCTCGGCGCTTATAGACATCTATGCGTTCGAGATTATATACATACGCAGTTGTATTTCTATTTCTGTATCGAGACCATAGCTTTCATTATATGTAGCGATGTTCCTTTCATCAAGGAGCGGGTATTATGGGGTGTTCTTGGCGCTTTTCAGATCTACCGCCTGCACCGTCAGACAAACTTACACTTCTTCACATGCACATATACACATATGTAGACGCACATATACGCTCTTATTGGTCTGGGTCCAAGTTATTGGAACACCCTCTATGATGGAGGAAAATATTTTTGCATTGTTTTTATAAAGTTGTTTTCAATAATGATGAATGAATATTTATTCATAAATTGATAAAAATCAAAAATATGAAATTTGGAGCCAGGTGTCAAAATGGGGAATAAGGGAAAATGATCGTTATTACTCTAAATTTAATCTTAGTTGGGCACATTCAATGACCCATTCAAACTCTAATGTTCAATAGCAGCAAAATACCAGATTTATACGAAAGTTTCAATATCACAGTCCCAAAACCAATGACTTATATTTACAATTATATATACAAACAAGTGCGGAGGGGACTAAAACCTGATTTTACTTACGCAGATAACAACAAATACATGATTTAAATGAAATTTATATGCAAAGAAAATATAGAAAGAAAATATTTAAAATAGAAGCCTCCAAAACGACCTGGCAGAAAATTATCTTGGCGAAATTACAGTAAGAACATATAGAAGAAAACTTCAAAAATAATATAGCACGAAAGGTAATGTCCCCATTTGTGATGTCAACAAACATTCGTTACCACTTTTGTGATGTCAGCGAATACTCGTTCTCACTTCGTAATGTTCATTGTAGTAGAGACTTTGAAATCGCAGATACAACTATAGTAGGCTGTTAAACAATGCTGATGTCAGTCGCCTTCGAACATCACTGGTACTAATAGTGGTATTTACTTGACTCCCACGGGGTCAGGATGTGACACAAGGTCGTTTAACGTGGGACACCCGAGCGTTTCCACCAAGGGCCACTGGTCCCAAACTGGTCATAGCATGTCCAAGCTGTTCAGAGCTTAGTCAAAGCTGGTCATGGCTTGTCTTAGCTAGTCCGGCCGAAGCCATTCATAACTAGTCGTAGCCGTGATCGTATCCCAGCCAAAGGCCGAGAAACAATTCTTATTTGTCAAAACTGGGCGAAATCCGCCAAAGCGGAAATCGCCACGATACTAATAGTACATGCTAGATAATACTCACTCGCGTAGTAATCCATATAGTGATCCGAAAAGAGAAATAGTATATTAAATAGAGTAGAGTATAGCGGTTTATATAGTATCAGAGTATAGGCTAGAAATGGCGATCGTTTAGACGTCACGCAACTACCTACGTATGCGTTTCCTCTATGGTCACGTGGTCTACATAATTCAATAATGGAATCGTCTGTGTTTGCTCACTGGCAATCTATGTTCAAACGCAAGTGTCGGCTGCGACACTTTATTCCTATATAACATTCCCAAAACTCCAGACAGCTATGACTACTGTCAACTAACAGCGAATTGGTGGAGGAGGTCGACAAACGGAATATGGCAGACTAAAATAAAAAAGGTCGTTGACATTTGCTAACTAGGTAAGTTTATTCAATTTCAAGGAGTTAATGTAATACTTGAACTATTCTAACCTAACTGGGATGGACAGACATGTCGTTCCCACAAAAAAATAAAAAATAAACCCTTCAACTATTCTGTTCGATATTCTACTCAAAATTCGTAACATTCACTCGTACTAAACGCGCAACAGTCAAGTTTGACCTTTTAGCAACGTACTACGAACTCTCTCTCTCTCTCTCTCTCTCTCTCCACCCTGATCTTGACCTTCAGCTGGTGCTTGAAGAACGCAACTAGTTGATGGTAAGAAAAAGACAATTCTCCGTGTATTTCATTTATCCTCACCGTCCATACCGCTATGCACAGCACGGATAGCAAGCACATAGAGCTTCCTCCTCTCCGACAATGAGCTCACAAAGCAACAAAAGGAACTGGCTTCCCGGTCAAAGATATGTCCGCGCATCATACGAAGCATGTGCCTTTCAAGAAATTCACAGAGCGGCTGTACAACCGAAAAGTGAAAGAAGACGTTATCAATAGATCCCACTATTTCCTTATCCTAACGGCTGCACTCGTTGTGAGACACATTTTGCGGGCCCAGTATGCATTCTGTATCATCAGCCATATGAGTGACGCCTCATCATTATATAATAATTCCGATATCAAAATATTGTATTATGGAATATTAATATGGGATTATAATGTTTTAATGTGGGATATATATCATAATCTTCCTATATTAATATTCCCATATCAATAGTAAAATCCAAAGAAGAATCTGCAATGTATTCGATCCAGACTTGGCATCTCGACACCAGTCACTTTCTCACAGACATGATGTGGTTTCCCTCTGTCTTTTCTACAAATATTTCTATGGCTACTCTTCTGTCGAGCTTTCTTTCCTGATAGCCGTCTACATATATTTATGCGAGCTGCTAGACTCCCGCACTATTAGCATTGAAATAGTTAAATGTAACCGCCATTTCTAATCCAAGAGTTTTTTTTTTCACATCTCGCCTGTGGAATTTCCTTCCGTTTACTTGCTACCCCGATAACTACAATCTTCAAAAATTTAATCACCAGGTTCTGATGTCTCGAACCACGTTCATCTTTTATCCTTCCCTTATTCACCCTATACACAGTTATTTTTTCTCTCATTTTCCCTTTATATACCCCCTACTGCGAACCAGTGGCACTCTCGACTTGCTTAGGGCGAAAAGCTTAAAAAAAAACAAAAACAAAAAAAAAGCTGCATGCTTGTTAGTTGAAATGGCTTTTTTCTTTCAGTATAAATATTCGAGTGACATTTTAATTAACGTATATACGCGAATACAACGCGAGTTTTTTTTTTATTATAATGGCTTAATGTGGCAAATATTTAACGATCAAATATCATCTTATATTAATATTCCCATTTACCGCAAAGAAAGTTGGTTCTCTCTGTCGTGCAAAAAACTTTTTTTCTCGAGTGAGACCTTTCTTCAAATCTATAAATCAACCATCCATCCTTGCATGGAATATTGCTTTCGTATATGGGCTGGTGCCCACGCTCTAAGTCTCGAGATCTTCGACAAATTCCAGAGACAGATGTGCATTGTGATAGGTCCTGATCTGGCATCTAATCAACAGATGTTTTCTAAGAGACGTGCCGTGACTTCCCTCTGTCTCTTCTATAAGTATTTTCACATCAACTGTTTCGACGAGTTGCTTTTGCTGGTGCCCTGACTGCATGAATTTAAACGTGCTACTAGTTTGGCATCTTGGTGCCACCCTTTCACTGTCGAAACGGTTAAATGTAACCGTCTCTTTTACCGCTTCTTCCTCTTGTGTACATCCATGATGATTATAATCTTCAAATATTCAAGTGTAATATCATTCGACATCTTCAGATAACTTCATCTTGTTCCCCCTTCTTCTGTTTATCCTCTCCCCAAACACACGTCTTTACTCTTGTTCTCTACCTCTGTAAACCCTTGCTTGGGGTGAAATGCTTACAAAAAATAAAATAAAAATTATTAAAACCCCAATATCCATAAACAGGATAAATACTGCTACACGATTGTGGTGCAGATCATTATCCGTTTCTTTTACGCCAAGAATACTGGGTCGCAATGCTAATTTTTTTCTCGGGGGTTTAATATCCATATTTAAAATCCAATCAGGAGTTCTACTATAGATGAAGTCGGTTTATCAACGTGTATATGTATAGCTGGCTACTAGTATTCGAGGATACCCGTCTATTAGGGCGGCTGGACAATCCCAATTGCAGGCGCTAGCTCAGGCACATTTGTGTCTGTTCAACACCCACAGAGCCCTCTGTGGTTTATACAGCAACTATACTGAGCTGACCTTATTTACAGTCTCTGGGAAAGAGCGTTACTACCGGGATCAACATATTGAACAAGGCCAGCACGCTGAAGCCCTTGGCGGTTTGTGACTTCGTGCCAGCATAGCAATAGACGGTACCCAAGAGTTTCGTATACCTATTTTCACTCACAAGGCTTGGGTCAACCCGTGGCAGTTTTCAATGGTACCGCACCCTAGGATCGACCCCTAAAGTCCGCTTCCTGACAAATCGACCATGGTGAGAATGCCAACGTCATAACCACAAGGTCACGGTACTCCTAAATGCTTTGTTTGTTATACTGTATTTCACTTGAAAAATACGTCGTAATTAGTTTCAAAGGAGAGATAATAGAAAACAATATGAAATATGACAGAAAACAATAAAAAGAAAATATATATATATATATATATATATATATATATATATATATATATATATATATATAAGTTAACATAAGTCAACACTTAGAGGCGACAGGCTGTTTCATGCTAGATGCAATCGTCAGGCCTGATGATTGCGTCTAGCATGAAAAACAGACTGTCGCCTCTAAGTGTTGACTTCTATGTTCACTTTTATATTTACACACGCTCTATCTCTGATATTGAGCACTTTATCCCATAAATATAGCACATCTTATGACTATATTTTTCATATATATATATATATATATATATATATATATATATATATATATATATATATATATATACACCTAGTGAACCAGACAAACCTACCTAGGTTTCACCTAAACGGATCGTTGGGAAAGTAAAGGCTAATGAGGCAAAGAGAAACGCGGTTGTATTGAGCGCTTTTGTTAGTTGTTTACTCGTATCGGGTTTTTTTCTTTGGGCTTCAGACCTGTATCTGTGCGATTTTTTTGTCGGCAGAAGTTCATGTTTGTAGCTCTTTCTTTTATTAAAACTTTTTTTTTTCCCTCGAGATTGATTTGATTATTAGCAAATCAAAAATTCGAGGGTTTTTCGAAACGAGTCTAATTATCTATAATTATATAGTCTATAATATATATATATATATATATATATATATATATATATATATATATATATATATATATCCACAAACGGGATAAATACTGCTAGTTGATTTTTTTTTCGGTATAAATATTCGACTGGCATTAATTAACGTATATACTCGATTTTGGCGCAAGTCATTATCCGTTCCTTTTACGCCAAGAATATTGGGTAGCAAGACTAATTTTTTTTTTCTAGAGGGTTTAATATCCATATTTAGTATCAAATCAGGAGTTCCAGTATAGATGAAGGTTTATCAACGAGTATATGTATAACTGGCCACTCGTATTCGAGGATACCTGTTTACTAGGGCGGCTAGACGCTTGTTCAGGCGTATTTGTGTTTATTCAAACCCCACAGAGCCAACCTTTGGTTTCTAATGCAACTCTACTGATCAGACCTTAGTTATAGTTTTTGGGAATGAGCGTTTTATCTAGCGTGATCAACAATATGAACACGGCCAGCACACTCAAGACCTCGGCCACGATGATATGTGAGTTTGTGCTAGCACACTATCGACGGTACCCAAGGTTTCCGTCTACCCAATTTCACTCAAAAGGCTTGGGTCAATCGGTGGCACTTTCCAATGGGATCGACCCTTCTAGTCCGCTTCCTGACAAATCAACCATGGCGAGGCTCGAACCCGGGTCTCATTGTCAGAATGAGAACGTTCTAAACACTCGGCCACTCTAAATGCCTTGTTTGCTATTTCAGTTGAGAAATGCGTCGTAATTAGTTTCAAGGAAGGATAGTGAATAGAAAACAATACGAAATATGATAGAAAACAAAAATATTCATATAATATATATATATATATATATATATATATATATATATATATATATATATATATATATATATATATATATATATCCCTGGCAGGATATAATTTAAGGCATATATAGTGTATATGTGTTTGACGAATATAAGGGGAAGGAAGTCGACGAAAATTAGTTCCTACCATACCATCGACCATGGTGGGAATGCGAACTCATTGCAATGTTCGACGTGTCTAAGGGGAAATACCCCCCTACTTTTGTCACACATTCTTTATTCATTGCTCCACGCTTGTATGACAATTTTGCATTAATATTGTTTTAATGTAAAAATGATATCATCTTCATAATTAATATGTCAATATAAAGAGAAGTGGGTCTTTGAAGATGAAATCTACTTAAATAACACTGCCTTCATAATAATGAAGTTTCAACACGAAAATTAATTCATCACGGAACGCTTTATCTTGTACATTAGAAGACTTTATTTTCCAAATCATGTGATATTAAATGTAAATTTTTAATGAAAACTTTCCTGGGTTATGTCGATAAACTACATCCACCAGCAAGGCATCTGATCAGGATGTTTTGAGGAGTGTTGAACTACTTCTTAATTGCTGTTGTTCGCAGGTTCATCCTGTTTGTGTCGAGGCTATGGGCAAATAGTTAACTCCCAAACTGGTGTCAAAGCAGTATAAAAGCATAAAAATATATTTTTATAGTAAAAATACCAGAAATATATTTTTGAAAAAAATATTACCAGCAATATATTTTGAAAAGAAGATACCAACAATGCAATTAACTCGACAAAAACTGTCTTTACAAAAATACGCCAATGAAACTTGATCTAAATTGATTTATTGTAAAGAATCTATATTCTGTTCGTACAAATATTTGTTGGCATTAAATAATCCACTGAGGTTGGTATACCATAAAATTAACCGAACCAAATCTTTAATGAAGAAATTTGCAAGTGCTGAAAACATGGAATCTAATTTTGCCGTAACTTATCTTGCATTAATCAAGAGTAAGCAAATATTTCAAGTCGCCCCTAAATTCTTATTTGTCTCTGTTTCCTGCTTCCCTTTAGGACATGGGCGGTCATAGCTCTCCACAATTTCCTTTCCGTTGCGGGCTCTCAGTAGTTCTCCGACCTTTGCTAAGTTGTTTTCCCCTCCATCACCAATTCGTCAGATAAATGGCTCTCTGGCTTGCCTTATCGCTCTTGCTCTTAATAATCACGTGAGGATTATGTTTTTCAAGCGTTCCTTCCTCATTAAGGCTACAACATCAGCTGTCTTTTTTCTGATTTTGACTATAAGCTTTCCTTCTGTTACCATATTCTTTATGTCTTCAACGTTTCTTATCCGCTCCATCGTTGGAAGTTTCAGCATCTAACTGTAGAAACCACTACTCGGTTGCTTTTAATCTTCTCCTTATCCGTGTGTGCAGGAGGAGGATTGTGCGATATTTACTGCCATAAACATGGATGTACAACACATAGCATATCAAGCACTCTTTTCTTTATTCCTAATGTTTGTTTTTTTTTGTTTCGCTTGCCGAGCTTTGTCAAATCGCTAGTCCAATGATCGTGTTTCGGTGTCGTATTTTCCATCTTCTATCCTTGTTCCTATTCTGTATCATTGGGACACATATTTTCTAAGATTAGTGAATAACCATCTACAGATATTATCCCATTCTATTATAAGGTTCTGCTAGATATATTAAAGCTAACTAAATAGCGATGTAATGTGGTTGCCTATCACATATGTCTACATGCCCGACTAGTCTTGGTTAACGTCCATGTCTGTCAGTTATGTGCCATACATGATACACGCTTCGGCCATCATGTATCAACATTTCTCCGCCCTTTGCTAATTATTTTTTCCTCCATCACCAGTTCGTCAGATAAATGTCTCACTGGCCTCACCTATCGCTCTTGCTCTCAATAAGCCACGCGAGGAACGTTTTTCAAGCGTTCCTTCCTCATTACGAGTCCAAGCAATGTCAGCTGTCTTGTTTTTTATTTTGGCTAAAAGCTTTCCTTCTGTTACCATATTCTTTATGTCTTCAATGTTTCTTACTCGCTCCATCGTCGGAAGTTTCAGCATCTATCTGTAGAACCACTTTTCCATTGCCTCTAGTCTGCTCTCACCCGTGTGTGTAAGGGGAGGATTATGCGATATTTACTGCCATAAAAGTGGATGTAGAACACATAGCAAATCGAGCACTCTTTTCTTTGTTCTAACGATATTTTTCTCATTCTTTTGTCTTGCTTTGTCAATTCGCTTGTCCAATGATCAGGTTTGGGTGTCGCATTTTCCATCTTCTGTCCTTCTTTCTATTCTGTGACAATGGAACAGATTAGTAAATATTACTAAGATTAGTGAATAACTATGTACAGTTATTATTCCATTCTATTATAAGGTTCTTATAGACATATAAAATATAACTAAATAGCCATGGAATGTGGTTGCCTATCATATATGTCTACATGCTCGACTTATCTATTCTTAGTTATCCTCCACGTCTGTCCGTTATGTTCCATACGTGATAAACGTTTAGGCGATCATGTATCTTTCCCAGTAGGTCGCCATTTCTTTCTTCGGTACACCAGTTGCCATTCAAGGCTGTAGAACCCGGTCTGTCCAGTGGGGAGAATAAGAGAATTTATACCTTTACCAAGAGTATTAGCACCTACGTGAATATAATAGATTCGACCGGAATTCGAACTTGGCTCTCCGATTCCTCAGATCGAGCCGCTAACCATTACTCCACCGTGCCTAATTATTGTAATCTGGCCTTGTGCCAGAGATTTTTAAGGAAAATGGCAATATAATGTGATCTGCTTCGTACCGAATCAGATAAAATTTACTCATTTACCTGTCACCCAACCACATAAATACTGACTCCGATATGCTGTACTTCCGTTTATCTGGAGAGGTGATGGTAGAACTCTCTTTAATCAAGTTCAGTCTTTTTCTGGTGAGACTGAAGTGACCTCTGGCAATTTTATATGGAAACTACCCGAACTTCCGGCTAAAGCAAAAATATCCAAAGAAATGCATTACATTTGAAGCCAGCTTGGCTACTGGTGTTGCCGGAAGTTTGCCAGTCTTCAAAGCCAAACACTTTCGGGGCTTCATTCAGGATACCCCGTTTGAATTTACTTACATAGTATTTTCTGTATTTGGATATTGACACAAAGCCACGGTTGTTTATAATCAGGGATTACCTTCCCGTAGATGGGCTGCCTTCTTGGTCTGAAGAGCTCAATTTACCCGAATCCGTCCGCCTTTGTTCCTTTTCCGGTTTGGATCCGAAATTTTTTCGACAATGTTTGATATATATGCTAAGAGAATATTTTATAGATAGTGGTAACTTGTCCCCACTGAAACTCCCGGCTATAACAAACCTTGGAACATATTGTAATGCCAAAAGTACACAGGTGTAGGCTTTAAGAAAGATTTATTCGACTGGGAATATAAAGTTCGCGTAAAGAGAAATATCTCTGCAAGGGGAACCCCCTCTTGATTATTAATAATACTTATATAATATAACTATATAAATCTTACATACATTAGATGTTTTAGAGGCTCCTAAAAATTAACGATTAGACACACACACACACGTATATATATATATATATATATATATATATATATATATATATATATATAGTTGGGGAAATAAATATTCGTACACTTGAAAAATTGTATTTTTATAAATGTAAAAGCCTTAAATAAAACAAATGTCGGCACATTTTATGTATAAAGACACATACTATTAAAAAATAATAATAAACTTAATTAATTCTTATTCTAACAGAAATTAATGCATTTTTAATTCTAACTGGTGAAAAAAAGTATTCGTACAAATCAATTATTAGAATAAAATAATCAATTAATTATGAAAAAAAGTATATTCTAGAATGTTCCAGTAATGTTATCAGTAATTATAGTTAACGCTATTAGACATTATCAGAGCATTCTGCAATTTCTAGTTTTACGAGAAGGTTCTAATAATGCCTAAAGGTAAAGAATTGACTATTTCACAAAAAACAACACATTTTGTCTCTTTGGAAAGATGGGAATAGTTACAGAACGATTTGTAACAACCTGAATATTCCTTTTACTACAATTTCTTTGTTCAATGCAAGGTTTATAACTCGTAACATCGTCGAGAACCAAAGACGAACAGGTCCTCCGAGGAATATTTCTCTAAGATCAGCAAGGATATTAGGACGCCAGATCCAACAAAATCCACAGGTTACCGGAGAAGAGCTGCAGGAACATCTGCGTGCATTAGAGATTAAAGTAACCATGCGTACAATAAGTAATGAACTACGCAAAAACAGTCTGAAATCACGCATCCTAAGGAAGACTCCACTCCTCTTGAAACGACACAGAGATGCTAGACTAAAATTCGTTAGAGAGCATAAGGATAAAGAATATTCATTTTGGGAAAAAAAGTACTATGGACAGATGAAACTAAAATAGAGTTGTTTGGTTATAATTATCGAAATCATGTGTGGAGGAAGGACGGTGAAGCCTACTTACCGAAGAACACGTTGCCAACTGTAAAGTTTGGTGGTGGCAGTATCATGATCTGGGGCTGTTTTTCTGCAAAAGATGTTGGCAGAATATCAATAATAGATGGCAAGATGAATGCCGAAAGCTACCAGAAAATCCTGCAAGATAATTTAATGCGTTCTGTTGAGAGACTTCGGCTACCTCCTGATTGGGTTTTCCAACTGGATAATGATCCTAAGCATACCGCTAGATCTACAAGGAAATGGTTAGCTGAAAGTAACGTTGATGTCTTGCAATGGCCAAGTCAGTCCCCAGACTTGAACCCAATCGAGAATTCATGGCAATATTTGAAAATTCAAATTGGGAAAAGAGCACCAACAAATATCAAGAATTTGAAGACAATATGCCAAGAAGAATGGGACAAAATACCACTCAATGTGTGCAAATCATTAGTTGAGACGTACAGGAATAGACTGTTAGCTGTTGAACTCAATAAAGGATATTCCATAAAGTATTAAATTAAGTTAATATGCTTTTGTTGTTTTGTACGAATACTTTTTTTTATCAGTTAAAATGAAAAAAATGCATTCATTTCTGTTAGAATAAGAATTAAGTTTATTAATATTTTTTAATAAAATGTATCTTTACACATAAAATGTATCAAAATTTGTTTTAGTTAAGGCTTTTACATTTATAAAAATACAATTTTTCATCTGTACGAATATTTATTTCCCCCCACTGTGTTTATATATATATATATATATATATATATATATATATATATATATATATATATATATATATATGGTTTCATAAAGAAAAACACTAGAAAGCAAGAGAAATTGCAAAAGAGTTGTATAAACAAGCACTGGTATCGAATAACTTGATATCCGAGAATGAAAAGCAGAAAGAAAAATATAAATCGGGATTTAAGCCTATAAATTATAAAGTCGTTTTTTGTAACATACAATAGAAATAATCGATATTACCTTTTTCATAGTACTAACAACTAAACTACCAATTGAAAAAAATAATTGAGAATCTATTGCTATATTTGTTGCTAGGAAAGTGGGTTCATTGTTTTGTGCTATTCATTTTTTCTCTCCAGAAAATCTTACCTATTTATAATTCAGCTATCCTTCCAGGCTTTGATTTTCATTGCCACATATGGTACGTTGTTCCTGCTATATTGTTGTGGTGTCATCCCTCTAAAGAGTTTATGTTAGACTCTTCCACCTAATATAAGGTTAGTAAGACAGAAGGCTTCGGGAGGCTGTTAATAGATTGAGCGCTAGTTCATTCGGTACACTTTCATTAGTCGTGTAATACTGATCTTGTGTGCTAACTGTTTAATATACGATAAATCTGCAAACCTGTTTTTTATTATTTAACCATTTACTTGGTCACAACATATATATATAGCGATTCTTGATGAATTCCAAAATTAGCAATATTATTGGTCCTGACCTGGCATCTCTCTTTCCCACCACCGTAACGTAGCTTCACTGTGTCTTTTTTATAAATACTTTCATAGTAATTGGTCGAAAACCTCTCCGCTATTGTACCTAGACTTTATGAATTTAAGCGCAGTACTAAGTTGGCAACAAGACCTCATCAGTTTTCAGTTGAATTGGATAGATGCAGCCGTAAGTTCTATGCTGACAGTTTCTTCTCTCGCGCTTCTCACTTCTGGAATGCTCTTCGATCTTCAAAAATCTAAATGCAGTGTCAATCATTAACTACTGTCTTCTTGATTCATTTTCTATTTTCACGCCTTGATTATGCTTCACATATCTTATTCTTTCACACTAGGAAAACACTTGTGACTTAGTTGTTTACTGCTTTGTATATATAATCATCCACAGACAGACTGTTTCGCAGCACATCAGTGTGGCTAGGCATCCGATTGCTTCCAGACGGGATCGAAAACCGCCCGATTTGGCATCAGTGAGAGATTCTACCCACTATTGTCGCACGGCAAAGAGCAATTTTACTATTTTTCCTATACCAAAGACGTCAGTGGCTAGGAGATCTCGATTCTAGTTGAAGAGCAGTAGCAGCCAATGTTTACAAAATCACCTCTTCCACTCCAACAGCTCAACTGAATTATTTCGACAGCATAAATATCATTCATAGACTGTATCACAGCCCATCAGTGTGGCTAGACCTAATTGCTTCATATATATATATATATATATATATATATATATATATAATCTTAATACATATTGGTAATAATATAGTAATTTAATATAATTTGCAGTTACACACACACACATATATGTGTGTGTGTGTGTAACTGAAAATTATATAAAATTATTATATTATTTTTTAAGCATTTTTGTGAAGATTCAAAAAACGCGTCATCTCTCCTTGAGTTCAAAGCACTATATAAACGAGAAATATTTACTTACATTCGAACCAAAGAAATGGTTATAGATTTTAATATTAACGGTCAATATTTACATACTAGTTTACACGTGCCGTCAAAAATGGTGGCAATTGTTAGAAAGTTTTAAAAGATACAACGAAACAAAAATCTTCAAGCAATTTATTGAGATTCAATAAAGCAGAGAAAAAGAATTTGCTACCAAAATAGAGACCATCAATCGTTTAATTAATCCGTTCCATATCCTTTTTTTTATTTTTCCATGCTTTTTATCTTTTATTGATTAATCCTTTTTAATATAAATCGCTTTTTACTCAATAACTTTTCATATTATAAATGTTATTTATTCAATAACAGATGGAAATAGAAATATATCTCGGAAGAAAAAGATAATCGTCGAAACGACAAAGACGGCGACGACAAAACATATTTCAATACGAAATTGATGTAATATGGTCAAAGTTATCTGAATGCCTCACATGAAAGGTTTGCAGAAATAAGACTGCAATCTAAGAAACGTAGTAGCAAAGGAACGGATATATGAAACAGGTTCGATTCACCCGAGAATTAATTTTGTCTAAATTCAGATAAATATGTCATCTGTAGAGTTAAGTAGTCACTCATAAATTAGTAAGAATTGACTTCCTTTCCTATTAGAGACGGACAGGAAATATAGAAATAAATGCACATTGTTAATTATTGTTTGGTTTGATTTCTGAACAAAGTCAATGATAACCGGCTCAAATATAAACGCACAAGATTTATCTCTTCTCGAAACAAGTAAATGATTATCGAAGCAATAGGAACGCTCAAATTTGTCTATTCACGAACTAAGTAAGTGAATACTGAGTCAAATATAAACGTTCAATATTTATTTATTTATGAACCAAGTAAGTGATTATTGAGTCAAATATAAACGCTCAATATTTATTTATTAACGAACCAAGTATGTGTTTATTGAGTCAAATATAAACGCTCAATATGTATCTATTCACGAACCAAGTAAGTGATTATTGAGACAAAAATATAAACGCTCAATATTTATTTATTTATGAACCAAGTAAGTGATTATTGTGTCAAATATAATCGCTTAATTTTAATCTATTCACGAACCAAGTAAGTGATTATTGAGTCAAATATAAACGGTCAATATTTATCTATTCAAAAAACAATTAAATGATTCGTGTCTCAAATACAAACGTTCAGTATTTATCTAATCCCGAAACAAGGAAATGATTATTGACTCAAATAGAAACGCTCAGTATTTGTCGATTCAGGAAACTATAAAATGTTTATCACCTCCAATATAAACGCACAATAATTATCCATTCAGGTTCCAAATAAATGATTATCGATATTACTATGAACGTTCAGTTTTTACCTATTCACAAACCAAGTAAATGATTATTGATTAAAATATAAACGCTCAATATTTATTTATTCTTGATCCGAAAAATTATTCATGACTTCTATATAAATAACAGCATATGCATATATCTGATCAAATAAATATTTATTATTTTTCCTGACTTAACTAAATGTTTTTTTTTCTTCTTTTATTTGCCCTCCTTTCAGGGCTTATCCGATCATGGCTCTCCATTTACCTCTATCCCTTGCAGCTCTCAGCAAGTTCCTTCCCTCTGCTTCCTCTCCTAAACTACTTTCTGTCATCCAACTGCTCAAGCCCGTCAGATATGTCACGCGCTACTTTCCATTGTCTCTCTTTCCCTCTATTCGACCCGTGAGTATCAGATTCTCCAGGCCCTCCTTTCTTATTATATATCCGAGAAACTTCAGCTGCCTCTTCTTGATATTAAGTATAAGCCTTCTCCTTGTTTGCATCTTCTCTAAGACCTCATCGTTGCTCACATGATATCCTTAGCGTCCTTCTTTAGAACCACATCTCCGTCGCCTCCAGTCTCTTGCATCCTTGACGAAATCGTCTAACGTTCGCTGCCGTAAAGAAGAACAGATGTCATGTAACAGCTCAGTATTATTTTCTTTGTTTTCTACGAAATCCTCCTCTCTCGCAGTACTCTGGAATGTGTCCTTGGCCTTTTGGAATGTGTCCTTGGCCATCCCAATAGGTCTACGGATCTCAGTGTTGCACTTACCGTCCTCTGTCAAGAGGCGCCCCAGATATTTAAACTTCTGCGTCTGCTTGATTCTAGCATCCCCGACCTGCAAATGGCATTTCGGGTTCTTCTTTTTACTGATGACCATGCATTTTGTCTTCTTGTAATGATCAATATCAGTCCTGATTTTTCCAGCTATGACCCACGATGCCATATGTACAAAGATGAATCGTCCATATTCCCTTCGTATTCAACAAGTAAGAGGTAGGTTCCATTCAGACAGCTTCTTCTCAAGAACTGGTGCTTTGTAGAACACAATCCCGGTAAGTTTTTTTTTTTCTTGTTACTAGATCATGTCCTTTCAAAGTGAAAGATTAAACCGTTATCTTCCCTACATAACCTCATGATCTACACTTCTTCTCTTTCCTTAGGTTTATAGAAAAGGGATCGGCAACCCACGGTACGCCTGACACACGTGGCACTCCAAGCAATTTCCAATGTCACCCAGCCGTAAATGACATCTCGAAGTCCAAAACATTAAATTCTACAACGCAAAAAAGATATTTTGCTTTTTTTTTAAAAACTGCTTACACGTTAGATTCCAATTAATAATAATAAAAAACTTAAAAAACTTTTAAAAACAGTTCATTTCATGTGGTTTACATAATATTGTATATATTACTATATAAAATATATTATAGAACAGGCATATTGACCTTGAATTGTATAAAAAAACGTATGTTTATGGCAAAATGAATGATCTTAAAACTGTAAGTCGGCACATAGTCAACAAAAGATTGCCGAACCCTGTTATATAAGAGCATACGTTAGAGCTTAAATTTTCGTGTCTCTTAATCTTGTATATTAAAATGAAAAAATAACAAGGACAATGGTTACAGAACAAACTTTGAACGATCTATATTTAGGAATCACTACACCAAGGAAATGCTTATAAACAGAATTATTAACAGATATTATTGGCATATCCACAAACAAAACACCTGCATATAGACTCAATACTTACCTGTCTCAATTTCTATGATGAGGTATTAACATTATTTACATTATTTATATTCGGACTATGATCCCCCTCTTTGTTGTTCTCATCACCTGATTGCCTTCTGTCTGAATTTCTGGGATGAAAAATTTATCATTATTTACACTATTTATATTCGGACTATTATCCTCATCTTTGCTGTTATTATCACCTGATCGCCTTCTGTCTGAATTTCTGGGTTGAGGATTTATCATTATTTACACTATTTATATTCAGACTATTATCCTCCCCTTTGCTGTTCTTATCACCTGATCGTCTTTGTCCGAATTTCTGGGTTGAGGAATTATCTTTATTTACAATATTTATAATCAGACTATTGTCATCGTCTTTATTGTTAATATTATCCGATTACCTTCTGTCTGAATTTCTGGGATGAGGAGTTATCAGTATTTACATTATTCATATTCAGACTAGTGTCCTTATATTTCTTGTTGTTGTCACAATATTTCGGTCATTGGCATCGCCGGCCTTCCTCCGGTGTATATCGATCTGTGTAACCTACGGGGAATTCTGAACTGAACCCTTTATTATATCTACGGGGCTAGACTATTCTCATCCTACATCTAGGGATATCTCGTCTAGTTCTTATTTTTAGTACTGTTCGATCGTTTCCTCTGCGAGCAATGGACACACAATTACTGTGACAAATGCTACAAGAATCATCACTTAAATCAGCTGTTGTCCTGTAGGACAATTTCCTGTCGTAAACATGGTGTCTTGAACATAACCTCCCTGATGTTTAACGTCGCTGCTGCTTCTTCGGCAGTCATGTTTTGATTGCAGCTACTTCTATCTGCATTGTCAATGCTGCTATGGTCTACTGAGGAGATCCTCATAGACTAGCAAAAAAAACAAAAAAACTAAACGGTCGACCAGTAACAGAGCAGCAATACAAATTAAGAAATAGACGATATCTCAAGATACGGGAAGTGGAATGACAATAGTCTGTCCCAGTAGATTAAGTGAAGGGTTCACTTCAGAATTCTCTGTAGGCTACCCAGATTAATATAGAACTGATGAAGACCGCAGTTCGAAACGGCAGAAAAGTTCTGATTACAACGACACAGGTGAGACAATAATCAAATTATAAATAGTGTGAACAATATTTCTCAAATTGAACTTATCCATATTTACATATCTTAAATCCAGGTAACAGCTTACTGTCTCACATATAAACAATCAACACTACCCTATCCAAAACTGACTCAAATATAAACAGTGATCAATATCCTATCCTCACCTGACTCAAATATAAGCAATCAGCTATGATCTATCCACAACTGACTCAAACTGAAACAATCAACAATAACTTATCCACATCTGACTCAAATATAATTAATCAGCAATGTCCTAACCTCAAATGACACAAATATAAGCAATCAAATACGACCTCTCCACAACTGACTCAAATATACACAATCAACAATGACCTGTCCACAACTGGCTCAAATATAAGCAGTCAAAAATGACCTATCCACAACTGACTCAAATATACACAATCAACAATGTCCTATCACCAACTGACTTAAATCTGAACGACTATAATGTACCTAAGAAACAAATTGAACCCTTATGAAATTAAATATAAACGATGAATATCTATGTGTTCTGGGAACAAGAATACTTTTCAGCATCATAGTATACAACCAGTATTTGCATTTCCCTGTAAGAAGTAAACATTTGTAAAATTAAAAAAAGTGACTTGTTTTGACACTAAATAAGCCAGTAAATATTCATTGAAAATCCGACCTCTGGACCTAATCCAATACTGAGCATTAGGGGACAATTATGATGATATATCTATCAAAATATTTTTTTCAAAGAGAGAGTAATTTGATTCTTGCCTAACGTATTGAAATATTTTCGAATGAAACCGTGTGCAATCTAAGATAAAAGATTGGGATTGCAATATATCGATTTTTTGATTGTGCTGATGTTTATCAAATATATGAAGAGCTCTATCATACCTGCCACAGGAAAATAAAATTTAACCAAACAGTAAGATAAAAAACGTCTACGGATAACTATCATCTTGTACAAAGAAAATATGGTAATTTTTTTTTAATTATGTTGCATACCTTCTCTCAGACAGTGAAACAGCAAAGCTAGCAAGTATAATAAAAGTGTGTTTTTACTCCAAATTTCAACAAGCTATATTTTGTCCAAAAAAGAATACTCATAGTGTTCACCTCAGAATTCGTCTCTGTACCGTATGTCGCGTAAACTCAGATATCTTTACAGATTACACGATACGATAATTGAATAATATAGACAGGTTTTGGTTACTTATTTTCAATTGTACCCTTTCATGAACAATCTTTTTGGTAACATTATTAAAAGAGGAGAGAAAATTACCACTTGATACATATTGTTTATTCCGAGTACTTTCGACTTTAGCACAATGTCACCCATAATCAGGGTGTTTTTTTTATCAAGACAAATATAATAGTGTTTATCCTTTTCAATGATAAAATTTCTGTGTTGAACTGATAATTAATTTGTTTTTTAATAGTGAATTGAAGAAAGATGAGTTCAGTTCAAATTAGCTGAGTAACGCTTCAGGGAAGTCAACTGAAGTTAGAAGGTGTCATTAATTATGAATACAGCACAAATGTTTTAAAATGTCTACATTAGACAGTTTAAAATACCGAGTTCATAAGAATAGTTCATAATATAAAAAAAAATTGGCACCATATATATATATATATATATATATATATATAATTATTTTTTTTATAAAAAATTATAACATAAGTATGTTATAAAATCACTACAAAAATAGCCATTTTGTTTCAACACTCTGTGTCTTATCAAGTGATCACTTGATAAGACACAGAGTGTGTTGAAACAAAATGGCTATTTTTTGTAGTGATTTTATAACATACTTATGTTATAATTTTTTTATAAAAATAATTATATCTCTTTCTACTTTGTATTGAGCACTCTTTTTTAAGAATAGTAATTGTTGGTTATTGGAATTCATTCCGTGTATACCAATTATATACTTTGATATATATACATATATATATATATATATATGTGTGTGTGTGTGTGTGTGTGTGTGTGTATTTAGACAGTAATCCTACTTTTATAAAAGTTTCGTGAAAAAGACTGATCAGGTACTGCATTTGACTTTTTATTTAATTTTTCCTGAGTTCATATAATTTTTCTTTTCTGGACATAAATTATGCACATCTTCTGTATGCTCGAGCGCTTTCGACTATTCTTTTAGCTATTATCAAGGATGGCTTTTACTTTTAACTGAATATATGGTCTAGAATTATCATTTTGAGATTATCATTTTTTTTGTATTCAGCTAAAATAAAATTATCATCTCCATAGTGGACATGTATTTAGGTTGAGTAAGTTTTTTTTAAAATACTTTGTTTACAGGATGCGACATGTAGTAGTTTAAGAGCCACGGTCCCAACCCTGCAGAGTTTGAGTGTAGATATTGGTTTTATGGTCGTAGAAGATGACTTTAATCGTCAGTCAGTCAGTTATGTGCTATGCGTGATACACGCCAAGCCAATCATGTATCGAAAGTATACGGTAGACCAGTTGCCATCTTCTTGCTCCCTGCATCTATGGGGAGAGAAGAAGCGGATTCATACCTTTAGCGGAGGTATTAGCACGTAAGTTAATGTATTGGATTCGACTGGAATTCAAACTCGGCTTTCTCTCTCTCTCTCTCTCCCCCATATATATATATATATATATATATATATATATATATATATATATATATATGTATTGATTTTGAAAAACACGATTAAGTGCTCAGTTTTTTTCTTTGTGCGTGTATGTGTACTACAGGCACCTTTCGGCCAAACTTCATCAGGACCAACGTTGGCAAAATATATCTAAATTGCTGTGAGAATATATATAATATGTAGGAAGATTTGAAGCTCCTCTAAAAATTTAAATACACGATTAAATTATACGGAAGTCCAGTAAAAGATGTAAATAATCCAATGTGAGTGTAAAATAAGTAAACAGATACTCACGATCTTCCATATAACTGGATTGAACAAAGGAATTTCTCCTTCTGCTTACACAAAGAAGACTGCTGTAATTTAATACATAGAGCTTGGAACTAAATCGTGCTTTTTGCAAATCAATTTATGCACTGTTGCATCAAATTGCATATATATATATATATATATATATATATATATATATATATATATATATATATATATATAGATAGATAGATAGATGTGTGTGTGTGTGAAAATATATAGAAAATAGGAAAGAACTTGTTAGGTAAATAATCCAAAGTTCTTTTAGTATGTGTGTTATTATTTAAAAAAAAAACAGTGCTCGATACAAAAGTAGAGCCTAAATATAATTATTTATTTAAAAATATGTTTCCATCGCTACATAAGAGTTCTCATGTTTCAAAACAAGAGCAGAAAACTTCAATATAATTATTTGAATTAAATTGAATTAAAGAACCAAGCTCCGTTCCATCTTCAAGCGATTTTTTTTTGGAATAACTAATTCTTGAAATTTACGCGTTTTATAAGCATATTCATTATTAAAATTAAAATTACTATGGTAACGGCTAAAGCAATTATATAAAATAAAAGGGGGGGCGTAAGGGTTAATAATTTGTATCAATATATCACTTACATTCAAAGAGGTCAAGTCAGGGTAAGGTTGGGGTGTCTAAATTCAAAGCAGAAGATGACATCGTCTAGTCTGAAACTACTTCTAATACTAGGTTGGAAAAAACCTCAGTCAGCCCAACTTGGAAGTTTACAAAACCGAGGAAAAATTGGAAAAAAAAGAAAGAGGTAGAGACATTTTATTGGCGCAAAATAAATCGTCCAGTGTCTTTTTAGTCCAAAAAAGAAAAAAAAAACAAGCGAGTAATAAACCTAAAACGTAAAGTGCTCAATACGCTAAATAGAACAGGGATAAATGGAATATATCCTAAAGAGCTAGGAACAGCTTACCTAAGTTTAACCTAAACGGATCTTCAGGATAAGCCAGCTTACCCTGAAGATCAGTTTGTTGTTAGATTAACTTTGAATAGTTGTATATTAGGAATGATTGCGTGACAGGAGGATTTCTTTGATAACAAAGAAAAGAGTGCTGAGTTGCTACGTGACGTCTGTCCTCCTATATGGCAGCGAATGTTGGACTGTTTCCTTAAAGATGAAAAAGAGATTCATGGCAACGGAGATATGGTTCTACAGTAGGATGCTGAGGATATAATGGACCTATCGTGTGAGCAACGATGACGTTTTAGAGAGGTTGAAAACAAGGAGGAGACTTATCCAGAAAGAAGCAAATGTAGTTTCTGTGACAAGTAATGAGAAAGGAGTGCTCAGAGAATCTGATAATCACAGGTCGAATAGAGGGGAAAAAGAGATAAGGGAAAGCAACTCATGGTATACCTGGCGGGGTTACGTAAGTGGGTAACAGAACATGGTCTGGGGAAGGTGGCAGAAACTTATTGAGGGCTACAAGAGATAGAGGGAAGTGGAGAGCCATGATCGCCTACATCCTGAAAGGAGACGTTACATACAAAGAAAGAAAGAATTGGAATTCTCTGAGATTTTATAACACTATTAAACGGACTATACTTTGAGCAATAGGAATGTATTTAGCTCTAAGCTGAAATGATGGTCCCTCTTGCTGTTGTTACAACCAGACCTAGTTTTCCTCTCTACTGTTGCCTCTTTTTAAAACTTATTCTCCGTTCTCTTGATAGGTCTTGTATAGATTTTGAAGATGGAAGCCAAGGTATGTATGTTGGTACCATTACTGAAACCCTAAATGATCTTTTTCCTCTCACCATTGCTCAGTTGGACAGATATGGTACTACTGACACAAAACAATTTTAACCTGTTTTCTTTGTAACTGAATAACTCAAAGTGTTTATCAGTCATTCTTAAGACAAATGGTGTCAAGGTAGCTAAACATCTTATCTGAAAACCTGGAAAAAATAAACTCAATTAGTTTAGTCTTGTTTTAGATATTAAACGTTTTGTGGGATGGACAATTAATCCACGCTGTTATTCCATTTTGACAATTCTGCTGTTATACCCGGTATAAACATTCTAACGTTCTTAGAATACTTGAGTATTAAGGAAACTTGCTGCCACGTCATCCCCATTGTTTTCTAGTAGTTACTATCGATGTGAACAGTCAGTGAAAAATAATACATAATGTGCAATTATACTTGATGTTCGGGAGACAAAGGCGAATATTCGCTTCTTTCTAAGAGAGTAAAAAACATACGAAGTTGTGACAATTTAAATCCAGTAAAGACCACAACATGTCGTTGTAAAAGTGGCAGTTTGAAAAAATATTCCAAATTTTCCTTTCTTGAGACGAAGACCAGATGTATAACACACTGTCTGGAACTAGAGGAAGTGTGATGTCTTCATGTTGCGATTTTGGCCGGAAATGAATGAAAAGATTTTGAAGCGAATGATTAACATTGACTTTTGTTTCCAGATTTGTGAAAAAGCTAATAAATCTTAATCCCTATTAAAATGGCTTGTGGAACACATGCTATAAAGTAATCTGGTGTTTTCAGTGGTAGAGGCAGTTAAGGCATTTTTTTAATCATTTCGTGATAAGCAAGTTAATAAAACCGCCAAGATGCTAGGGGTTATTGTGTGTGAGAGACTATTAAAAAAACACTATTATGGCGATTGAACAAGAAAAGAACAAAAATTAAGAAAACAGAAGATAACGATTGACATCGCATTTAACTCTTTGAAGATCAAAGTTAACTAGAACGTAAGAAACTGGAAAAGCGTTCCACGAGAGAAAAGTACGATAGAAGGAGAGGACATCTGATTACATCAAGCCATTTCAACTGAAAAATGATGAGACCTTGCCGCCAATCAAATACTGCGCTTAAATTCATAAATTCTAGATATCATAGAGAAACATTTATCAGAACAAATACCGTAAAAATAATATTAGAAAAGGGACGGAGAAGCTACATTACGTCGGTGGGAAAGGTACAGAAGTCGAGATGCCAGATCTGGACTGATAACATTACAGATTTTTTCTTTGTATTTTATCAATAATTTCTTATCACCAGGTATATGAGATTTTAGGAAACGATAATGTTCCTTTATTAGATCAATACTTTCAGTGGAAAAATATGCCATGAAATCATTATTTTTGATATCACTCTCATATTTTGATAATGCTGAATATTATTCCGGTGAATGAGTTCCATGAATATTTCCAGCAATGGCACCATTTTTCACGATAGGAATTGCTTCACAAGGAGGGTACTTTGATAGTGACAACGCCTAAAAGTGAACAATAAATATATTTGGATTTCAGTGAGCTCGCATGTATTGACAGACCTCTTAAAATTCTCTGAAAGTTTGTGATTCAAACAATTCTCTGTATTTCAGATCCAATTATTCTACTGGAAATTTATTTCCAGACATGAAATCTGAGAGTTCCTTTGTGAATGTAGCTAGAAAGAGTATTGTTTACTTTATAACGTCCCAATCTTTAAGATCCTTACTCTTAATCTTGAATTTGATTCAAGCTTTTGAATAATCATGTCAAATGAATACATGGAATTTATAAATATTGATATTGAAGCACATGTTATAGCAGAAGAAAACATGAATGCATAATACAAAGAATAGGGGATAAAAGACTGTGAAGAATTGGCGTTTCCACTTTCAGCGTAGAGTGTATGAGATCCTTGACGCAGCCAAGTCTTGAAGAATTTCAAATTCTGAAATGTCCATAAATCTCAGCCTAAAGAATAGAGGAGACGCTACCAATTTTCCAAAGTGTGTTCGGTCTATAATTCATAAGCAGTTGGGAGTTTATAGAACCTGTCAGCCATGTGCTTGCCAAAATCTTTGAATGCCGACCAGAATCAATGCCAACTGACTAACGCCAAGCTGAATTTTCAATGATAATGAAATCTGGTTACATCACTATGGTCCAGACAGATAAAAAAAAAGTCCATGCAGTAGCAATATTGAGATTTCCAAGACCGACAAGAAATTCGTGACCCTGTATTTAGCATATTTTGTTTGTTTGTTTTTTTCTTCTTTTGATAAGCGTGTTAGTTTGATGACTATTAAATATATTATAGAGAAAAGTGATCTCGTTCTTTTTTTATGACTAACTTAAATGTTTGTTATTTTTATCTTATAAACATCCAATTTTTAGAATCCTTATTCTCATATTTGAATTTGTGTCACGCCATTGACTAAACAGTTTAAACAGAAAATATGACATTCGCAAGGGTTGCACTGAGTTCCAGCCAAAGGAAACCCATGGTTGTATAGTGCAAACACTGACTGGCAAGAACCTGTTGTTATGAGAACTGGGTAGAAGTGGTGTACCCATTTCAAGCTTTGAGAATTTAAACCTCAATGTTTGGAGGAAGTCATCGATATTAACGACTGAAATTTTCAATTATATTCAAGTTTCGGCCAAAGAAATAGTGAATAAACTAGAAATATTATTATTAATAATATTATTATTATTAATATTAGAAATAATATTATTAATATTAGAAATATTATTATTAATATGAGAAATATTAGTAGTTTGGTATAGAGAAACTGTTAAACAAGTTGTGACTAAATATTTAAATGTCGACTATAAACGATGTCGAATGGATATTTGCATGTTAAATTTGCAGAGATAAGTTTTTGAAAGTTTTTTTTTTTCTCCAGTATATAATGTACAAGCTTAAGACGTGCTCATCAACAGGATGCATGAAATCCAACAACGGGACGCTGATATTAGAGAAAGATAAAATATTCCAGAGATGGAAAGAATATATCTGAGCACTCTTTTTCGATGAAAGAGAACAACTGGCAATAGACCGAAATATCGACACGGGAATATTAAAATCTGAAGTGGAATCCAAACTTACAAAATGAACAGAAACCAAACGGTAAGGCCAGACGGAATCGTAATAGAGATGCTGGCAGCCTTAAATCATTTCGGCATAGATAAGATGTAAGAAATAATAAATAAAATATAAAACACTGGTGAAATACCGGAAGACCTTAGTAGATCTTTATTCATAGCACTGCCTAAAAAGCCAGGTGTAAACGAATGCAAACTCTACTGGACAGTCAGCTTAATGAGACATATAACAAAACTTATCATCAGAATTTTGATGAATAGAGCTGGCAGTAGAATCGTACTGGGTATAGAACATGAACAGTGTGGGTTCCTCAAAGACAATGGAACCAAGAACGCGATATTCATGTTCATGATGTTATCAGAAAGAGCAATAAAAAAAGCCAAAGGACTTGTACCTTTGTTTTAGAGATTTCGATAAATATCCGACAATAATCTGTTCGAGCTACTCAGTAACCTTGGGAAGGATATTAGAATAATCAAGAATCTATATTAGCAGCAAACCGCCTAAATGCGGATAGAAAATGAGTTCAGCAGATAAACAAAAATAGAAAGAGGTTTATGACAAGGATATGTCTTCTAATCGGATTAAGTCAGCCTATACAGCGAGGCGATTCTGAGAGAGGTTCTATGAGCGACCATCTTAAAAACATAAGATATACAAATGACACAGTATTGATAAAAGACACAGATGTGACCAACGATGAGGTTTTAGAGAAAGCGGAAACCAAAAGGAAACTCATACATAACATCAGGGAGAGAGAGTTGAGGTTTCTGGGGTGCATAATAAGGAAGTAGGTTTTGGAGAATCTGATACTCAACAGGACTGATTGAAGACAAGAGAGACAGAAGAAGACAGCGATTAGCCTACTTAGTGAGCTTAAGTAAATGGATGACGGCAAAAGGTTTTAGCAGAAAAAACAGAAAGACAACATTTATTAAGAGCTGCAAAAGACAGAGAGAGAGAGAGAGAGGGAGAGAGAGAATGTTTCATCTGAGCTGACCGAGAAACAGAAAAGGCGTCACCTTGATGTACGATTAGACCTGCTGTGACACGCAGTATTAACGAGATATGGCGGAAATATATCATTCACTATTATCAGAAAGAGGAATACGCATGCAGAAGGACGAGTAAGTGTTTTTTTTTAAAGATTACGCAAAAGCATTCGATAAGGTACGCCACAAAGATCTATTGGAGCGGCTCAGAAACATTGGTATTAGGTTGGTGCAAAACTAATATCGTTTTTTGACGTTCAACTTAAGGTCAAAAAACGACATTAGTTTTGCACCAAATTAATTGATAGGTTGCAAAAATAATGTCGTTTTTTGACCTTGTTGAACGTCAAAAACGACATTAGTTTTGCACCAACCTAATATATTTGGTAAGGATGTTAGAAGAGTCCATAATCTATACTGACAGCTAACTGCCTGTATACGGATAGAAAATGATTTAATTAGATATACAAAATTAGAAAGGGATTTATAAACATGGATGTATTTTTTCAGCGGGCTTATTCAATCTATACAGAGAGAATTGCTACCAGGATTCATTTAGTTGCTATATTTTTGCTCGGAATCTCATTAGAAATGCAGAAGTAGTGCAACTGTAATTTACAGATTACGCAAACGCACTCGATAAAGTATGACACAAAGATCTATTGGAGCAGCTCAGAAACATTGGTATTAGGTTGGTGCAAAAGTAATGTCGTTTTTTGACGTTCAACTTAACGTCAAAAACGACATTAGTTTTGCACCAACCTAATATTAGGTTGGTGCAAAATAATGTCGTTTTTTGACGTTAAGTTGAACGTCAAAAAACGACATTAGTTTTGCACCAACCTAATATATTTGGTAAGGATGTTAGAAGAGTCCATAATCTATACTGACTTCTAACTTCCTGTATACGGATAGAAAATGAGTTCATCAGATATACAAAATTAGAAAGGGGTTTATGACAAGGATATGTCTTTTCAGCGGACTTATTCAACCCAACGATTGTTATTTAACTAGAAAGCCTGCCATGATTCATTCTTGGCCACTACAATAACAACATATGATATGCAGATGACAGTATTGATAGCATGCACAGAAAGAAAGCTACAAACACTTCTACAGAAGGTAGTATAAGAAAGCGAGAAGAAAAGATAAAAGCATCGACTGCAAGAAGAACGAATGCATCGTTGTTAGCAAAAAGGATGAATCCAAAGTGCGAACTGCAAATCGGGGATATCAAAATCAAACAAATACAAAAATTTAAATATCGAGGAAATCTTTAACAGAAAACGAAAAAGTGGCATTGAAATCCGGCGGCGTATTCGGATAGACAAAGATGTCTTCCAAAAGCTAAGCAGAGTACTAGAAAATTTTCGCTAGAAACAAGGAAAAGCGTATTAAACTATTACGTGATAGCTGTTCTCCTGTATGGCAGTGAGACCTAAACAATCTCCTCAAAGATGGAGTAGAGATTTAAAGTCACATAAATGTGGGTACACAGCACGATGTTGACAACCTCTCGATATTTTTGCTCTGGATGGGATTAGAAAGAGCAATACACACGCAGAAGGACGAGTATCTGTGTTTTATAGATTACGCAATCGCGTTCGATAAAGTATGACACAAAGATCTATTGGAGCGGCTCAGAAACATTGGTATTAGGTTGGTGCAAAAATAATGTCGTTTTTTGACGTTAAGTTGAACGTCAAAAACGACATTAGTTTTGCACCAACCTAATATATTTGGTAAGGATGTTAGAAGAGTCCATAATCTATACTGACAGCTAACCGCCTGCATACGGAAAGACAATGAGTTCATCAGATGTACAAAATTTGAAAGGGGTTTATGACAAGGATGTGTCTTTCCAGCGGACTTACTCAACCTATACAGCGTGGCGATTCAGATTTAACTAGAGGCCTTACCCTGATTCATGATTGACCGCTGCAATCTTAACAACACATGATATGCAGATGACTCAGTATTGCAAAAGGATGAATTTTGCGAATTGCAAATAGGCAGATACCAGTATGAGACAAGTAAGGAAATTTAAATATTTGGGAAAAGTATTGACAGAAGACGGAAAGATCAACACTGAAATCTGAAGGTGGATTGGAATAGCTAAAGATGCCTTTCAAAATCTAAGCAGAGTAATAAGAAATAGAAAATCTTCGCTAGAAACAAAGGAAAAACTACTAAACTCTTACGTGATATCGCTCCTCCCGTATATCAGTGAGTGATGGAGAATCTCAGAGATGAAGTAGATACTTAAAATAACAGAAATGTGGTTCTACAGGAGGTTGCTGAGTACGCAATATACCCAACATGTGACCAATGAGGAAGTTTTAGAGAAAATGGAAACAAAAAGAAAACATATACATAATATCAGGGAGAGACAATTGATGTTTTTGGATGTATAGTGAGGAAGTAGAGCTTGGAGAATTTGATACCCACAGGACAGATTGAATGCAAGTGGGATAGAGGAAAACAATTCATAACATACTTAGTGAGTTCGCGTAAATTTATGATGGGACAAGTTTTTGGAGAAATAACAAATAGACAATATTTATTAAAAACGATAGGAAGTTATGGAGAATCATGATCGACTACGTCCTGCAGGGACACGGCACATAAAGATGAAGAAGTTTTGGAGAAAATGGGAACCAAAAGAAAACTAATACTCAACATCAGGAAGAGATAGTTGACATTCTTGGAGCAAATAATGAGGAAAGACGGTTTGGAAAATTTGATACTCACAGAAAAGACAGAAGTCAAGAGAGACAGTAGAAGATAGAATGATGGTGAGAATACGATAATCCAAGCATGTGAGCAACGACAAATGTTTGTAAAACAAAAAGGAAGGTAATATTTAACAACAGAAAGAGATAGTTGAAATTTCTAGTGCACATAATGAGGAAAGAGGGCTTAGAAAATCTGATACACACAGGACATATTGACAGCAAGAGGCACAGAGGTAAACCATACATAAAATACCTAGTTAGCTCGCGTTAAATTATGATGGAACATGTTTTAGGAGAAATAGACAATATTTATTTAGAGCTACGGTAGACAGAAAGATTTGGAGAGCCATGATCGCCTACGTCCTGAAGGGACACGGCACATAAAGATAAAGAAGTTTTTGAGGAAATGGATACAAAAAGGAAACTAATATTCAATATCAGGAAGAGATAGTTGAGATTCTCGGGGCACATAATGAGGAAAGATGGCTTGGAAAATTTGATACTCACGGGAAAGACAGAAGGCAAGACGAGCAGGGGAAAACAACGCATAATGAGACTGAGTAAAAAGATGGTGGAACAGGGTTTAGGAGAAATAACAGAAAGACAACAATTATTACGAGCTACAAGGAGTAGGAAGTAGTGGAGAGCCATGATCACCTACGACCTCTAGGGACACGGCACATAAAGATAAAGAAGTTTTGGAGGAAATGGAAACAAAAAGGAAACTAATACTTAATATCAGGAAGAGATAGTTGAGATTCCTGGTGTACATACTGAGGAAAGAGGGCTTGGAAAATTTGATACTCACGTGAGAGATAGAAGGCAAGACCAGCAGGGGAATATAACGCATAATGAGCCTGAGTACAAAGATGGTGGAACAGGGTTTAGGAGAAATAACAGAAAGGTAACGTTTATTAAGAGTTACAAGGAGTAGGATGTTATGGAGAGATATGATCGCCTACGTCCTGAGAGGTCATGGCGCATATGGATGGAAATTGAAAGAATTTGGGGTGTGAGAACACAGAGGATCCACACTACTCACAAAATCTATTTCCTTTTTTCCAAATCATAAAAGTAGTTTGAAGGCATTTTTGTTTGTACAGGGTGTCTATAAAGTTCGTGTGCATTTTAAACATTTTATAACTTTATTTGTATTTGCGATAGAAATATTTTGTAAAAGGTTTAGAAAGAAAGAAATCTATATTTCTTAAGGTTTTATTGAAATTTTATTTAAGTCTCCACATGTCCTCCATCCATAAAAATACAAAGGGTAATTCACTTTTTCAGTTCACGGAAAACATTTGCCAACTGATTTACAGTAATGCCTGAAATCACATTAGTTATTTTAGCTGTAATTAAAACTAGGTACGTTAAACTTTATAACATTTTTTACAGATTATTTCTATCGCAAATACAAATAAAGTTATAATTTTTTTAAAGCACACACGAACTTTACGGACACCCTGTATAAGAGCAACAGAAGAATATGATTTCAATGCCGAAAACCCAAATGATTAATTTTTTGTCTCGGGCGATTCTGGAAAATGCCACGATCGACTTCGCTCAGAGGCGACACGGCGTATAACACATAGAAGACAATGTCACACTTATGTTAAACCGTACGAAGGACATTTTGAAGAGCATGTATGATTCTAATCTTTGGGGTATTTACTTCTTGCTATATCATGAGAAGGTTTCAGTATTTTCTTCGTAAACACGACGAAAATTTATCGGAGTAAAAGTGTAAAAAGAAAAACATAAAATGCAGGACAAATGCGTACACCTCACAAGAAAATTTAAAAAGTTGTGTAAAACGAACGTGACAGTCATACCTATCGTTATGGGAACACTGGGACTGTCCCAAAGCTTCGGAAATAATTACCGTATGAGAAATCAAAACCAACCTGATAAAAAAAAAAAAAAAAAAATTAAAAATGAAAAAATTCGATGTCGCCTCAGGATGTAGATTCATAAGGTTCTCCACATCTTCTCTATCATCACAATCTGTGAATTGCTTCGATTGTTGATTGGAAGATAATGGAGTCACTTTGCGTTGCCTTCGTGATTTTGAAATTCAGAGTCGTCCTTCTCCTAGACAAGATTTGAGGCCCCAAGTCCACTATTTTACTTAAACCATTCCTGTGAGAGGGGAGATAATAAATGAATTATTGAGAATCCTAAGGGGGTATTTTTGCAAAATTGAAAGCAATAACATTTGAGTTAATTTGAACTCGGCTTGCAGATCCCGCTATCGGCGCCGATAGAGGTTGGGATGTTAAAAAAAACAAACTTGTGAGGAGATAGAACTTGTTGTCACTTAATCTCCATTGATAACCACTCCCAGCCAGATATACGGAAGCATAATTGTTTATTTTTATTTTAATTACGACCATCGTTGTTATAATAATTTTACCGTTTTGTATATCGATACAAAGGAGTGCTGAAAACTTCTCGGCCCGTCCCTGCATAATTCCCTCTATTTTCCTAGATGATCATATATTAAACTTCTGAAAATATTTTTTTTCTTTTTTATTCATTTTCTTTTTTTTTTGGTGTGTGTGGGGGTGCTGCTTTATTTGGCCGATAACTTTTCAACACCTCTTCCATGTAGTGAAAATTGTCGCATTTTCTTTGTCGTTGTTATTGTCAATGTCCGCATTAATTTTTGCCTATTAACGAAACCTCCTTTGACGCAACGATAGAGGGATGGCAGTAGGCATGACAAGAACGAATCTGTGGAACGGAACGACAGAGGAAAGAAGTCAAGAAAAGGACGAATATCAAAAAGCAGAAGACAACGACGGCGAAGAAAAAGATGGCGATATTATCGAAGAAGAAGAAGAAGAAAGGGAAGCAGAAAAAGCGAGAACGAAGCTAAAGAAAGAAAGAAAGAAAGAAAGAAAGAAAGAAAGAAAGATGAAAAAGAATGAACGAACAAAGACGTTTGGGGATTGGATATAAAAGAAAGAATCACAGTCGCGGAAACTGGTAATAGGCCTCATGATACACAGAAACTGACTGGAGTGAGGGAAGAAAGTAATAAAGAAAAAA
>CAHIKZ030000132.1:1787500-1790000 GCA_903632075.3 Acanthosepion pharaonis
ACGAATCAATTTTAAATTATTTTTTTTTCTAATATAGCATTTCTATTGCGGACTTAAGTGTTCCTTAATCTAGTGCCGGTCGGCGAATTTGGCGATTCAGTGCCCAGCAAACGAGCATTTGTTCAATAGTGACGGCACCTGAGTCAGCCGTAATTTGAACTTATGCCGTCTATTACAATTTACTCTATCCAAACATCCGTAATCTTCGATTATAATAATTAGTTGCATCTATTACATATACACGCAAGCACAGCAGCCTGATGAAACAAGGATCAACGTCAGTACGCATGCACAAAATTATAAAATGCACAACACTTAAACATATATATATATATATATGTGTGCGTGTGCTTGTGTGTATAAATAAATATATATATATATATATATATATATATATATATATATATATATATATATATATATATATATATGAAAAAATATAGAAAATAGGAAGGAACTGGTTAGGTAAATAATCCAAAGTTCCTTAGTATTTTTTGTTATTATTTTTAAAAATAGTGCTCGATACAAAAGTAGATCGTAAATATAATTATTTATTTATAAATATAAAATCCGCTTAAAGATGGAACAAAGCTTATGTCATGAGTTGGAATCATATTTTAAAAAATATTATATATATATATATATATATATATATATATATATATATATATATATATATATATATATATATATATATATATATATATATATATATATATATATATATATATATATATATATATGTATATAGATATATATGGTATAAAAAGACAATTGGAAAAAATATTACATGTTGCAGACGCGTTTCGTCTTCCGACTTTTTCAAGGCAAAAATGAAATCGAAATGTTTTTGTTGTTATAGTTACATTAAAAATCAAAATTTAAAAAGATGGACGCTTCTGTCTAATCCTTTTTTTCTGGTTAATGTAAATTACCTTGAGAGTAAGTGATTTTTTTTCCATGTCGACAATATAGTTAAATTCCCAGATCAATTCTGTGGACAAGACATATTGGTAGAAAATGACAATTGGAAAATATCTTAGATTTTTTTTTTTCCATTTTATACTAATTTATACTCCACAGAATTGATCCACTAATTTAAATATACTAACTATATATATATATATATATATATATATATATATATATATATATATATATATATATATATATATATATATGAGCTAAACTTTCATGGTTAGAACACGCTATGCCACATAGAAGCAAAACACCCAAGTTCTCTCCATATTCCAGTGTAGGTTCGACTATTGCAGCTCGTTTCCGTGGAATCAACTCTGAACGGGATATTTACCCCAAGACTACAATCTTAACCTATTCCAGGCTAGGGATAATCGTTTATCTCCTGCGCCTATGCACAAATGGCCATCTAACGTAACCCTAACTTCAGTGGCTAATGGGCCTTGTAAAGTGTGACCCTCACTGCCATATATATATATATATATATATATATATATATATATATATATATATATATATATATATATATCATACGGTAAAAACTCCAAAATTAACTCATGTTAATATAGTCTATTCCAGACCAGTACTGATTGTCTCGGAATGGAGGGGTTTGGATTTAGTTGAAAACCCCATTCCAAGACAATCAGTCTAGGTCTGAGGAAGCCTGGCAGTGCAGGTCTGAAATATACTATATCCATATGCGGTATTTTTTTTTTATTTATTGCTGTATAAAATTCATCCTGTTATAATAAATACATTGAGATCTCAATACACTGGATCAGTTTTAACCTAAATTATATACCAACAGATCTATTACATGTTATATATATATATATATATATATATATATATATATATATATATATATATATATAAACATAAGGATTGACAATTTTAAGTCTGCAGTCTTGACACAGACTATCGCCTCTCGATTCCATCCACTCATGCTCCACCCTTGATGCTGTGCCACTTTAATCAATATATATATACACGTATGCCATTACATAATGCAAAACGTAGACAAAAAATCTTGGTATATGTTCATTATCTCCTAAAACTTCTGTCTTTGTATATTTATATATATATATATATATATATATATATATATATATATATATATATATATATATATATATATATATATGAATGTATGTGTGTTTGTGTGTCTTTGTGTGATTCTTTTAAATAAGTAACTCTATATAAATATATGCGTTTGTGTGTGTCTGTGTGTGCGTGTTTCTTTGTTGTTTCTTTCGTAGCATCATCGAATCCTGTCCTGATTCGATCATGCTCTAAGCTTTCGCGGGATGGTGTAAATATTATGCCAGTCAAGAAGCACATATACTCTACTGATCATATCCTGTGGTCTGGCTAGCCACACTCTGATCCTATCGAGATAGTTAACTTTTCCTATACCTGACGTTCCGATCCATATTTATGAAGACCAGTATTTTCTCGATAGTCAAATCAAGTTTCTCACTCATTCAATCCATCTTGACTAGCTCTCGCTTTCCTTCTTGCT
>CAHIKZ030000132.1:1802500-1806967 GCA_903632075.3 Acanthosepion pharaonis
ACAATATCCGAGTCTTGATTAAGACGATATTCTAGATTCGACAGCAAGGCCTCTGAGGAGTGTGGAACCAGCTTTTAATTGCTGGTTCCACCCTGAACCGGGATGGTGTCACCTGTCAGGGTCCCAGCTATGGAAAAACTATGCAAAACTAAAAAAAAAAAAAAATTTGAAAGTATAAAAATAGGATTTAATACTAGCAATATCATTTTTGGAAAACTTTTTACCAGCAATACATTTAAAAAAAAATTACGCACAATACCTTTTTGAAAAATATTACCAGCAATAAAAATCTTGTCGGGATTAAATACCCCATTGAGGTTGGTATGACCTAAAATAAAAGAAATCTAAGCAAGCCAAACCGTTACGTAGTTCAACATTTGGCCATATTGAATTAACTCTGGATTCACGTGTCTAAATGTAAGCTAGCTGATTCGTTAACAAACTAATCTAATTTCTCTATTCTAATAGATGTACTGTCTGTTTTGTATTACATTTTAATTTATGTTCAAATTCAGTAACTTTTCCACCAACGTGACGTCATTTTTTATTTCTACGACTGGTAAAGCAGTCTGTAGGGTATTAAGTCATTTTTTCTCTACCACTGTTCAACTGGTGGCTGGGTATTACGTCATTTTTCTCTACCACCTCTAATGACGGTAATGAATCAATCTTATTTGTATAACACCGATTACGTCGCTAGTTGTATTTCGTAATTTTGATTGTATAGATATTTTTTTACATTAGTGTTGATCCTGTATAAGGCCCGGGTGCTACTCAAGGTAGAGTGTTACGTTAAGAGGATTTTATATGGATAGGACGGAAAGATGACGGTTAACACTAGGCTTGAACTGATTAAGATTTTAGTGATCCTCTTGGGAATCAGTTCCATAGAGCAGTGATTCCCGAGAAAAGGCAGTTGGAGTGGAACTTCTCGGTGATTGAATGTAGGTGGTTAGCTACTATGTAACTGGCATGGTGGTCCTTCGGCGTGATGTTTAGACCTGGTGGAACCAAACAATGTAGTTCGTCCTAGCAGTTTCCATGGGAGTAGCGATAGAGCAGTGAGACGATATTCAGTCACCCCCCCCCACGAGGGTGTCATGTGGCACAAGGCCTTTTTAACGTGGGCATTCCGAGCCCGTCAAAAACATGCCCATTGATCTCGTATAAACGGGTTCAGGGCCGGTCTACCTCCCCGAAGTAGACTCCGCCCTTCGGCGTAGCCTCCTTCGGGTTCCTCCCGTCCGTAGGAAGAGAGTACTACCGAACAGTCGCTCAGAAAGTACTGGGTCGACTGACTCAATAGAGCAGTGAGACGCTCGCCACGTCTCGCCTGTGTGAAAGATGTTGGAATGTGCAAAATAATTCCTCCCAAATAATGGTTCGAAGACGATTTTGAACTATATCAAGACTGGAACGTGTGGTCTGGGCAGCCCCACACCCACCCAAATATGGCAACAGTACACCATTTGGGCCTGATCTGCCTCTTCTAATGGCAGAGGATAGAATAAAGAGGCATGTACTTACTGGAGCTTTACAGGGAATCGATCATTTTACCTGCATCTGGAGCGATGGATCGTATATAGGAATTCAACTTCAGGTGGGGTGTGAGTTTGAGTCCCATTATCCTTTCAAGGAACAAGGCCCACTCTAGGGAACATCTGGTCATTGTGACTTGCGGTAGTTCGGGGTTTGATCGGCGGTGATGGGTTTTAATTAGTTTGAAAAATAGCAGGTTCTTCTCACGTGGAATATGTTAAGGTTAACGAATTCAACTCTTGCATCGAACTAATGTGCAAGTGATACATAAGGGAGTTAAAATACTTTTGCATCTGTGAGGAAAATTTAAAAATTATTTTAGCTGCAATAGATTTCTTGTTTCATTTCTATGTATTTTTGTATGCCATATCTTTACGGGATCCTCTTCGAAGCTTCCTTTAATCTGTGAATTGATACGGACTTCTCTGGGAGATGCTTGAGTGTTTCTTCGCCACTGTTAGGAATTCAAAGTGTAGAGTGCCAGTTCTTCCATACTATTTAACCTATAGAAAGGAGATTGTATGTACTTTCCCCAAGGGTCATATTGCGAAAGAGAACGCAACAGGATTTAAACACGGCCAAACTACACACGCATCTATTTGATTGAATCTCTAAATTCGCCTTGTTTGACCCAAGACCACAAATTTTGAGCATCCAGCGGGTTGAACTCACTATACTGTAGTAATGGTTAACGAGACTTTCTTCGCTACCCACCTAGGTACACTAATACCGTCATTGTTACTAGATAGTTGTGCTTCTACTTGTCTAGTGATAAGGTTTTCATAATCACCCAACAAAATCAACATTTATCATTCCTAAAATCCAAAGTATTTCCATTTGAATTCTTGGCGCAACACGATCTTTCTTTTTCCTCATTACATAAGGAACTCTCCATTTTATGAATATCTATTGTCAATATGAAACAATATATATATATATATATATATATATTTGTGTGTGTGTATATGTAGGTTTGTCTTTGTGTGCGTGCTCGAGTGTGTGTGTCCTTATCTATATAGATATATCAGTCCCGCATTTTTATATCCCTTTCCCATAATGGCTGGCCAGTCGTATCCCTGTCTACTAGGGGGACTAGCCAATCCCTGTTGTAGACGTCTGCTCTGGCACATTTGTATTCATCACCCACTGGTCCCTCCTGTGGTTTATACTGCAACTATGCTGATGACCCCTTAGTTATAGTTACTTGTGGCGCATTATCTGGCGTGATCAACAGTCTGAACAATCCGAATACGCTCAAACACTCGGTCACGATGACTTGTGAATTCGTGCTAGCAAAACCATCGATGCCTCTTACAATTTCACTCACAAGGCTTGGGTATGGCTTGGTCTGCTTTGTTTTGTTGTACGGCATATCAACCTCAATGGGTTATTTAATGCTGACGAGATTTTTACTTCTGGTAATATTTTGTTTTCAAAAATGTGTTCCTGGCAATGTTTTTTCTTCAAAAAATGTATTGTTGGTTATTATTTTTTCTTCAAAAATGTATTCCTGGTAATATTTTTTCTTTAAAAATATATTGCTGGTAATAATGTATTGTTTGTAATAATTATTTAGAAAAATATATTGATGGTAATATATTGTCTCCTTCAAAAATGTATTGCTGGTAATAATGTATTGCCGGTAATATTTTTTTCCATTTTGATAGTGCGTTGAACCCAGAATGGGAGTAAACTATTTGCCTATATTTGGGACCCTAATAGGTGCTACCACCACAGGTCAGCAATTATGAGGTGGTTCCACGCTCCTAAAAACCTCCTGATCAGAGACCTTGCTGTCGTATATAGTTTATCGTTTTAGCCGGGACGCAGATGTAGTTTATCGTCATATCCAGGACGGTCACAATGGTTAGGTCAACGAGTGAATTTCACTCACTTTACAAAGGTGCCGCACGGTGGGGTCGCCGATAACAACACCTTCTTGACTAATCGATCCGGGTCTCATTGTCGGAAAGTGAAAGCTGTAAGTACTCAGCCACGCTATGCTAATACATGAATATATAAACATCCCTTATTTTAACAGCAAAATATTTCAGAATTAAACTGATGGTGGTGGTGGTGTGTGTGTGGGGGTGTCAGCTAGTCAACACATTGGTTTTACTGCTTTTCTATTCTACAGTGTAACCCGGATATAAGAGATCCGGATATGAGAAACCCGGATATAAGAGAGATTTTCTCTGGTCCCAAATTAGAGCCTGTGTTAATGTATATAAAATAGACCAAACACGGATATAAGAGAAACCCGGATATAAGAGACTTCTTCTCCGGTCCCGACAACTCTCTTACATCCGGGTTACCCTGTATTTCTTTTATTATTTTTACCTCTACTTCATCTTCTTGCGTCGTGTCCCTTCAGGGCGTAGGCGAACATGGCTCTCCACAATTTCTAGTCCTTCGTAGATGTTAATAAATTTCGTCGATTTGCTACTTCCACCATCCATTTACACACGCTCGTTCTTCTTCTATGTACCGTGACCATTCAGGCCGTTGACGATCATGGCTCTCTTCACATTTTCCTCTACTTCGTAGCTATTAATAACTTTTGTCTATTTGTGAATTCTCCTAAACATTGTTCCGCCATATATTTACTCAAGCTCACTAAATATATTATATCTTGTCTTCAATATGTACTGTGGGTATCTGATTTTCCCAGCCCTCTTTCTTCATTATGTGCCTAGAAATTTCAACTGTCGTTTTCTGATGTTAGGCATGTGCCGTTTTTGTTCCTCTTTTCTTTAAAAACTTCGTCACTGCTTAAATATTCTCTCCATGGAATCCTCAGCATCTTTATGTAGCTTCAAGTCTCTTCATTTTTTAATCTTTCACTGTCATATAGGAGGACAGATATCACGTAACAGTTCTGTACTGTTTTCTTTGTTCTAACAAACTGTTTTTTTTTTAATTATATCT
>CAHIKZ030000133.1:0-65000 GCA_903632075.3 Acanthosepion pharaonis
ACGATATATGATATCAAGTGAATACACAAGCCGTCACTCATATTCTTCAGAAACAACTTGGAGGTTTTACGCAGTTGGCAAGTCGCCTATGAAGTCAATTCTTTAAAGTACATGATACAAACGCTAGTCTTAGACAAGAGAGTATTATTAAGTAAAAAAGCGATTGATATTGTCCAAGCAAAAGATTCTATTGAAATGTTATGTTAACAAGTTCACTTTCTCTCTGCAATTTGTTTTAAGTTTTTAAAGAGCCATTTCTCTGTTTCTAGTGCAGATGACCCTAACGGCTTATGAGTAAGTTTGAGATATCGTTTCAAAGAGATCTTTTCTCCTTTTTCTCATTTACTGCTTTATGTTTTCATGTTGGACTTTATTTCTTGTGAGCTCTCCATCTTCACTCTTTCTCTCCCCACCTCCCTCCCTCTCTCTCTCTTCGTCTCTCTTTTTCATATCAGTCTTTCTCATCGTTCCTTCGGTAACATTTTTTTTGTTCGTTTGGTATCTTGCTATTTCTTGCCTTCAGCTCTATTACGTTTGTCTCCCATGACAGAGATTTTGCCTTTTCTTTTGTCGTCTTTATCTAGCGCAATAGTCACCTTCTTTTTTTTCACTCACTTTTCTTGTAAACTTTCCTTTACTCCTCCCCCTTCTCTCCCAACCCCTCTCTCTCTCTCTATCTATCTATCTTTTCCTCTCTCTGTCTCTCCCTCTCGCTCTCTGCCTCTCCCTCTCTCTCTCTGTCTCTCTCTCTGTCTCTCTCTTTGTCTCTCTTTTCATTCATATGCTCTCTCTCCTATTTTTCTCTTTATTGTCAGTCTTTCTGGGTCTAGACATCTTATCATCGAAGTCTCTTCTTTTTTTGTCTTTCTCTCTCTCTCTCTCTATATCTATCTATCTATCTATCTATCTATCTACCCCCTCTCTCTCTCACTCTCTCTTTCTTCATTCGTATACACTCTCTCCTATTTTTCTGTTTATTGTCAGTTTTTCTGTGTCTACACATCTCCTTACCGTCGAAGTCATTTTTGTTTGTCTTTCTTTCTTTCTTTCTTTCTTTCGCTCTCTCTCTCTCTCTCTCTCTCTCTCTCTTTCTCTCCCTCGCTCAAACACACATACATACAGACATACATAAAATTGTTTGGTCTATATTCGTATAAAATTATCTTTTTTTCTCTATACGCTTCTGTTTTTATATTCAATTAAATGTTCTCTCTTAACTGATTCTGTTCATCTCTCGAATATTTTTATCGATTTCTTTATTTACCTATCAATATCCTTTATCAATTTTATATTTGGCAATCATTGCGATGAAAGAATTCATTGTTTTTCATCTCGTTTTCTTTATGTGTCTGTCTGTCTGTATATTATCAGTTTTAATTTATTTTTGCCTCACTACCCCATTTAATCGATATAGCATTTAATCTCTCTCTCTCTCTCTCTCTCTCTCTCTCTATATATATATATATATATATATATATATATATATATATATATATATACATTTCTTGAATAAATTCGTAAAATTTGTAAAAATAATTATATAGGCCTCACTACAACATGTTTGACACGGAGACTCACTCTACACCTTACTGACCATAGCTCAATCAGGTGTCATTTAAATACTCATGGAGACCTACCGTACCCTATTCGTAACATACTTGTTGACAACACAAATATAACAGCATCATCTACATGCAAAAATGCATAAAAATAATGGAAGACTTATTAATAAAACAAAAAAAACATGTATAGATATAGCTTAATTTCTCCTCTCTCTCTCTCTCTCTCTCTCTCTCTCTACATATATATATATATATATATATATATATATATATATATATATATATATATAAGCAAGTGTAAATGGATATAAATCCGACAGAATGAAGAAAATTTTTTGAAAAAACAAACAAAAATCCTTAAATGTAGTTAAAATGAAAGAAGGAAAATGAAAGGATTTTTCTTTGTTTTTTCAAAAAAATTTTCTTCATATATATATATATATATATATATATATATATATATTGTGTATTTAAGCAGCAGTTCTTCATTTATACATGTTTCATTAAAAACGACAGAGAAGGAATTACGATTAAGCTTGTTTAATTATTCTTGTATTTTTAAACTATTTAAAGTCTTAATAATAAAAAAGAAAAAGCCAAACACTTAACAGTATTAACTACGATCCCGGCCACAATGTGCTAACTGAGTTCGGAAAATAAAACATCTCTATAACACTAAACACATACACATAACGCACACATTCAATTCAACTGAAAAAATAAAATCATCTTTGATAATGGCTAAAAGTCTAGCCGAAAGCGCTCGGAATTACAGAACATTTGAACAATTTCTACGTGCTTTGTGTCTAAAAAAGTAAACATTTGTTCGAAGACAAGAAAAATTTAATTGAAAAGTTTAACTGTAGTACCTTGTCTTTCGCTATTTTTAAAGAAACATGCATCTATACATACATACATATATATATATATATATATATATATATATATATATATATATATATATATATATATATATAAATAAAAAGAAAGAACAGTAAGATATATAATCCGGTGTTCTTATAGGTATTTTTTATTTTACAAAATAGTGCTCTATGTAATGTCTTTAATTTAATTGCAAAATTAAATTCGTGGCTTTAGCTTCCATTTTTGAAACATGGTTAGAACTGTGTGTAGCGAAAAAACATATTTTAAATCAATTAATTTATAATATATATATATATATATACACCCACATATATATATATATACACACATATATATATATATATATATATATATATATATATATATATACCCCTACGTCCATCTTCATCGATGTCTTGCATGATAATCTTAACAGGCCTTGTAATGTGTCCAAACCACACCATTGTCTGTGCGCATTTATCCGAGAATGCTTGTCTAGAATGTCGGTTACCAAATGCTGAGCGGGCCTTAGTTACAATTGTATAAGAGAGCGCCTTATCTAGCGTGATCAGCAGTTTGAACAACGATGTGCTAGCATAAACAGGGAGGGTTCTCAAATAGCTTCGTCTATGTAATTCGCTCACCTAGTTTGGGTCAATCCCTATGGTCTGGTGCCACACACTAACCCAGGTTTCATGTTTGGAAACAGAACGTTCTAAACACTCGGCCAGGCAAACACACACACAAATACATACATATAGATATAGTAACTGGCCACTCGTATTCGAGTATGCCCGTCTACTAGGGCGGCTATCCGATCCTTAATAAAGACGCCCACTCAGGCACATTTGTGTTTGTTCAACACCCACAGAGGCAACCTGTGGTTTATACTGCAACTATGCTGAGCAGGCCTTAGTTACAGTTTCTGAGAAAGAGAATGTTATCTGGCGTGATCAACAACCTGAACAAGACCAGCAGGTTCAAATCCTCGGTCACGATAACTTGTGATTTCGTGTAGCACAGCCATCCGTCAGGAGGGGATCGATCTCAGCGTGTGGCACCTTTAGATAGTGCCTTAAAACTATACCACGGGTTGATCCAATCTTTGTGAGTGAAATTGGATCGACGAAACCCTTTGGATACATACACACACACACACACATATATATATATATATATATATATATATATATAAAGACATTTTCATGTTTATACATTCTTTTTATAGATACAAATATTTAAGTAAATACTCTGTTTTATAATAAACAGTATTAATTACATTTACCGGCCTGAATGTCCGAGAAATGTTTATTATAAAACAGAGCATATGCTTAAATAACATTATCTATAAAAAGAATGTATAAACATAAAGTTGTTTAAGATAATTGTCGGACTTTGTCCATTTCATAATGTGTGACGTCATTTGTTTACTTTTGGATAAGCTTTGAGCAGAAATCAGTGTACGTGAGAGATTAATGGAAGATTGAAGTATAAAAACACTCAAATCGACCATGCTAATCGAACGATTCTCCGTGGTTCGATCGGATAAGGAACGTCAGGTTAAATGACGCTTCCGTAACGGATACAGGTTCGATTCCAGTCGGAGAACGAATATTTTCTATGAAAATTTCTCGGACATTCAGGCCGGTAAATGTTATTAATACTGTTTATTATAAAACAGAGCCTTTACTTAAATACTTGTATCTATAAAAAGAATTTATAAAAATGTCTTAAAATAATTGTCGAACTTTGTCCATTTCATAATACACACACACACATATATATAGATATAAATATTTATATCTATATATATATAGATATAAAAATATTTATATATATATTATAAATTAATTGATTTAAAATATGTTTTTTTTTTCGCTACACAGTTCTAACTATATCTTACTGTTCTTTCTTTTTATTTACACACACACACACACACACACACACACACACACACACATATATATATATATATATATATATATATATATATATATATATATATATATATATATATATATATATCACAGTCATCGTTACAGCAAGCGTGGTTCAGTTAACCATTTCAGGAAATGTACATCTGTCGTTGAAACTTTTCCGTGTCTATGCCTAGTAATATTTTTTTAAATATCAAAAGCTTTAGGAAATAACTAGATAGTGTAAATTTGCATATGTATGTTTACACTGTTACCTATGTTTGACTCTATTTATTTGAACATTTCGACTCAAATCTCTTGAGTCGTCGAACACAAGTCATTTGAAATTGTCTTAATTTATTGAATTTCATAACTCAAGTTATGTATTGAGTACTTTCTGGCATAACTTCTGCTCGCCTCAAAAAGACATGTAAATATTTTCTTAATTCAAACGTATTTTCATATTATTATTATTATAGCATTCAATATGAAACTACATATATCTACATACATAAATTTGCAAATAAAAAACATTCAGCATATATATATGTTATTTAATTTTAAGGTATGCTATATTTATGGGATAAAATCCTCAGTATCAGAGATAGAGCGTATGTAAATATAATATTGAACATTGAAGTCAACACTCAGAGGCGACAGACTGTTTCATGTTAAACGCAACCGTCAAGCCATATGATTCCGTTCAGCATGAAACATTCTGTCACCTCTAAGTGCCCACTTCAATGTTCACTTATATATATTTTATGTCATTCGAGAACAGTACTGTTTCACAGATCCTCAGTACGACTAGACAACTGAATGCCTCAAGCCCAGATCGAAACCAAACCGATTTGGTGTCAGTCAGAGCTTCTACTACTGAGCTATCGTCACTCGACAGAACGAATAAGCCAAATCAAGCGTATTGTTTTTACAAAATAAACAAATGCCAAGCAGCCAAAGTGCTCCATTCATTTTACTGAAGAGCTTCGCATTTACGCAGTTGACCGTCGTTTTTAGAATTAGCTTGTCGTTCAACAGGGCTCAAGTGAAAATATATTTTCAAGTGCTAAATTATGTATTCCGTGAGGGTCGCAGGGGCACCATGCGTACTGCAGTCGCTGTAGTGTTTCTTAGGTAAGCTTGACGGAGTTCAACCATCTCCAGGCCGGTTTTGAGTTCAGAGTTTTTCCTTCTCCTACACATGTTGCCACCCAGTCTGTACTGCTATTTACCCATAGCTGGTAAGAGAAGAAGATTATTAGCACGTAAGTGAATGTAATGGATTTGACTGAAATTCGGTTCTCCGATTCTTCAGTCCCAACCTCTATCCATTACTCCACTGTGCCTCCCTTATATATATGATAAAATATACAAAATACATTTATATGTGTTCGTAAATGAGTGCATGTGTCTGTGTGTGCGATGATGAGTGACGTAAGGATTATCATGGCAGAATGCAGAATAGGATAACTCAGGTTGTATTTCGGTAGATGTGATTTATGTTAATTCTTAAGCGCTAATTCTCTAAGTAAAAGCTCCGTATCCACTCCTCAAAGTGTTCTCTGCTTTTGGCAGATATTTTACCAATTTCTATTGACACTGATATAACATCAATAATAGTCAATAATAGCCACTTACATACTTGGAGTCCAAAAGACTCTCCAAATAAGTAAGTCGTAAAATTGATGCATACATTGTCAACCTTTACAAAATTTATAAACGCGCACATACATATTATTAATAGATCTCATAGAAATGTATAGATACATATACATATAGTAAAACTATTACTAGTAGCAATAGTAATAATGATAATAAACACAAAAAATTGCCTGCAACGTATCTTTGAAGATTTTCAAAAAGTTATCAAAATACAAGGACCTTGAAATCAAAATATCAAAAATGTGGCACATGGGAACATCAACAATCACTGTTGTTGTTAGAGCCCTCTGATTGGTTGGAAAAGATTCCGGTAAAATTGCTGAAGAGATTCCTGGTAGCCCATATGCCTTAAAGAAATACAAAAGACTGTTCTCACGAATACAGCCTACACACAGGCTTTATCTAAGTAACATATGTGTGATGATGACCTTTTTTTTGTAATTGCTCAGTGGAAGATGTCATGATATCATTTCTAAACTTAGATCTCTGGAAAGAAATGTGTACACCCCAGAAATCAAATAAATAAAACAATAATAATCCAAGATTATCAAAATCCTCAGGGTTTCAAGCAACGATAATCATCAACCAGAAAATATGCCAACAATAGCTATAATCTGACCTGCAGGAAGAGTATCTAATCCGCTGGATGTATTTTCTTTTAATTCAGTACATATTCGAAAGCCTACATACAACAATCAGCTCAAAAATTGGTCAACTAGTTGGTGTAGGATTAGCAAGTTTTATTAGGTTTTACTGCAATGCCGTTATACGGCCTTGTTTTAGCCACTATAGTTGGCTCTTCTTTTCCACTGCTATTAATGTCTCAATAGTAGACAGAAAGAGTGGTGATACTTTTATATTTTCGTTTACTCAGAGTCATCTTATGATTATAGAAGCGTCATTTCCATTGACTCTCGGTGGCTTCCCTATAGTATTTTATGTCACAATTAATCGCTTTATAGAAAACATCTGTTACCAAACGCAATCTATTCATAGGGCATTCCTACTTCACTCAAAAATTACATCCTATCACATTTATTTTTCTATTATGCTTTATCAATACTATTACTAACAGTAGTAGTAATAATAATAATAGAATTGAAAAATTACTTGAATATTACTAGAATTTAACGTACTTTCCAAATCCCACTCACTAAAGCTATAATATTCAGTAAATAAAGAAAGGTTCAAGTAACTTATCTGGTTTACCAACTCAAGATTATCACATCAAAGCACTCATATAGTTCAGATATTTGATCAAACATCAGGTTCTGATGAGCGTTTGGAAGCGAAACTCTTGAGTAGTTCAATCACTTGGACATTTTTTGATTTTGTTCGACGTAGTTAAGTTCGTTAGAGCGTGTCGGACTTAACGGTAGCTCCCTCTGAGGACGCAGTTCAAACGCAGCCGGAGATCGCAAATTTTTCTTAATAATAAGATTTCTCGAATATTCAGACCAGTAGACGAAAATAAATAAATATACTTTTTAATATATAAACAGAGCGCCTATTCAAATAGAACTATCTACTGACAATAACATTTAACGTGATATATATATATGTGTGTGTGAGAGAGAGAGAGAGAGAGAGAGAGAGAGACAGACAGACAGACAGACAGACAGACAGACAGACATAAAAATAAAAAGAAAATTCCGATTTCAAGTTTCATATATACACCGTCCTACACGAGAGCGTCGAGTCAACCTTATGCGAAAGAAAAAACATTTGGTATATCCGTGAAACCTGATGTTCGAAGATAAGTCCTTTGAATTTTATTCGTCTGTTTACTTCTATTGGTCTATTTTTTAATATTGAATATTTTGTTTACACAAAATCTGCTCACTAACAAACACGGTAACCTTGAGTAATTTAGTGGTCGTCGTATGTTCTTAGTTAATTATCTTTGTCATTAACAATATATATATATGAATATATATATATATGTGTGTGTGTGTGTGTGTGTGTATGTGTATGTGTGTGTGTATGTGCGTGTGTGTGGTGTGTGTGCGTTTATGTATATATGTATGCATTTATGCGTGTTTGAAGAATGAATGTATATATATATATATATATGTGTGTGTGTGTGTGTATAGAATTGTTTTGCAGAGATCACTGTAGGTTTTAGATAACTAGCAAATTAGAAATTCATAATGAGAATTTTTTTCTCGCTCGCATCTGCTTCTACAAAGATGATTAATTAAAACGTCTGACTTTTTGAAAAGATTTTCTCCAAAACATTTTGGTAATTACAGAAAACATCTATCGGGAAAATGACTTATATATAAACATGTTAAAAATGGCCAATGGAGACTGTTGTGCCACTTTCCCGAATGAATAAACCCTATCTATTTTTATTATAAGCATTCAAAATTCTGGCTTTTAATTTGGCCGTGGAACTTTTTCTGCCACTAGACAGGACAGAATTTATTAAAGATAGTTTATATCTGTACGAACGGCAGCTAATAAGTATTGAACTCAATTTTGTAGGAATCATCTTTGTGATCACTTTGCTAAGCAAAACACCATATCGTGACACTCCCTACTTTAGACTGTCATTTTTCTTTTTTAATCAGTCTCTATGATTGTAAAATAACTGTTCGCTCTTGATTGGTCAGTTTGTCATCCATTGATCATTTGATCGTCTGCTAACGGGTAACAGATAAGATCCGACTATCTTAAGGTCTCTAGTTCAAGGTTTCCGCCCGATCTAGAACCATTCAGGAGTGTTTGCAAAACGTTTGATAAAAGGTGACATTTTACTTGAAAAATCAAAGTACCAAAGTAACAACTATCAGGCTTTTATATCTTTTTAACTCTCTATCAATTTTTCTTTTTTTTTTTCTATCTTATTTCCACATCTCTCTATCTCTTTTTCTCGTTGTCTCTCTCTCTCACTCTATTTCACTCACTCGTAATATCTTAGGATATTAAGAATCCAAGGTTTCAGTTCAAACTAAAAGTGTTATTTTCAAAGAAGTTATCTCACTTCTATCAAAGCAATGTAAAAACGCCTTCAAAACGCTTCAGTTGAAAACTCTCTCTCTATCTATCTATCTATCTATCTATCTATTTATCTATCTATCTATCTCTCTTTCTTTCTTTCTTTCTTACTTTCTTTCTTCCATGACTTCAATGATTAACGATGATGGATTTCATCAACTTATTGTTTAATGTTACTCAAAGTATTTCTTCCTCTGCGGCTTCTTCTTACCACAGTGATTATTGTAAAAAGCTATTTAATTAAACTCGTAGTGTATTTGTTGACATTAGTTACACTCGAACCAATGTCACCATAGTTATTGTTGTTAGCAGAAAATTTACGCTGACATGATCTTTGGTATCCATCAAGTGCTTTTCGATCTGGATAACCACAGATTTTCAAACTTAACCATTTATTTTATTCACAGAGATAGATTGTTCTCGTTCTACTGACTATGTCTAAGAATATCTTGTCTTGGACTTAGTTTTAGTTCTACACCATTATACACCACACCGCTTCCACTGAGTCTGGAACTCTACAGCTCGGCACATACATTGATCCTTACACAGATTGAAAAAAACACCTGATGAATGCCAAAGGGTACAACTATCGAATAGTTCTGAAAATAACAACAAAAATGAGGAAAATAGTCTGCGTTTAAATAATGATAACTCCTTATCCTGGAAATGCATCGAAAATAATGCTATTCTCCATTATCGCCTACATTTCGTGATTTTCAATGTCCTTTTAGTATTAAATTCTCCGGTCTTTCTTTCCTCATTTTCCATGAAATTTAAGCTGTTACCAGCAGATTTCACGTATTATATGTTGTGATATTTTTTAGTTCCACCAGTTCAGACTTTTACAGCCAAGACTTATCAGGCTATGTACACTGAGGCGAATAATTATATGGCTGCGAATCCTCGGTCCAATACCGACGCCATTTGTAAATTCTTGGACGATTCCAAGTCTCCAATCTAAAAAGAATGATCAGATTATATTGGTCAGATAAGATACTGCATGTGGAAATCCGGAACCATTCACTGTCAATGACTTTCGAAGCCATGTGACGCTTCGTTGTCTATATTATCCGCATATCTGAGAACAGTCTTCCGCGACGTGCCTTCTTTGGTGAGCGGCAATCAAGCGAAAGGGTACTTTTGGCGAATGTGTGCCAGCAAAGACGCAAAAGTGACCCCCATTTGCTTTCGAATATATCTGTCGAAGCGTTTTCCTCGTTAGCAGCAGAACAGCTTGGTATGTCCAGATACGCGTCTCTCTCTCTCTCTCTCTCTCTCCTCTCCCTCCCTCCCTCTCTCTCTCTCTCTCTCTCTCTCATATATCACGGCCTTGTTAACTGTCTCGTGTCAATAAAAACGACTGGAAAAGCAGCAGTTGGCGTGAGTCGTTTTGTTATTGGCAGAGAGTCGGTGTCGTGTGAAGACGTTCCCTTGGCGCATTTTATTCCGGAAGTTGCGTACCACCCACCGTGCTGTCGTTTCTGAGACAGTGGCCTCATTTAGTCATTACTCTTTGTTATTTTATTTCCTCCTGTTTCTTTCCCCTTTTCTGTTTCCTCCTCTTTTAAATGTTAAAAGAACAATGTGTTAAATGTTTCCCTCTAACCTCAACACATCCTTACCTTATTTTAAATCAAAACAAGCGATACAGTGACCAGATCAGCGTCATTCAGGAGACGTGTAATATCTGCTAGCCTATTAGAAAAGTTGAGTAGTAATCAGACCAGCTGGTGGTGTATGTGCAGTCGTTGTTTTAAATTTAAGCTCAATGCTAGATTGGCACGTAGGTCTGATCATTTGAAAATTGAAATTGTTAGATTTAAGCGGAAGTTCCATGCTAAAAAAATTCTCTCGAACTTCTTGCTTGTCGAACTCTCTTCCCGCGTCTCGCTTTCCAGCCAACATTGATCTTTAAAGATGTAACTCCGATGTCTCCATGAACCTTTTCTTTTATTGTTCTCTCTCCTTAATAATCACTTCTTTTTTTGTCTCAGATTTCTTCGCACCCGTCAATCCGTGGAACCTTTATCGCCATACTTGGAGCGAAAAAAAAAAAAAGTAATGTTGGTCCAGCAGGCAGAGGAAATCATTCCTCTACTGCCATCTAAGGTCATTTTAGATACCCAACTCGCAGAAAGGTATATTATTCTCATGTTATTCCAATCAGCAATACAAGAATCCATGCGCCATAAATGGAACTGATTGACTTCGCCTGAAAGGCGTCTTCTAACGACGGCAATGACGATTACTGCCTGAAGTCCACCATTATTTGCTTCTGTGGTAGAAAAAACGATTTTTAATGTCTCCCCTATCACACAAATGCGAATAATAGGAAAGCCAAACGTTTTAATACAATTGTAAGTACAGATTTGGAATTAGCATTGTCAATTTAGTCGAGAAACCACGTTTTTAACTCCAATTGTAAAACCCTTGTTATCCTGTCAAATTGAATTTCTTCCGTTGTCACCACATTCTTATCGCTCTTCATTGCGTGAGGAAGATAATTTGGTCGCCAATCATCTAATGCTGTCGGATCATCAGCTGATACTGACAGCAAGGAATTCCTTTATCTCTGGGCGAAAGAATACAAAATTGCAAAGTTATTGAAGGCATTGATTCTATGTAGACAGAAGGAAAAACAGATAATTGGCATCAGAAGAATAAAGACTTCAGACGTCATGTATGTTTTGTGTCTCATTTTCTGCTTAGCTTTTATTTCATGATCATTACATTCATATATTACAATGATAATCAATTGAATTATATTTCTTCCCCAGGTATGTTGCAGTGTGGTTGCATATCAGTAATTCCTTAATACGGAAGCCAGCGTTGCATTCAATTACCGAACGAAGAACAAACATTTCACAGGTTTTTTTTCTCGATTGACTTTAGGGAAGAAGTCATAATCGACATTTTCTCTGTAGAAGCGCGCGTTCGAAAGAAAAAAGGGTGTGGAGAAAGAGAGGTGGTGAAGACAGGATATCAGTCATCCAGCCAGCTTTAACCCTGTCCCCAAATCAGGCAAAAGAAAGCAGGACGAACCCCTGAGCTCTCTATTTCTATTCTAGATACTTCTTGTCCGTTTTTCAGTCTTATTTCAAAATGTTAATAAAGATAATCAACCATTGTCACGTTTCAACGCCGACGAGGTTCAAATCGTCGATTTTTCTTCGGTTCAAAGTCTATCAAGTACGGTCGGGTCTGGAATTATATTCACTATCCATGCCGTGCACTTTATACTACATAGGATAAGATTTTTATATCTTCGATTTTCATTATAATTATTTATTTTAAGTTGTCTAGGCCGCGTACTGTGAAGCCATAGTCCATAGATAGATAGATAGATAGATAGATAGATAGATAGATAGATAGATAGATCTAAACAGACTGTGATAGATAGATAGATAGATAGATAGATAGATAGATAGATACAGATCGATATAGCTAGATAGATCGATAGACAGATCGATATGAACAAAACGAGATAGATATCAACAGTGATGTATTTTTGTCTATAAAAGAAAAGTAAATAATGTTGAATTTTTATTTATTATTTTTTCATTTTTAATGCAATTATTTTTTATTATTTTTTTTTTTTGCTTAATTATTTATGTATCAATTTATTTATTTCACATATTCAAAGTTCCTGCGTTAACCCTCCTTTTAATTTTTGATAATTAAATAAAAGGTTCATTTCAGAATATCCTATAGGTTACTCAGATCGATTTATATCTGAAGGAGGTCGAAGAGCACAACGACCGAAATGTACCAACTATCAGGCTATCATATCTTTTTAACTCTCTATCAATTTTTCTTTTTTTTTCTATCTTATTTCCACATCTCTCTCTCTCTCTCTCTCTCTCTCTCTCTCTCTCTCTCTCTCTCTCTCTCTATCTATCTATCTATCTATCTATCTCATTTTATTATTTTCTCTTTTAGTAAGTAATAAGTATAGCATGTCTGCAGGAATGGTAGAGTAATAAATTGCGGAATCGAAGAGCGGAGTTTGAATCTCAGTCGAGTTCATTGCATTCCCTTACGTGCTAATAAACTTAGGAAAGGTATAAATCCAACCCTCCTTCCCCCAGCTATGGATAAATAGTAGGACAGGTTGGGTTTTATAGCTTTGGGTGGTAACCGGTCTCTGAAAAGGAAAAATCTGAAATCAAAACTGCTTGTGACCACTGACAGCTAAGGAAGGATCGCTCGCATTGATGATCCAAACTACGGTCAAATTCTTTTAATAGAAATCCTTTGTATACTAGTAATAAATAAAATAATTCTCTCATCTTATTTCAATCCTAAAGTTGTTTTTCGGCTACCGGAACACAAACGATGAGGGACGAAACGAACAGCATCACCTGATACAACCAAAACAAAGCGAAACAAAACCAAAGTCACGCCCACGGCAGAAGCGACGAAGAATTCTACACAGGAACGTCGCAAACGAAGGTCGGACGTAACTGTGACACAGAAAGGAAAAAAGGAAATCCGAATCGCGGCGTTCCATAGAGTAATAATGGCGACTCAAGATATTTATTCTGTAAAATTAACAGTAATTGTGACACAAGGCCTAAAAAGGAAAACGGGTTGAGTTTGGTCGACACTAACTATCCTATACCTAGCTAATCCGATTCACGACCCATTCGTTCATACAATTTTCACATTCACCAAAACAACGCATCCCCCATCATTCAATCCTATATATACCATAATACAACAAATTCACAGGGAACATACAAAACACACCATGGCGTAAAAATTTCTTTGTGTACAAAATAGTATTTAAAAATATTTGTAAAATATAATGTTGGGGAGGGGACGAACCCGATAACAAACTAAAATATTAAAAAACACACAAACGTAAGAGAGCTCATGTTAGTAGAACCCGTCAAAATTAGAGTGACTGCTGTATTCTGTCTTCAGAGAAAATCAAGAGGTTCTCTCACTAAAGGAGAGGAAAGGATAAAATAAAAAAATGGAGGCCAAAAACAAACTGGGGAGGTTGGGAATCTTGACTTGGATCCAAGAAAAGAAGCAACCGGGAACAGGCCAGAAACAACACTAATTCACATTAACTAGGTACACAATATCTTAACCACGGGAGGGATCCACAGGAAACCGCCTCGTTGTGACTTAGGAGGACTTTTTTAAAAGTAAATCAAAGCTAACCTTGTTCACGCGACATTTTCGTATCGGTCAAGCGCCTTCAATGTCGCTGCGGGACATCGGCGATCGCGGAACTCTGACTCGAATCCCACCATGGGCAGCGATTACATGTAGGGCCGGACTGCAAGCCCTGTGCCTCAGCCGGCGAACGAGAGACTCCAACTTCAAAGCGTAAACTATGGTCGAAAGAGAGAAACCCTGACGAACCAACTGAGACAGCGCAAAAGCGCGCGGCTGCTATCCGTTCACCTGTACCATAGCACTGGTGAAGCGATGCAGGAGGCTAATCCACTTACAGTAGTCTGCTCGGGTCCCAACAAGCTCTCGACAACTGACTGCAAACTCTCCGTCAGTATCTTGGCCAAAATCATTAACTCCGTGTTTAGCAGAATCATGGGCCTGTAATCATCTAAATCCTTGCCCTTTTTCAACAGTGTGATTACACCTCTGGAGATTCAGTCCGGAACGGACCCCTGAAGGAAACTGGTTGTTGAACACGACAGTCAAAATCGGAACAAAGATACGCAACAGCCTTAAGTACAATTCATAGTGCAGACATCAAATTCAGGAGACTTGTCACTACTTACTTTTTTCAATGCCAAGTAGATTTGCTCTTTGTTATATCCCCCTCACAGCTAGCCACTTCAGACGGACCAAGCAGAGAAAAATCAGTCAAATTGCTGCGAAGCTCTTCATCACTGAGACCTACCGAATGTTGTCTATTCAGCATACAAAGACCAACTGGCAAGAGGTGTTTCTTTGCTGGTTAGTACCCTGGAGACGGGGGTAGATCTTGTCCATGTCGATGCGATAGGGTCGGGGGACGGTTGATAGTGACTGATATTGCTGTTTTGGATTCTTTCTGTTTGTGCGCCGAACAACCAAATAGAGCGTGTCAGGGCCGTTTCTGGTGGATTTGTCACGCTTAGTCTTAATGGAGGAATAGAACGCCGTCGTGAACCCCAAGACAGAGAGTGGGCGGGGAGGTCGGCTTTGGTAGCTTGGTTGATCTGATCGGAAAGTTTAGTCTTATCGATAGATACCGGGTCGATCAATCGGGGGGGTGAAGAAAATCTGGATGTGGGCTTGGTGGTGATTTTGTTGTTGCTACTGCTGCTATTCTTTTTCTTTTTTTGCTTGGGTTGCTATTGTTGATTTTGTTGTTGCCACTACTATTCCTTTTCTTCTTGAAGCATTTTTGGGTACTAATCAGCGGATATCGATGCTTTTCTGACTCCGGTCTCTCGTCTGGCTGTTGTTGTTGTGCGACCTGCTCGGGGTCCCCAGCTTGCCGACTTCCCTGCCTTTATGGCCACTCTCCCTCGAACCACCATCGGGTGCGTTGCTGACCATTTCCGCTACTTCTGCTGCTTCTGTTGTTGCTGCTGCTTGGCTAAGCTGTGGCGCTGTGTCCTTGTCGGAACACGCTTTAGACATGTCTCCCGAGGTACTACAAGACCAGCATTAGGGGCGCTGGCCTTTCACAGCCACGGACATCATTTTATCCCGACACACTGAAACAACAATTACGCACTTAAAATAAAAAAGGATTAAACTATTAACAAAACTAAAACGAACTAAAGTCAGGACATGGGGTTGAAACACACAAAGAAAAAATATACTAAAGAAAATAAAAGCTTGGCTTAAAAATGAAAAGAAGCAAGTAACACGTAAAAAATGAAGCAAAACTAAAACGGAAACTGAAAAGTAAATGAAAAAATTCAAAAGTGTTGAAACTTGGATAAGCATGGAATAATAATAATACAACACAAAATGTACGTTAACAAAATGTATTAAAACAAGGAAAAGGTACACAATATTTACAGTTAGTTTTGGTATATTCTTGGGAAGACTGTTCCTGCATAATGGGTTGACTAAATCGCAGTCGGGCAGAGTCTCTGGATTGGATCTTCTTCTAACTACTATCTTACTCTCTGGTCTTCCGGTACCAACCCATATTTATATGGTCGGTACTCCACTATGTAAATTAGGTGGATCGTACCACAACACCCCCCTCCCAAGCCTTGGAATCTCTTTTGGATTTCAAATTGGCTTCCTATATGGGTTGATGATTATGGCTATTTCTTTGTAGATCCATTTGCCTCATTTTAATATTTTTTCCGTTTTGGATTCACGTTCAATGGGTCCGTCAACTTCCGTTTCCTACCGTATCTTCTTGGTTCAGGAGTATTCTGTGGAGGTTCTACCTGAAACATATCATACATTATATCAATGGGATCTTCGTCCTCATCCGGTATACACTCTTCTTGCTCTATACCGTAATCTTTTTTAAGTTGGTTTTGGTGCCTTTTATGAGTATTCTTCGGCCCTTTAATTATGTAAATCAGGTCACCGATTCTCTTGTCCACTATGCCTCGTTCCCAGAACTCAACGTTGTTTTTATAGCACTTGAAAAACACCTTCTCTCCGGGAGTGTATCTTTTTCTCGCTGTATACATGGTATTTTTTACTGTATTTTTTCCTGGCAAAAGCTTGTCAAACACTGACTTAACTTTCCTAGCGAACATTAGTTCAGCTGGTGCCATGTTTGAGTGTGTTCTCTGGTTTGGCGTGATTCTGTATACTTGTAAGAATTGCTGAAGCGCCTTTTCCGTTGGAACTCCTGAGGCTTTCTTCAGAGCTTGCTTTAAAGTATCGACAAATCTTTCTGCGAGTCCATTAGATCTCGGATGATACGGAGGCGTCGTTATGTGGTTAATTTGATATAACTCACAAAATTCCTTAAATTCTTCAGAAATGAATTGTGTACCATTGTCACTCACAATACACTCTGGCACACCGAACCGTGCAAATAGTTCATGCAAAAAAGTTGTTGTGGTATTGGACGTAGGCTTTTTACAGCGTAGTACTTCCGGCCATTTTGTAAAACTATCTACCACTATTAAGTAGTAAAAATATTCTACTGGACCAGCGAAATCAATGTGTAATCTTGTCCACGGATGATCCGTCTTGGGCCATGGTTTGTGTACTATAGGTGGTGCCTTAGCTGCTAACGCACACCCCTTACATCGATGAACCATGTTTTCGATATCCACATCCATTCCTTTCCAATACACAAAGCTTCGCATTAAGCTTTTTGTTCTATTAATACCGGGTGACCCATATGAAAGTCCCGAAGAATTCTTTTCTGCAGCTTCTTTGGTATTACTACTCTCTCACCATATAATAAAACTCCATCACCTATTGAAAAAATCTCCTGTACCTTTTGGTCATTTGCTACCATTTTGCTTTTTAATTTCTAAATGAAATCATCGCTTTCAGCTTCTTTTTTTAATTTCATTTAGCGTAACCGGTAGCTCTCTTACAATGTTGTTTACCATGCTTTTCACCTCATAATCTGCTCTGATATTTGCAATAATTGATTCTTCGAATCTTTCTTCTTGACTCGGTACTAGTCTTGATAGACTATCCGCATGAATTATCTTTTTGGATGATAGGTGCTTTATGTGAAAATCATAATTGAGAAGAATGGTTCCCCATCTTAACAGACGATTTGCTGTATAAACGGGTAACCCTTTCTTTGAACCAAAAATAGTGATCAGTGGTTTATGATCCGTTTCAAGGATAAAATGTCTGCCGTATGGATGTACCTGTGAAATTTTTGTATGGCAAAAATGATACTCAGTGCCTCTTTTTCTATCTGAGAATAACTTCTTTCTCCTGGGAGCAAAGTTCTCGAAGCGTGTGCAATTGGTTTTCTAGAACCATCTGGCATTATGTGTTGAATACACGCTCCTATCCCGTATGAACTAGCGTCACTTGCCACTACAATATCCAGTTTTGGATTGTAATGGGTTAAAAAGAGGTCGGACGTAAGCATTTTCTTTATTTCATCAAAGGCTTTCTGACATTCTACCGTCCATTCCCATGCCTTGTCTTTTTTAGCAGTTCATTCAACGGAGCTCTTAAATTGTACATTCCTTTAATGAACGCTTGATAATAATTTGCAAGCCCTAGAAAACTTTGTAGCATCACCACATTAGTGGGCGTCGGCATGTCTCTAATCGCAATGGACCTTTCCGGATCCGGACATCTGCCATTTTGTTGATTATGTGCCCTAAATATTTAATTTCCTCCAAACCAAATTCGCACTTTGACTCTTTGACTTTAAATCCAAAGTCCTGAATTTTTTAAATACTTGATTGAGATGCTCTCGATGTTCGTCGACCGATTCGCTCCTTACTATGATGTCGTCTAAGTAAGCGCACGCAAAGTCTAAATCATTCAGCATGACGTCCATAGCTTGTTGAAAAATGGCAGGTGCCACTTTAATACCAAAAGGAAGCCTGTTGTACTTGAATAACCCTCTATGAGTGTTTATCCCTAGTAACTTCGAACATTCCTCTTCGACGGGAATTTGGAGATAGGCATCTGATAAGTCAATTTTGAAAATATAACTCCACCATTTAGCTTGTTAAAATCTCCTCCGGACTCGGTAACGGGTAATGGTAGTCCTTAATTACCGAGTTCAACCCTGTCGAAAAATCAACGCAGACTCTGACTTGGTTTGATTTCTTTTTTATGCACACAATCGGCGCAGCCCATGAATTAGATTCTACTTTCGAAAAAATTCCCATTTTTTCCAACCTATCAAGTTCTTCGTTAATTTTCTCTACACTTGCGAAAGGCACATTACGTTTCTTTTTAAAATTGGCATAGTATTTTCCTTTAATTCGAATTTGGCTTCAAACAACTCCTTTAGCAATTTCACTGTTTCCGAGAATTCCAATTCATTTGTTCTTCTTGGTAGTATAAAATCTACAAATTTGCTATGTTCCGCTGTACCTAGCTTTCTTAGTAATAGACTGACTTTTCTTGAATTCGACCAGTTTTCACAGTCTGTGTGGAAAATATCTTCATATCGTTTAAAGTACGCTTCAAACGTTTTTCCTTCGTCTGGCACATAGTTGAAAGTTTCCAACGAATTAAATATGATGTTATTAGAATATGAAGAGTTACTTTCATTTGCCTGAATGTTGTTTAATTTCTCCAATGTTAACTTTTGAATTTCCAAAACCTTGACATACATTTCTTCCTGTTCCCTTTTACGTTGCTGACTCAACTCCTCTTGCCTTTCTTGATAATTCTGCTGTGCTAATTGCTGTTCTCTTAATAAGGCAAACTGTTTACTTTGTTGTTGCAGACTCAACTGCTGGGATTTGACTAACTCAGCTTGACTCAACTGCTGGGTTTTAAACAATTCAGCTATAACTTTGGATAATTCCTCCATCTTTAGCTGATAGTGTTCATGCAACAAAGAATATACTTTTAAATTGTGTATCCACGAATATACTATAAGCAGACAAAAAAATCGAAACAACTTACGCCTTTTTTAATTTTATGTCTTGCTTTATAAAATATTGTTGAGCAACCAAACAAACAAAAAATAAACAAATTTTTTTTTTTACAAGTTCGCTTACCTTTCAAAGTCGACACGTTGTATTTGTGCTCCTTTTAATTCCATGCATGTTTTTTTTTTTAGTCGGCCAGCTTTTTTTTTTTTTTTTTTTAGTCGGCCAGCATTTTTTTTTTTTTTTTTCGCCGTTATTTGTTTACGCCACCTTCCAGATTTTCTCTGAGTGAACGTTCCTTTGCTTAGTCGTCCTTTAACTAGTTTTAACTGTCCAAACTTCAGAATACTTTTCCGTTCCATTAGATGTTCGACTTTTTAATTAATTTTTTTTTTTTTTCAGCCTGGGTTCTTCCACTTGTCCCAATTGTTGAAGGCTATCAATTATTAATTCTTTTTTTTTCCGTAACGTAAAGTTCTTTATACCTCGTCGCCATTGTTGAAACTTGGATAAGCATGGAATAATAACAATACAACACAAAATGTACGTTAACAAAATGTATTGAAACAAGGAAAAGGTACACAATATTTACAGTTAGTTTTGGTATATTCTTGGGAAGACTGTTCCTGCATAATGGGTTGACTAAATCGCAGTCGGGCAGAGTCTCTGGATTGGATCTTCTTCTAACTACTATCTTACTCTCTGGTCTTCCGGTACCAACCCATATTTATATGGTCGGTACTCCACTTATGTAAATTAGGTGTATCGTACACAACAAAAAGTTTCACAGATATTAGAAAAAACGAACACTAAAACTTAATGTAAATTTACAGATCGAAAAAATTTCGAAATTCTTGTCAGATTTAACTTATGCTGCACGGGAAGAAACATGCAATTCAAATAATGGCGATTCACTGTTGAAACCAAAAAATCCGTCTGTTTATACTGAGCCCAGAAACATCAGTAATCTCGCTATGCAAGACACGAATCATTTGCATAAACAAATTCTAAGCACCTCTCAGCCTAGCGCCACGACCATATTTTTTGTAAGCAGATGTTCACGTCAGCCATCCTCTCTTGCATACGCAACACACCAAGCGTTTTCTTTTTGATCGACGGGGTCGGTCAGCCTCATCAAATTTCGCCAGAAGTTCATCCTGCTTTTCAATACAAATCCGTACTCCGAGTTTCGTGGATTTTATCATCCAGTCCTCAACAGATTTTTAGACGTGTATATTTTCAGATCATATTTTCTTTTCTATAAAAAAGACCAAATGTTATTTTTATGTTGTCATAACTTGGTTAACAATAATACTTTAATATCCTACAAATGATGTAGTATTTAAAATGTGGAATTTTGTAATTATTAGATGTATAATTATTAGACATTATATGATAATCGAAAGATATTAAATAAATGTCGATATTAAATTTAGAATATTTCATCCGATTGCTTACATATGTTTTGTTGTGATTTTTGTGGATCGAAGTATTCTTTTTATTTTCGAAGTACCTTTTATAGCTCATAGTACAATTTCTATTTTTCCTATGTTTCCTAATTACTGTTCTGCCATCAATCTTCTACACAAGCTCGTTATATACGTTACGCGCTGCTTGCTTTCAGTATCTCTTGTGAGTGTCAAAACCTCTCATCCCTCATTATGTGCCATAGAAATTTCAACTGTCTCTGATTTTAAGGATGGACCTTTTTATTTCCATTTTCTTTCAAACTTCGTTATGGTTATCATGTTCAGGCCATGGTATTCTCAGCATCCTTCTGTAGGACCTCCTTTTTGTTGTCTCTGTTAAAACACTTCCTACATATTTAAATATTTGTACTTGCTTGATTTTTGGTGTCTACTATTTGTAATTCACATGTCGGACTCTTTCTTTTGTTGACGACATTCAGTCTTCTTACAATTGATGTTTTGTTATCTCTCCTCTCTTTAACTTAGTTCCTTCTGTAGGATTTCCCGCCTTTCTGTATTTGCTATCAACAATGTTTCATCAACATATCTAATGTTGTTAATATTGTGGCATCCAATAATGAATCCTGTTACGATTTCTGATTCTCTCGGGATTGCTTCACAGTAAAAGCTGAATGTCCGGTGAGAAGATACGTCCTTGTCTTAAACCCCATTCTATTTTGTGTATTTATGAATTCTTTTTCTATCCGCATGCAGCCGGTTTTCTGCAAGTATAGATTCTGGATTAGTCCAGTATCCTTCCAAAATATGTTAAGGTTACCTACCAGATCTAAAAAGTCTTTGAAAAAGTCTTTGTCAAACGGTTTTTTTTATATTCCTTAAAACATAGATTTTTCATAAGATTATATTTAACAAGTAGTTTTTTATGAATGGGGGAATTGCATAAACCTATCCCTACTTTTCCTATTTCTACTCAATGCTTGAGAAAGGTGTGAATTCTATGGCTGGTTTAAAAATTTGTCTTTGTTGTAGTAAAGAAAAGAAAAAAGTGTAAACTTATAGTAGCAATAAAAGCCTACTATAGGTTGCTTCTGTCTCTCGTCCTCAACACAGTTCAAACGATAGTCCAACAGTCCAACGGGCAACGTAGAAACGACAAAATGGGGTCTGAAATCCAACCTTCACTCTCACCAGCAAAAACGCATGTTCTTCCAACAAGCTCAGAAAAAAATCCTCTGAAGCAAAAAACAACGGCTTTTATTCCCCGAGTGATTTTTTTTTTATTGGCCACGCCATCCAGGAGAGGAAAGAACATTAGCATAGATTCTGATACTTAAAATAGCAGATTCTTGCTAACTACTTTCGGTAACTTTTCTTCGACGGATCGCATACAAAACACGAAATCTTTTTATATTATTGTTGTATCCTCAATGAGGTTACAAACAAACAAAGGTGGTACTAGAGTCAAGGAACAGCAACGCACGCGTAGATGAAAGAAAAAGGGGTTTATTGTAAAAGAGAATACACTATTAAAAGTAATCCCTGAATCAAAAGCCCCAGTTATATCCTGTGTTCGCCATATATATCTATTGATATAGTCAGTCCACATAGGCAATAGGAAGTGTGGGACATTCCATTACAACAATTAGCAATAACGATAACGAAAAGGCAACAAGAAATGCATAATAATTTATCAATATATGGAGCAGTTTGTAAAAATATACAAATAAATTTCCCAATATTTTGATCTGTGATAGAATGATAGATAAATAAATAAATGATGAAAAATCTATGATCGATCGATCGATAGATAGATAATAAAAAAATCTAATAGATACATGCACAGAAAGGAAAAGCCTTTGATATATAAATGATGAAAAGTCTTTGATAGATAGATAGATAGATAGATAGATAGATAGATAGATGAAAAGTCTATGATAGATGAAAAGTCTATGATAGATAATGAATATTCTATGATAATGAAAAAACTGAGATAGATAGAAATACTTATTTATGTCTATTAACTATAGTTAAAAGACTGTTAGTATATTCAATTCTATATTAACGCTTTTGATACATCGAATTTCACTTATTTCTTTTTCTTTCTTTCTTTTCTTTATTGCTTTAAATAGAATGCATAAATTCTTTTGTCAGTATAACAACATTCCTAAGACCAATTCTTTTGTCGACTCAGGGTAATTCCTTTCGCAACAATTGATTCAGTACGCATATATCCACTGGGAAGCCACATGCTCTCTTGTATGCAAATAGCATTTTACTCCCACTTACCACGGAACATAATAGACACGACATGTCATCGTGCATTGTAACGCGTTTTTAAAAAGCCTTTTATCGTGCAAGAACGATGGCGTTGACAGTCCCGTGAGCAGGTAGTTCGCAAAGTTGGAACCGAGTATTTGACCCGGAAGCACTTGCCAGCCCTTGTCTGAATGCATTCAATGAATGAGCATGTTGGGGAAACATTCGCTGGCTTTTCGGAATGTCTACAGCTCTGTAGATAAACCGACAAAGGAATTTCTTTGCCGTTCCTGATCGTGCCAACAAGTAAAGAGGTCGTATTTTTAAACTCAGCGAAAGGAAATAACAGCGTTCTGACAATGGTTCAATAAATGTTTTTTTTAGGCGGGGGGGTTCTGTGGGGTTTATCGATGTTCGTGCCCTTTCAGAGAGTGTCGGAGGTTATTTTGCAGTGTTATTTTTCAAATAGCTAAATCTGCTTCGTCGTCACTTTTGCCTACGGCGACGCTGTAACTTAAGGTAAAAATAGGGACTTTTTTTTCTGGAAAACGGGAACACAGAAAATAAATTCAAAATTGAAATAAGCATATTAAAAAGCGAAACGCTAGAGGACAGCAGAAGATAAACGGCCAATATGGTTCTAATATGTTCTATAATAATATAAAATATACTAGAGAATAACTTATAATAACATGAAATATATCTATAACAATATAAAATATTTAATAATATAAAATATCCTATAATAATATGAAATATTCTATAATACTATAAATATTCTATATTATAAAATATTCAATAATATTAAAAATATTCTATAGTAATATGAAATATCCTATAATAATATAAATGTTCTATAATATAAACGAGTCTATAATGATATATACTATAATATAAAGTATTTTATAATAATATAAACTTAACAATAATAATATAAAATATACTATAATATAAAATGTTCTATAATTGTATGAAATATTCTATAATAATATAAAATATGTTATAATATAAAATATGGTATAATAATCTGAAATTAGACATAATAATATAAATATTATATTATATAAAAATCTTATAATAATATAAAATATTATATAAAAATATAAGTATTATATAATACAAAATGCTCTATAATAGTATAAAATTTCTTTAATAATATGAAATAACTATAATATTATCTATAATAATATAAAATATTTCCATAATATAAAATATCCTATAATTATATGAAATATTCTATAATAATATAAAATATTTTATAATATAATATATTGTATAATAATATAAAATATTCTATAATAATTTAAAATAGTCTATATTATAAAATATACTATAATGATATAAAATATATCTATAATATAAAATACAACACCATTTAATATATGAGGTCTGATAAAAAAATGTATCGTCACTGGTTCTATCAAAAATGAAACTACAACATATATTAATATCGCCTTCTGAAGCCAGGGTCGTTTCAATTGATGGAAACATTCTTGGATCTCTTATTTTGGAATGGAGAACAGCTATTTCTTGGGTTCCCTTAACGTCTTGAAATCTTGGGCTATACTCACTTGACTTAGTAAAGGCAATAGGGTCAAAAGGAAAGAGAGTGTATCCCATCGTAAAACGAGTTTGTGTAAAGAGGTAACAGATCATCAGCTGGGAGGAATAGCAACGGTAAAATCATAGTTTTGAAATCTTATTCATTTCATTTCCAAGAAGAGGAAAAAGTTGAAAGGTGTAGAGTATCTGGGAAATATTGTACACATATTAAGGAAAGTACTCGCTGGATATAATAAAAGCAATAAGGTCAAAGAGAGACATATAGTAATCCATCTTAACACTAGCGTGTGTAAAGGATCAACAGATCATCAGCTGAGAGGAACAGGAAAGGTAAAAAAATAAGGAATTTCTAAAGAACCATACCTGACCAAGTCTTGAAGTGACATGGTACAATTCTTACCTATGATTTAGCAACTGCATGTCGCAAAAGAAATTCTTCATTGTTTGCATTTTAAAGTTCACCGAGGCCTCTTTTTATTATAAATTTGTGACAGAATACACTTCTGTTCTTAATAGTAGCGTGATTACTTGTATTATTTACATTATTCGGATTTATATACTCATTTTTATTGCCATATTCACAACGTTTCGGCTGTTGTACACTCCGGTCTTCTTCAGCTGACTGGATCTCTGAGATGAGGTATTATGATAACTTGCATTATTTACATTATTCAGCTTTATTTTCATATTCACAACGTTTCAGCCTTTGTACGTTCCGGCCTCCTTCAGGTGACTGGATCTCTGAGATGAGGTATTATGATAACTTGCATTATTTGCATTATTCGGACTGTTATCCTCATCTTTATATTTATATTCACAACGTTTCAGACGTTATAAGCTCCGGCCTTCTTCAGGTAAGTGGATCTCTGAGATGAGGTATTATGATTACTTGCATGATTTACATTATTCGGACTATTATCCTCATCTTTATTTTTATATTCACAACGTTTCAGACGTTATAAGCTCCGGCCTTCTTCAGGTAATTGGATCTCTGAGATGAGGTATTATGATTACTTGCATTATTTACATTATTCGGACTGTTATCTTCATCTTCATTGCAATATTCACAACGTATCTGCCGTTGTACGCTCCGGCCTTCTTCAGGTAATTGGATTTGAGATGAGGTATTATGATTACTTGCATTACTTACATTATTCGGACTGATATCCTCATCTTCATTGCCATATTCACAACGTTTCGGCCGTTGTACGTTCCGGCCTTCTTTAGGTGATTGGAATTTCGAATCGAACCCTTTATTTCGCCCACCGGACAATGCATCAATTTCAATTCCTACCATCTAAATAATGTAAAAAAAGGGGCCGTCCTCTGCTTACAACATTGAACCAAGTTCATAAGTGGGGATTCCGAGACATATGAACAAGAAATGGTCAGTATAAGCAGTATCCTACAATGTAACAACTACCCTGGGTACATGGCAGCAGCTCTGACAAACTGAGATAGAAGGGTACAAGGGGATAACAATACCCAGAAAACAGCTTCAGTCTGTCTACCTTATGTGAAGGGATTATCAGAGAAAATACAAAGGATCTGTGTTCATATAACAATCTTCAAAAGTGGTTCAGCATTTCGCAGACACATCTTCCGAGTAAGCGCCTCCCCCCGATAGGGGCAAACATGACTATGGAATGTATGTACACCATCCCGTGCAGCTGTGGTAAGAATATCGTAAAGCGGTAACACAAGGGGAATGAGAAGAATCAGGCGTAGCTGAGACAAATAGAGGAAAAATCGGAGATCACCGCCCACTGTGGGATGAGTTTAAAATAATATACAGAGAGCATCACTGGAAAATCCGAAAACTTAAGGACTCAACACACCTACTAGGCCACAAAAATCTCCTGAGCCGACCAAGCATAGATATGAATAAAATATGGGAACCAATAATAAAGATTGCTAGAGAAAAGCAATGAATAACAACAAAAATTGCAATACAAGTGTCGAACAATCACGTGGTCAAGATAAACACTCAGTTGTGGAGCAAGCTGAGTGAAGAACTAATTCAACATTGAGACAGAGAGCTATTTATGGTGCAATGGAGCATCTCATTATGCTAAAGTGGGATAGTCCATTGCTTGGGCTGTGATTGGCTGCTGGTACCTGGTGGAAGTATTACTATATAAATACTAGCATGATTTCTCAGTTTGCAGGATATGTATTAAGTTACAACCTGCTTTATTTTTGTCTGCCAGCTGGACGCTAGTTGGAACTCTTACGCCGGTAAGTGCTTTTTTATTATTGTTATTCATCTCCTTCCCCCCCATCGCGTGTGGGTAGTGGCCTTTGGGGAGGGATGAGTTCTTTTAAACCTGGCTGGTTGTGCGGAAGTAGTCTGGACAATGCCGAGGGGTTTTTGTCCGTGTTATTGTAGACGGCTGAGCAGTGTTTGATGTTATTCCAGCGTCGACTGTTTGTTGCACTGGTGTAGGGGTCTCAGGTATTGCACTAGGGTCTTGGAACTGGAATTGTTGGTGTATCCAGTTTCCTGAGAAATCGGCGATTTCGTAAGGTAATTCTACCTGATCCGTCAACTCTGATACGGTATTGGTGGTTGGGGAGGGTTTCAATGACCTGACCTGTTGTGTCCCATCGACGGGTTGTTGGTCTTTGTAGTGCCACTATTTGTCCTTTTTTGAAGGGGGGTTTTAAAGTGTGTGCTGTTCTGTTGTATCGCTCTATGAGACGAGCGTTCCGCCGGGACAAACTTATCTCACGATTTTGTGCTGCGGTTATCAATTCGCGTGTGGCTTATAGAGTGTTGGGTGGGATGGTATGTAGTCACGTAGTCGGCGGTGGAGTAGTAGTTGAGCAGGGGGATAGCCCAATGTTTTGAATGGGCGTATTCCTGTATTGGAGGATGGCTCTTGCTGCACGGTTATTATCCAATGATCCTTGGGCTCCTGTGTTGCCATTTACGATTCTCTTGGCTGTTTTGACAGCGCGAGCTCTGCTCGACCATTGGATTGTGGGTAACCAGCAGATGATAACCTTTGTTTAACAGCCCAGTCTTGCAAAAAATTGCTTGAATGGAAGAGATGTGAAGGGTGGCCCACCATCACTGCTGAGTTCCTCAGGAGCGCCGTAGGTTTGAAATATGTCTCGGCAAATCGAAATAATCCTTGAGGCATTAGCTTCTCCGTGGCTCAAGTGGTATAGATTCAGCCAGCCCGTTAACCTGTCAGCGCATGCTAAGTAACCATGGTTTCCAACATGGAAGATGTCCATGACGATTTGCTGAAATGGCCAATCAGGAGATGGTGTCAAATTGATTGGCTCTTTGGTTGACGGGGCAATTTTTGAGCAGAACGTACAACCTGCTCTAATGTTACGAATTGAAGCATTCATCCCGGGCCAATAAACAGATTCATTGGCACGTGCCTTCATGCCAACTTCGCCTTGATGTGCAGAATGTAGGCTATGTAATATTTTGCGCGTTGTGAGGTGGGGATAACAATTCTTTGATCTAAGAGCACTAACCCGTCGTCAACACTTAGGCGGTGCCTCACTTCCCAATATTCGCGGATTTCAGGTGCAGTGAGGATGCGCGTTCTTTGGAATCCGTTTTGTATTACTTCTATTAATTTTTTTATTGCGGGTCGCTGCGTCCCGCCGTACGGATAACGTCTGGTGAGATGAGCTCCAGGTTGTCATTTGCACCGAATGTTGCTAATAAGGTTTTTGATTTGACAGTCATCCATGTTGTCAGACTCTATGATGTCTGATTGAGAGGGTTCAGCAGTGCATACATTTAGGAGTGCGTGTGAGATGTCTGCTGGGTTACGAGAGACAGCATCGGAGGCTCTGTGCCATTTCCCAGGGCAGTGCTGAATGGTGAATCTGTACCTGAGGGTTTTCTCCTTTAACCTGAATAATCGGGGTTTTGGATTTTACTAAGGTCGCTATCTCCGAATAATCCTTTTAGTGGTTCATGATCTGTAACCACTATGAGATTCGGGCAACCCATTAAAAAAAATCCGACATTTTTCCAATGCCCATGCAATTGCTGCTGCTTCGCCTTCAATAGGTGCATATCTGCGTTCAGCATCAATGCAGAATCTGCTACCAGCAAATATCAGGCGCCAACCTTCAGGGCAGCAAACTGGGGCTTTGTCAGTGGTGCATGAGCAATACTTCTGAAGTAGGAAGCCCATTCCGTCTTTGCTCCAATCTGGGGCAAGGCAGGTTATTCTTTCTTTTTGAAATGTTGCGATGCCTTTTCGGACTAAGTCAACTATGACCTTCTTTGACTGCTGGAATGCATCCTCCAGGCTTTTATTCCATGTAAAGTGTGAGTCTCGTTTTACGAGATCACGAAATGGAAGCATGACTGGGCTTAGTGAATATGCCCAAGCGACTTGGTTGACCAGCCCAAACCATGATGTGGCATCGGTGAGTGTTTTGGTATTGGGAAGCTCAATATTGCCTCCAGCATGGATTTAGAAGGGGTTACACGAGAAGATGTTATTTGGAGGCCCCCAAACTGCACCGTGTCTTGGCAAAATTGGAATTTTCTCTATTTATTACGATGCCGTTTTTGCACAATGGAGGGAAAAATCGAAGGTGTGAAAAAGGCTCCTTCGATGTCAGAGTCATAGAGTAGGGTGTCATCCACGATTTTTTTTTTACTTTGCGGGGGATGTCTTTTATTACTTCATCATATCTTCGGGTGTAGGCATCGCCAGATGCTAGGTAACCTTGTGGCATTCTCAGGTACATGAACCTTCCCCATTCTGTGATGAAGGTGGTGAGTGGCTGGGACTCTTTATCTAAGGGGATGGAATGATATCCATCAACAGCATCCAACACTGTTTTCTTTTGTTTAGGTGGCACTTGTAGTGCTAGCTGGAATGGTGACCCTGTATGGTGTGTTTCCCGTTTGCACTGTGAATTCAGGTGTTGGTAGTCTATGGTTCTTCGTGGTTTGCCATTTTTTTTGCGGTAATTACCATAGTGCTACACCAATCAGCGGGCATGCTGACGGGTACTGGGGTTATGATACCCCTTTTCACATCTTCCCAAAGGGCCTGTTTACAGGCTCTTTGAAGTGAAAAACACAGGAATTGGGTTATGTCTGGCTTTGGGGACTGCTCCTTCTTTGAGGGTGTATATGTGCAGTGGGGCCAGACATCGGTGGAATTCACCATTGTTCTTGAACGCCGTTTCGGCAAATTGATTCAATAGCCAATTCTTGAGCCTATCAATGTTTTGTTCTGTTGGAAGAAAGGGAGTTTTTTTGGGGCGTGTTGGGTTGTCCCTCGACTTTGCATTGTTTAGGGCTCACGTCCGATTTTTTATGTGTGCTTGTCGAGGGCATGTGTTGCATTGTTGTTTGGGGTAATATTATAAGTTGTCGGCTTCGGGAAGTCTTTGGACAGTATCCCTACATCAATGCAGGCTGCTTTCACTGAAGTATAGCCGCTGAATCTTTTTGCATATGTATAGGGCTTGTTTAGTTGTTCTTCCTTGACGATGAATTCCACGGGGAGCCAACCCTGACATACAAGCGTAAAGCCTCCCACAGCTCGGACGACTTTTTCTTGATGGAATGAGGTTGTCGATAGTGAGCCCCATATTCAGAAGGTGCTTAAGTCCCCCGAGACATATGGTGGTCCCACTGTCAGGAAAGATTGTCATCCTAGTGCTGTGATTTCTGGGGATATTCTTAATTTGTCTGGGATCCTGTTTTTGGCGAAAATGGAACAACATATGCATCAATTTCCCTTATCTGGCCTGTGTCTTTAGACGTATACGTGCCTGTCGTTTGATTGAATGTGATGTGGGCGATAAGTGTGTCCATGGCGGCTTCATTAGCCTCTAGGCTTTTCCTGACCGCTTGAGCTGGTTTCTTAGCCCGGCATACCCTCGATAGGTGATTGGGCTTCCCACAATTACTACATGTTTGTCCCCATGCTGGGCATTTTAGCCGGCGTGATTCAGTTCCTGAGGTGCCATGCTGGTGGCTGCCACAACCTAAGCAAGCCTGGTGGTTTGGTTTAACATTGCAGTTGCAATAGGTGCTGGTACGGATCGCCTCGTTGGCTTGTGGTGTATCCTTCTGTCTGCGGTATGTTGATAGCCGAGCTGCAGCTGTATCTGAAGCACTGGCCATTGAGGTTTATCGCAATGCTGATTCAAATGCCTCAGCATGACGGATATTTTGTTCAAGGGATTTAGTGCCCCAGCTTTTGGCCAGTAGGTCAGCCTGGAGTGTCATTTGCTATTCCACGGATGATCTGGTCCTTGATGTATATATCAGACAGGTCATGTTCACACGAGGGCAGGTAAAGTTACAATCAACGGCTACGGCTCTGAGGCGGACAAGGTAACTTTGTATTGGCTCATCAGCATCCTGAGACATGGAGGCAAAAGCAAGGCGATGGACAATAGGACTTGACCTCTGGGTGACCAACACTTCTACCATGTCAAGTAGATTATCTGGATCAGTGGTAAAGAAGTCAGGGTGTGTGTTGATTATGGCATTTTGCACAGCCTCATCAGCACAATTGTATAGGTGAATGTTAGCTTGGGAGTTTGGCATATTTGTCATCTTGGTAAAGACATCCCAGTCAATTCGGAACTTCCTGAATTGCTGTGGTGTCATCTCGAGATTGAGATGAGGAGGCTTGGCTGCTAGTGCCTGAATGCGGGTTGTCTGGGTGGTGGATTCCTTAGCCTGCTTAATGATACACAGGGCTTCTCCATTAATGTGACTCCCAGCTCCTTAAGCATAGATCGATCCAGCATTTGAAGGCTCTCGATTGTCAGCTTCTCGTCCGCAAACCTTGTTGCATGAGTTTTGGCCAGTCGGTGGATATGCCTGCTTCAATGAAGAAGAGTTCCCAATTTTCAGGTGTCATAAATCCTGTTCGCAGCGCCATGTCGAACAATCACGTGGTCAAGATAAACACTCAGTTGTGGAGCAAGCTGAGTGAAGAACTAATTCAACATTGAGACAGAGAGCTATTTATGGTGCAATGGAGCATCTCATTATGCTAAAGTGGGATAGTCCATTGCTTGGGCTGTGATTGGCTGCTGGTACCTGAGTGGAAGTATTACTATATAAATACTAGCATGATTTCTCAGTTTGCAGGATATGTATTAAGTTACAACCTGCTTTATTTTTGTCTGCCAGCTGGACGCTAGTTGGAACTCTTACGCCGGTAAGTGCTTTTTATTATTGTTATTCTACAACAAGTTATGGTAAAAAATGCAGTAATAATAAAAATTTGCAGTATGAGCACTAGTAAAAAATGTTTACAGAGATATTAGGTTTATAAATCCCTGATACAGATGTCCTCATGAACACATGGCCCAGTGGATCTAGATGTTGGTGAGATCCGGTGACTAGAATCAAAAAGAGTTGTAAATTCAATCCCAGGCCACAGCAGAGGTGAACGAAAAGTCTTGAAGAGTTGAGTTAAAGGGAAATAACTGAACACTAGAACAATCTATGTCGATGAAAGAATTTCCAATCACTTGAAGAACGCCGAATCATGTAAATAACATAAGTAACCATAATGCTTCATCTCAGAGGGAAATAGACAGATACTGAAGACTTATTCCAATCACATGAAGAAGGAGCGTACAACGGTCGAAACGTTGTAAATATGTCAATGAAGATAAGGATATCAGTCCGAATAATGTAAATAATACAAGTAATCATAATACCTCATCTTAGAATAGCATGATATTTAGCAATATTGTCTCGAATAAGATAATTCTTCTGTCATATTTTATTAAACAAAAATTCGTTGTGTTGTATTAAGTCAGAATAGTCAGTGAACGAAATTCGCTTTAATCATTAAATAATTTGTCTGCACAAGCCGGTTGACCTGGCACCACTATATGGTATTGCGTGTATGAGATCAAAAATGTTCGACAGATAGATATATAAACAACAGTCAGTCTAGGTGTTCTGTCTCACATACCACAGGCAGATGATGTAAGGTCTTCGTCTTGGGCGAATAGTATCATAAATTGTCTGCGAGTAACTGACGAAATATTTAAATCCTCACAATCATTCATTTCAGCTGGACTAACTCATCTCACACAGCAATTCGTTAATCAAATACGTTTTAACATTCACTGAGCTATCCATATATGTATGATTAGGCAAGCAAGTAATATTCCCGGGATCCATAGCTAAATGCCTCCACACATTAGTCGTTTTACATATATACTATATAGATTTTACTATATTGTGTCCTTGCAAATCTTTATTATCGTCTTTGAACGTATCATAAGTGACATCCGTACGGGACACCATGCCACAGTCAGCATCGCTGGTAACAAGAAACTATCGCTTTGCAAACAGCATAGATGATATAACTGACAAAGATGAGGAACATATCAATCTGTTTAAGAACCTGGAATTAGCCTCCTCCAGATATAGTGCAATATTAATGCTGAAAAAGAAAATGATGAATAGTAAGGTTTTCCTTAGACTGTTTATGACGCGAGCCCCATCTCTGTCCGACACATAGACCTTACATTCTCAGCCTGTACTGTGTGAGACACTGCCCCCTCCACCCCGAGACTGACTGTCGCTTATATATCTACTTTTTTATTCTTACACTCCCAATACCACATGCTGGCGTTAGGCCTCGTACTTCTGCATTCGGGGTTTAGAAATGACATCAAGTGAACCGTCTGGTGCAACCTGCTTCTTTAACGATTCCCGTGAATTTCGTCAATTTTGGCCTCATAGTACACAACTATATTTATTAAAATATGATAAAAGCATATGAAACTGGAGCGCTCATACGGATTCCTCTCATAGTAGCGAGAAAATTCAAATATCTGGATTCGATTATCAGCAAAGAAGTTTCCAGAATAGAAATAATTTCAAGACCAGCGCACATAATGGCATCTGCCGCAAAACTATAGTAAGATTTGGAAAAACAAGAGCATCTGTGGGAAATCAAAGATTAGATTGTTGTATGTATTTGCATTCTCAATCTTTCTGTATGCCAGCGAATTCTGAACATTAAAGGAATTACAGCAGAATCCAAACATTAAAAACGCGATGCTAGATTACCATCCTACGCATCTCCTATGTAGACCGCATCACAAATGATTCGTCAAGACACCATCAGGCAAGGAGCAAGACCATATATCTATGGTCAAGAAGGGCAAGTTAGAATTGTATTGACACGTCACAAAACCCAATAATCTTTCCAATTTTACCCAAGAAGGTACCATCTTAGCCACAAGAAAAAGACGGCGAAATATGTTGCAAACGCCACTAAATGGATAGAAATTTCATTAACGTAGTCTCTGATATTTGTTCGCAGCCGGGAATTATGGAGTCAGTTGGCCTGATCCATAGTACCTTTCCAACCACAATCTGCCATGGGACTGATAATTGCTATGATGGGCTCCCTATCTAGCCTTGAACCAAACTAAACATCGGTATAAGTTTGCTTTGCTATCTCGCTGTATTATTCTTCTGTCATTTAACGTAGACTGAATTACAATCGTTGGAACGACAGAAAGAATTATCAGCAAATCTTCATTAAAGAAAAGAAATATACTTAAGATTTTAAATACTTGTATTTTTCCATATTACTAATGGATGTTTTTACAAACAGTTTATGAGGAAAAAACATTTCGCACATATAATTCTTCGATTAATCAGACATATAAAGACCAAATCACGTCGGCAGCTTAGACATTTTTTAAAGACCTGCAGAAATATAAGACGGTCATCAATAAAAGATACTTATTCATTTTAAAGTACTTTGAAGCGGCTGCTAAACGAAATATATTTAAAAACTATTTTCGCACTTTACAGACTTTAAAAACCACTTATGTGTCGGACGAACTTTAATAGCATATCTTTATTCTTTTTTATGCAAAGCAGATATTTGCAACTTAGTATTGTGAGGAGAGAATTAAAATACTCGTACGTACAATTTCCACATCTACAGATAGAAATGCAGTCAATATTTTACATTGGATAAAGGAGTACAAAAGTACACCTTACTTGTACTGATATTTTTGACCGATCTAGTCTTCAGCCATCTTCATGTACATAAGAAAAAATTATTAGAATTACCCTTTTTCCATCTTTTTTCCTTACGGATTGATGATTATATTATTCTTTTAAGTTGCTTAAGGGATTGATTAATCTTTATGTTTAGGTTTAATAAAAAGAAAGACATTGATAATGACGTTGTCCAACTAAGCATCTCCCGCCACATATATAGGTAGAATGCCGGAAAAGTATTCATTTATATGTAACCTCTTTGTGGAAATTTGACCTGATAGAATCCATTTCACTCTACTTTAAATCACAGTAGACGCCCTCAACTTGACGGCTCGTCTTGGTCCGGATGTTTTCATCGGGGGATCAATTGGTGTGACATTATCATGTTATCATATGCTGCTCGAATTAGTGTTTGGGCGACTATGCTCATTATTATCTAATAAATCATGCCGATGGTGTTACTGTTGTCTTCAAACAAATAAAGTCGCACTGTCTCTGTTATTTACTGAAAGTCAAATCAGTCATCTTTTTCACCAAAAGATAATTTTTCATGTAGTAATAAATAGCACAAACTATGGTCTGCATTGGCTACTTTCATTTTATCCATTAAAAAAACTTACAGAACAAACAATTCCATTCTTGAAGAAAATTCAAAATTGCAATGAATCTTTTGTAAATGATCGATTGATTCGATTTCTTATCAAAACTTTTCAGGTTATTTTTTTATTATTTGTTTTTTTTACGCGTTTCACTTCAAGCAAGGCGGGAAGCCACTAGCACGCAAGAGGTTACAGAGAATTGGAGCGAGAGCAAATAGGAATGATAGAGGAAAGGATGAAGAGAAGGATAGGGGATAGATCAGGGCATCTGGAGACGTCGATTGACATTACATTTGAATAGTTGGAGATTATAGCTATCAGGGAAACAGGAAAAGGGGACGGAGTTCCACAGGCGAGAGGTGCAAGACATGAAAGTATTAGAGTAGAAGAGACGGCTACAATTAACAGTTTCTACAGTGAAAGGGTGAGAGCGAGATTCCAGCCTAGTAAAACGCTTAAATTCATGAAGTCTGGGAACCAGCTAAATCAGCTCATCGGAGCAGTTACCGTAAAAGTATTTGTGAAAAAGACAGAGGGAGGCGACGGCACGTCTGTGAGAGAGCGACTGCAGATGAGATGGCAGATCAGGGCCAATTACATTGCATATCCTTCTCTGGATCTTATCAAAAACCTTGAAACAACCATAAGGGGCAGCAGACCATATATGGCAGCAATACTCCATGCAAGGGCGAATGGTTGATTTGTAAATTTGAAGGATCGAATCCGGCCAGAAAAATTTCCTGGCGCGGCACAGGGAGCCAACTTTACTTGCGGTGGACGAAGCCATTGACTCAATGTATTTGTTCCATCTCAGGTCAGTAGTCAATGTGAGGCCAAGTAGTCGCAAAGAGGAACTCTCGAGAAGATAAGCGTCAGACATTCTAAGGGGGGGAAGGGATGATTCTCTATGGTGAGTAATAGAGAGCAGTTTTGTTTTTGAGGCTTTAAGGTTAACCAGCCAATTCCTGCCCCAGTCCACGACCGATTGGAGGTCCTTTTCGAGACGCTCGGCCAGGTTAGTTTTGTCAGCGACACTAGATTTGTTTTTGAGGCAGGAGTAAATTGTAGTGTCGTCCGCGTAGATGCCAACTTGGGAATCTATGGCGTCCGGAAGATCGTTTATTAAGATAAGGAACACAGTTGGGGAACACCAGCGTTCCAGAAAATAGTTTTAGATTCTCAGATTTTTTTTTTTTTTGAGATATTAATGTATTAGTGATACAAGTCTTATTAATTAACCTATAGCTGTTGGTAGAAAAGGTGGGTCATGCCTTTCGCCATGATATTTGCGCTTTAGTGAATAAAACGGTACCAACAGGAATTGGAGCTCGAAATTCCGATTAATAATTCTGAGCCATTATACCTTGCACCACCCGCACATCCATGTTAATCCCAAGTGGTCAGCCATGTAGGTGGTTTTACTGTTACCTTTTACTGACCAAGCCCGACGTTGCTTAATTTTGATGATCGTACGGGAAATGATGTTTAACGTGATGTGGTTTTAAGCCACGAATCTTTTTAACGTTATACGAAATGGTATCGGAAGGATTAGAATTGGCAGACTCCACTAGCTGTTTCAATCACGTACATTCGTCCACGTATTTGTAGTTCGGTAACTGTCTTTATTTAAAGTTTTCCAGGTGACTTGTCAACGTGAAAGCTTACCATCTTGAACCGATACTCGACTGGCCTCGAAACGCTCGGTCTATTCAAAAACGTTTGTTTGACTTAAAAAAAATCTCAACCAAGAACCTGAAAGGGTATTTTGAAGGCGCCAGTATCTGATTTGCCGAGATATTTGATGCACACACGTAGATCGTATTTGCCATCTATTGTAACGATTGCAGAGCCGTTCCAACACAAAAGATCGCTTAGTAATTAAACAAAAGTAGATGCCTATATACAGGGAACCAAAACTAAAGGATGAGTGAATAAGTAAGAGAGAAAGAGAAAGAAAGAAAAAGTAAGAAAGAAAAAGAAGAAAGAATAATTATCATTAAATGATACAATCAAAATAAATATAGTTTAGAAAATAATTCAATACCAATTCGTTGTAATCCGATAAAATGGAGCATCTCACTATAGATCAGGGAATTTATTTTCACTTCATATTCCCAGACAAATGCGAAAGAGTTAATCGAGTGCCACGAGTGATTAGCAAAGATAATCTCAAAGAACCGTTCTGTTGACGTGAGTTCAGCGCACTTGAACGCACTTACCGGCTTTTCGAGAGTTAAATAGCGCTTACGAGGCTCTGTAGGTGATGAGCTAATGGTCCACCCTACATCCCTTTTTCCCACAGACGAAACGTATCTAGCCTCTTGTTAAGCTATCGCTGTTTTCATGCAAAAATCCAAGTGCTATACATTCCTTAGTTACACCAGTCCAGAGGTTCACAGCTAGAACCAGCCATATCGTGTAGACTGAATCGATTCATTCTCATTCTCTCTATATTCCATTGGTAAGGAGGAAGTACTACTTAGACAGCTTCTTCCACAAAACGTTTTTGCATCTAGGCTATACCGTTATCTATCTTACATATAATATTCACCTCTTACTCTCCCTTTTTTATACGCCTTTACAACAACCCCATTCAGTAAACCTCTATCATGAGTGGCTCTTGTATAAAATGTCCTGCACTATTGCACGTCATATTAGTATTGGATTTGATCATAACCAAGTGTTCTACACATGATTTTAAACAGCCTTACTATTTAACACATAGTTAAAGATGCGGGTACTCTATAGATCAAGTGAAATAGAATGTTTGAGCCGAGTGCAAATCTCTAAAGCACATAATCGGAAAAGAAAGCTTGGAAAATTCGATACACATAAGGCAGACTGAAAGCAAGAGGAAAACAATACATAACTAACCTAGCAGCATTGAGTAAAAAATGGTGGAACAAGGGTTAAGAGAGATAAACAAAATTAGAAAATAAAAACAAAAAAGGACTCTTAGAATCAGAAAGACACATTTTCTTGTGCTTTGAAGCTCGTGAGAATTTTTGTCTTTCCTTTCAAATTCTTAATACTTTGCTTAGCTTTGGAGGGCATATTCTGCTGAACGGTTTACGTCCTGTGAATACCTCATGAATAATGGACTATTCCGCATTTTGATCACGTGGAGAGAGGGGAAAAGACATTTGGTTTTAGTAAGAAAAAGAAAGCGTAGATAGAAGTGGAGAGATAGAATCATATTAAGCTGATAAGAACACATACTACACTTTGATCTTAACGAAAAGGCCGGGAAGCGATTGTACTTTCTTCACGGCCCACGCTGGCAGGGTGTAACACAAGGTGGCGTGCACACGAGCCAGATCCTAAAATAGCCCTACCCACACAACCGTCAGTTGCGTTGGTATCGATATTACTAACGACTTTAGTGTAAAAAATGAGGTAATGCCGTATGAAGCTATTTCCTGAAACTGGGCACTTCTAAATAATATTTACAGTTGTGTTCTATCCGAAACTCAACAGATACTACACTTTGATCTCAGCCAAAAGGCCGAGAAGCGACATTTTCAGACTCACAGAATCGAACGACAGAAACCGAGCAAGGCAATCGGTAAAAATCTAATTACGATAAATTAAACAAAATATCTGAATTATTTATGAATTATTATTAAGATAAATGTTCGTAAGACGGGAATTTGGCTAGAAAGAAATAAGGGAAGTTAAACATGTTTAACATCTCCTGCCAATACCTCATAAATAATGGACTATTCCGTTTAGATAGCGTAGAAAGAGGTGAAAAGAGATTACTTGATGTCAGTGAGATGATGAAAGAAAGAAAGAAGCGAAGACAGAAGACTTTATCGGCTGTTTCTTTGAAATGGATAAAAGTTGTCAATTTCAAATCATTTCACTTGTATCCATTTCTTAAAATAGCAACCAGTATTCATATTTATATTTATGAACGTTGTTATTGTTATCATTGTAATATTAAGAATTTTGGGGGCAAATGTTTTTTCTGATTGTTATTATTGTCATTGTTATAATTGTTATTAAATTTATTATTGTTATTACTGTTAATATTGTTATGATTATTATTATTATGATTCTTACTATTGTTATCATTGTTATTTTTGTTATTAATGTTATGATTGTTATTGTTATTGTTGTTATTATTGTTATGTTGCTATTATAAGTTATTGTTATTACTGTTAATATTATGATTATTATTTTTGTTAAGATTGTTATTATTGTTACTATTGTTATGATTATCATTGTTATGATTGCTATTAAAGTTATTATTGTTATTACAGTTAATATGATTATTAATATTGTTAAGATTGTTATTATTGTTATTACTGTTATGATTGTTATTGTTATGATTGCTATTAAAGTTATTATTGTTATTACTGTTAATATTATGATTATCATTATTGTTATTAAGATTGTTATTAATGTTATCATTATCGTTATTATTATTGTTATCATTGTTATTGTTTTCATTGTTATTAAAGTTATTATTCTTACTATTTTTATTCTTAAGATTGTTATTATTGTTGTTACTCGTATTATTGTTATTATTGTTATTGCTCAAATATCTAACGATGAGTTCAGGGAATTTTTACGGATATTTTATTGTCGTAGAACTCGCCATGAGTTTATTCAGTCATTAACATAAGTGTGAAAAGATTCATTAGAAAATTTAAATACGAAATCCGTGAAATTTTCAGGGGTCTTTCTAGTTAATAATTAGTCTTCTCTTTCAGTAATTGTCTCGTTTTTGCCTGGAATTTTGAATCGAGTTTAGATTTTAAAGATTTTGGAGGAATATATTCATATTTGTGATTGAGGAGCAGATGCTGTTAATATGCAGTGACAATAGTCCGAATAGTGTAAATAGTGTACATAATACCTCATCTCAGATATATAGACAGATATTGAAAGTCCAAAACGTTGTAATAAATATGGCGACAAAGATGAGGACAATAGTCCGAATAATGTAAATAGTGTACATAATACCTCATCTCAGATATATAGACAGATACTCAGAAACTGTTTTATATCGTTCGTAGATATCAACCAGCAGCAGCGCTGTTTGTTCGATGAATGAATGTATGCTAAATGATTCCTTATAAGGTAACCATTACTATTATAGATGAGAGGATCAGATACTACACTTCGGATCAAGCCTGATGGCCAGAATGTGAGGAAAAGTGAAACTCAAGTAGTAATGAATGCTGAATGTTTCCTTATAAGGAAGCTTAATATTACCATTAACATTACTCTGAGGATGATAAAGATAAATTTGACGTTATCACAATTGTAACAGATTTTGGCTGAAGGAGATCCAGTCTACTCTTATTATTTGCTAGCCAGAAAATATACACACGTTTTATGAACCTACCCCTATTTATTTATTATATTGAATGATACTCTGGTTTTATGAGTTGTCTCTTGAGAAGTATAAACGCCATGCGCAAAAAGTTAACGATATTTCATGAAGGCTTCTTTTTGGTCAAAGCGATTACAGTAAACATATGTGGTCAATACATCAAAGTAAACTTTCAGAGATCGCAAGGTGATAAGTTTACTGAATTAAGAAAGGAATATTTTCCCTTCGATTGTCCAATAAAACTATATAAGATAGTTTATCAATAGTTTATTTTAATTGTCTATTCTGAATCAAGGTTCTGAATAGATTTCGTTCGAATCCGGTGCATGAGGCTAAAATAGAATACAAAATGCTTTCCTTTTTTTACCTTTGTTTTTATTTCTTTCTTTCCTTCATTCTTTCTTTCGTTTCTCCTTCTTTCTTTCTTTCTTTCGTTTTTCATTATTTATCCCACCTTTTCCTTTTTTTTCTTTATTTTACTTTATTTACTTCTCCCTTCCGTCTTTCTTTCTTCATCCCACGCTTCCGATTTCTTTCATTCTTTCTTTCGCTTATTCTTTCTTTCGTTTCTCTTTCTTTCTTTTTTATCGTTTTTCTGTATTTATCCCAACTTTTCTTTATTTTTCTTTCTTTACCTCTTCCTTTCTACATTCTTTCTTTCTTTATTTTAAAATAATTATTTGTTTCTATCATTCTTTCCATTTATGTTCTTTTAATTATTTTCTTTGCTCTTTTCATGTCTTAGAATAGTGATTTTCCAAGCGTAGCTCAGATGTGGCACAAGGCCGAAAGTATGGGGCATCCAGTGAGAATCGAACTCACTACTCAATCGTAATTGTTTTAACGAGACAAGCTTAATGGACTTAATGGTGGTTCCGTATATGATGCAGTTTCAATTTCTACCGGAGAACGCATATTTTCTACGAAATTTCTCGAACATTCAGGTCGGTAAATATAACTAATATTGTTTAATTAATGAAGAGCATTTACCCAAATAAGTGTATGCATAAAAAATAAATAAATAGAATACACACACACACACACACACACAAATATATATAATATATATATATATATATATATATATATATATATATATATATATATATATATATATATATATATATATATATATATATATATATAGGTGTCCAAAAATAATGTATACAATCTTTTAATCGTTATAACTTATTCAATTTATGTATTTTGACTTGTAAATAAGATTAATACAAGAGAAAGAATACACATTTAAAGAATTTGAGAGTAAAATATACAAAAAACATAGAAAATTAACTTTAATAAGATAAAGCTACTTGGGGCAGTGGCAGAATGTTCATATAATGATGAGTTCACATCAAGTGCTCAAACTGGTTGCCGTTCTATTCAATAGACTTTTCATATGTTGAAGAAATAGAAACGTCCAGTATCATTTCCTCTGGTATTTGAACACATTCTTCTTCAATTGCTAGTCTCATTTCAGCAATTGTTTCAGGTTTCATGCTGTAAACTTTGTCTTTTAGAAACCCCCACAAAAAGAAATCCAAGGATGTCAAATCTGGTGATCTAGGTGGGTATTCAACTGTCCCTCTTCTTCCAATCCATCTGTTTGGCATATTTTCATCCATATAAGTTCTCACATCACGGTAATATATTATTAACTATTAATATATCTAAAGACTCTATACATTATTTTGGCACACATTGTATATCTATCTATCTATCTATCTCTCTATTTATCTCTCTCTCTCTCTCTCTCTCTATATATATATATATATATATATATATATATATATATATATATATATACATACATATATATAAACATATATATATATATATATATATATATACATATATATAAATATATATATATATATATACATATCTATAAACATATACATATATATATATACATATATATACACACACACATATATATATATATATATATATATATATATATATATATATATATCAGATAAACGGTGGGTAGTTTATTGACAAAATGAAGTAATTCTCTGTGACGAGTTTCGTCTATCAAAATGATTTCATCAGACAAAATAATGCCTTTAGGAAGCATAAAGGTCGATATACAAACAAAACGTGGGTTATAATTATACATCGAGAGAAAGCCTGAAAATGTAGGAACGTTTATCTTTGATTTTTAAATTTCTGGCATCCGATGTGTCAGAAATTTGAACCAAGTCAGATTTTGGTTTATACTTTTCTCCTTGTTGTCTTAAAACATCCCCCCATTATATCAATAGTTATTTTAAGAAAGGCAGCTCTATGATCTTGGTCAAATCACGTTTTTTTTTCCAAATAAGACTATATTCTTTAATTTTAATAGCCAAAAGTATCTGTCTATATCTCTGAAATGATATTATGATTACTTGCATTATTTACATTACTCGAACTTTTATTCTCATCTTCATTGGCATATTCACAACTTATTAAGTAAGTAATGGCTAGTCGCTCATATCCGAGTATACCTATCAACGAGGGCTGCTAGTCATTTCATTTTGCAGAAACGCCTGCTCATGCTCCTGCGCATTTCTCTTTGTTCGACACTGACAAAGATCAGCTGTGGTTTATGCTGCAACTATGCTGAGTCGATCTCAGTTGCAGTTTCTGAGGCAGCGTGCATAACAAAGTCAGTCAAATTACCAAAAATTTAATATAATACTGAAATCTCAATTGAACAGATATATCTACAAAATTAAACAAAAATGACGTGAAATTATAAAGTTTAAATTATATATATATATATACCCAAGTATATAATTGGTATATACGGAATGAATTCCAATAACCAACAATTACTATTCTTAAAAGAGTGCTCAATACAAAGTAGAGCAGATATAATTATTTTTTCTAAAAAAAAAAAATTATAACATAAGTATGTTATAAAATCAGTACAAAATAACCATTTTGTTTCAACACACTCTGTCTTATCAAGTGATGATGTTGAAAATAAAATAAATGGTTTATTTATTTTATTTTCAACATCATCACTTGATAAGACACAGAGTGTGTTGAAACAAAATGGCTATTTTGTACTGATTTTATAACATACTTATGTTATAATTTTTTTTTATAAAAAATAATTATATATATATATATATTAAAAAATATAAAATGGCGACAATTTATACATTTCAGCCTATATATATATATATATATATATATATATATATATATAGAGAGAGAGAGAGAGAGAGATATATACACACACACACACTCACATATATATATATATATATGTGAAAAGTGTGTGTATATAAATATAAATAAATATATACATATATAATTATTTATATATTATATGCACGGTACTTATTAGAAAGCGCTCAATATCAGAGATAGAGCTAACATATTTGGTTGGATAGATGTGAGTTTGTGACCCTGGGTTTCACGCTTTTGCGATCGTCACATACATACATACATACATACATACATACATACACACACACACACATATATATATATATATATATATATATATATATATATATATATATATATATATATATATATATATATATATATATACATATATATATATATATATATATATATATATATATATATATATAGGCTGCAATGGATTTTTATATTTTTTATACGACAATTTATCCATCGCACCCTGAATATAAATTAATGCATTTATTTTTACTCTGGCATTATTACGTAATTATATGTATAATATCATTCTGCGCATTGAAGAAATCTTGAAACAGAAACTGTACTCCCCAGGAAAGACCAAACTCTCGTCTTCCTTTGTAGGAAAAAAAAACACCATTTGATATGGCGGACTACACAGAGACTAGGTATTTACTCTGTCTCCTACTATATCAGCATCTTACAGCAAAGTTTCTGATCAGGAGGGTTTGAGTAACGTGGAACCAACACTTAATTGCTGGTGTTCCCAGGTCCAATCTGACCCGGTGTGGTAGCACCTGTCAGGGTCCCAGCTATGGGCAAAGAGTTACTCTCACCAAAAAAATGAAGGGCTCGAAACACTATGAAAAATATAAAAATAAGTTTTAATACCAGCAATACCTTTTGGGAAAAATTATTGCCAGCAATACATTATAACCTGCAGTAGATTTTTGAAAAAGGATAATATACCAGCAATACATTTTTGGGAAAAAATATTAACGGCAATAAAAATCTTGTCGGCATTAAATAACCCATTGAGGTTGATATGCCGTAAAACAAAACAAACGACACCAATATATACTGACATAGATAGATAGATAGATAGATAGATAAAAAAATATATAACAGCAATAAAAATCTTGTCGACATTAAATAACCCATTGAGGTTGATATACCGTAAAATAAACAAAACCAAACCATATCCGGCCAATAAACATAGCTGCATACTAAACTTATGCGTCTAATTTCCTTGTGTCCGAAATAGAATTGTTTGAAAAGCACCAATCGCTAGGCGAAAAGAATAGACCCTTCGACTCCTTGTCGTAAAAATGTCGAAGTTATCGATTGGGACACACTTTGGGGCAATATGTGCGGTGGGAAATTGATAACATTTTGCAGCAAAGGATCACAAGCAGTTGGATATGATGGACCATTTCTGAAGGAAACGGAAGTAATTTGATTGTGTATTCCAGCATTGTAATGTCTTCGGTTTCCACGGATGCAGCTATAACGACTCTGTCTTCCGGTGTTTGTGTTTAGAATTCATGTGTCTGGATAATGCATCTGCTTGGCCAATTGTATAATTTGTCTGCTAGTTGATGGAAAAGTCATAGTTCAAAGTCATAGTTCAAAGTCATTGTGATCCAGCTTTAAACTAGAATAACTTTCTTGGATTACAATGGGGGCCTGTGGTTATTAACGAGGGGTAAAATATCAGTCATAAAGCGTTTTAAAAAGATTCATAAAGCGTTTAAAAAAGATTCATCGGAATCGTTAAAGAACTAACATTATTTCATGTTTTCTAATTATAACCTCTGTTTCTCAAACATTTTAAAATAAATTTGTTAAATTTATAGACGTGTGTTTCTCTTTTGGTTTTACAATTTAATGTTCTGCAGTATATAGTAATTAGACATCATCTATATATCGAAAGATAAAGAAACTTTTGACTGTTTTAACCCTTTTGAGCCCGGCGTTCCGGAACAATTTTAACCCTTCTGCCTGAGCTCCTGAGTAAAATTTCGCAAATAATTGGTATGTAATGTTTCAAGGTAGATATAAAAATACTTACAAGTGTTTACCTACCGTTCAACCGGTGGCTAGGCATTAAGTTATTTTTCTCCACCACTATTCAACCGGTGGTTAGGAATTACGTCATTTTTCCGTACCACCGGTAAAGCAGTTGTCAGGGTTCAAAGGGTTAATAAACTATTAGTTTAATGAATATAGTTCGATGATTGAATGTGCATAGATCTATAAATCCACCTCGCGGTTAATATATGAGCGAGATATTTCAGTTTATCGTTTGTTCTTACCAAATTGGTTTAAAAACAATGTGCGATAAACCGTGAAATCTAAAATCAAATGCGTGTGGAAATTATTGAAAATCTACTTTTTTCATATCAAAAAGTGAAACATTGAATCATTAAACGTGAATAACACTAAATCTCGTTAATGTAGATTTTTTTTTCAGTGTGAATTAAATTGTAATTTAAAATTCTTTTTCTGATAAATCCAGACCATGAGCAAAACATGTAAATCATTTTTTTCCAATTTATATTATACAGAGTATCCCTAAAGTTTAGACACATAAGAAATCTCATAACTATATTTGTTTTTGGTATCTGTCTATAATTCTGAGATTTATGTACATTATTTACATTATTCGGACTATTGTCCTCATCTTTGTCGCCGTATTTATTACAACGTTTCGGCCTTTCAGTATCTGTCTGTATTTCTGAGATGAAGTATTATGTACATTATTTACATTATTCAGACTATTGTCCTCATCTTTTTCTCCATATTTATTACAACGTTTCAGTATTTACGCCCGGCCTCCTTCAGGTTGTTGGAATTTCGAACTGAACCTTTTATTTCGCTCACTGGGGTAGACTGTTCTAGTTCCACGTGCCATGTTTAATGGATGTCAGTTATCAGTTATCTCCTGTTAATTACCCTCTCCAAGTTCTCCACTGCCTTAACCGAGTATTGAACTCACACTCTTTGGGTCCTGTCACTGGATCTAACCAACGCCTTTATCCACTGTGTAACTAGAAGAGTCTACCACAGTGAGCGAAATAAAGGGTTCAGTTCGACATTCCAACCACCTGAGGAAGGCCGGAGCGTACAACGGCCGAAACGTTGTAATAAATATGGCGACAAAGATTAGAACAATAGCCCAAATAATGTAAATAATGTACATAATACCTCATCTATACAATTACGTTCAAATTATTTAGATTTCGGCATTAAATAAATCATAGAGATGTCGATATGCCACTAAACAAAATCAACCAACCAAATAGACAACATAAAAGAACTTTTTCTTTACAGTAATCCCACAATGTATTAAATCAAACTCTATTACAAAATATAAATTCAACAAAACAACACCTCTAGTATTTATTTTCACACTATCATGTATACGCACAAAAGCTGAGTATCATCAATTTCGGCATTAAATAACCCATCAGCAATTGATGTACCAAATTAATTAAACAAACAAATAAATTAATCGATCTTCATGGACCAAGGTAAGGAATTCGGTCGAACAGCAGATCATTAATGCCAAGGTGAGATTTGTCATCTTTAATTATGACGGCTTTCGGGAAGATTACCTTTTCCGTGCCCTGTATTTGTTGACTTATGACGAGGCTGTTTTTCGAAACTGAGAACGTCGCCTTCAAGAAAATGATCCCAAATCGGCTATCCCAGATCATTGCTCTTATAATGATATTGGACACCATCTTTTTGCTAACTTATGCCTGGCAAGCTATACACGAAAATTAATTCTACAGAATCAAGTTCAATCATCAGCGATGCTTTACAATGTGGCCTTGTGCCAGATCAAGCTAAGCTTTTAAATAATGACAACATACTAACCGTCATAACGAAAAATCTCTGAAGCCGATTCCAAGTTTAAGGCACAAATAACAGCCTTTCTAAATAACAGAAATAAATTGGGACGCAGAATAAAAAGCAGTTTCACAATGAAACGACCCAATATTGCAAGTAATAACTGCTATACTCAAGAGTAAAACTTTCCGTCTTTTCAAAGAGTGTAGCCTAGGATTCGATAGATATTGCTTTCTTCAGAGCCAATCTAATTTTATTACGACGAATTTGGTGAACAAATCAACTAGAATTGATCTGGAAACTTTCACGACGCTAAGGAAAGTCCCAGTTTGGCTTCTCTGATTTCTATGATAACAAGTTAGATAATCAAGGCAGATAACAAGGTAGATAATGAAGATTTCTCTGATTTCTATGATAACAAAGTCATATGACCCTAAGGAATACTATTAGATTTTGAACAAATCCAAGTTTGATTAATGTTGGTTAGAGAATAATTTTTAATTCTTTGCATTTCTTTAACTGTATAACAGAAAAGCTAGACTAAAGACACCAGGGATTTTTCTTGATTCTAACAAGAAAAGTCCCTAGTGTACAAAAGATATTTTTTTTTAAATATAACAATTGACAAATGTAATCTGGATAAAGAACAAAAAACTGAAAGTCGTTCAGTTTAAAAAGAAATGTTTAAAATAATTATTTACATGTCATAAAGGATATGTATGGTTAAGCTTTTTTACCGAAATTTGTTACGAAAGTATAAAGAAAACAAGATGGCGCTAGAGATGTTGAATAAGAAGACCTAAAAAGAATACTTTATAAAATATCAAGTTTTAGTTAGATCATTCTGAGATTTTTATCGATTACACATTATGATGTCCTGATGCTTTTCTTTTGTATATTTTCATTTTTGCTATGTCGGTGTGGATAGCCTAACTTCTAACAAACCCAATTCAAACTACCCTGGGGTTGTTTGAATTCAGTTCACATTTTCATGGGAAAGAGGTGAATCTTCTTTTCCATTTCCTCCAGTTAAGGGTAAATAAAAAAACTGGAGATAAAATACTCTCACCAACCAAAATTAAAAAAAGGCTCCTTGTTTTGAACATCTATTCGGACTATTGGTTTTATGGTTAACAAGCCTGTCTCACTACATCAATTACGACAGAATAGTGAGTTCGATCCTCACTGGGTGCCCATGCCCATGTATACCCCACTAGAAAAATCGGCTTCTTATTTCGTTCCAATATCTGACTCCTAACGTGCTCTATATTTACAAGAGTCAAGTCAGATCAAAGATAGGGTACTGTTGGAATAAATGGGTTGCAGCTACACAATCCCCTCTTTTAGTTTTGATAGATTTCAGACGTGTCTAATTCAAGGTGAAAAAGTTAATTTTGAAAGCTTTATTAAAAACGCAGTAAACTTTCTCAGTAACAAATGTTAAGAAAACGATGCAATAGCTTATTTTCTTGGTTTTTATGTCATTTTAAAGTCTATAGGGCCAAAGAAACCTACGTTGAGCCATCTATTCAACAACAGTTGAAGGAGAAGATATGACAACCGGAGAGGGAGCTTCAGTAATGTATAAGAGTTTTTTGTTGTTCTTGTATCTAAGATTTATTTTTCATGGTTGAACTTTATGCTAGTTACGTTGTTAATTTACACAAACAAAAACATTAACTTTTATTGTTTACAAACTTTAATTAACGCGAGAAACAAATCTTCTCTGAATTAATTATCAATTATTTTTAGAAGAAAGTTGTTTTTAATCGCAAGGAAAAATATGTATGTTTTTTGGGGTTTTTTTGTCGTAATTCTGGGAATGATTGTGAAGTCTGGGAATGATTGTGAAGTCACTCGAACTAAATGTAGAGAAATCCTAATTTATTAAATTCAAAACATTGCAATGAATATTCATAAAAGAAAGGATTTTTCACAAATCTTTAAGTTCCAATTCGTTTATGTCTATTTTTAGGTAAGAATCAATATGATTCCTTGATACTCCAAGCAAAAGGATTAACGAAAGATCACGTTAAAACATCGCTTCCCGTACGATTACAGATGCCTTGTCAATGGTCAGGACATGGATGGAAGACTGCTTAGTTATCAATCACTCAATCCATCCAAAAATATCAGGTAAATATTGTCTTAGATTCTGAGACGTATTATCTTTTATATGCCTACAGGACTTTGGGGATAATGGGTCTCCACAACTTCCTATCTTTTGTAGCAATTATTAAGTATTATCTTTACACTATCCTTACTACTCCATTTTCTGTCATCCATTTCACAAGCTTTTTGGGTTTAGGGTTAGGGTGATTACTCGCTGTTTCCCCTTGATAGGTGACCACTTGGGAAGCAGCTTGTATGTGTAGGTAATGCAATGGATAATGGCTCGGAATCTTTAATCGGGTCCCGTTGGGGTCCTTATATTCACTTATGCGTAAATACCCTTAAGAAAAGGTATGAATCCACCACTTCTCCCCACAGCTATGGGTTAATTAGTAAGACTTCTATCACTGAATCATTATTATCTCAAAATAAATACATATAATCTTAAAATATTTTTTGTATTTAAATAACCTGCAAAGAATTCATAACCATTAGAAAACGATTTGATCTGTCAATATGTCCTGTGAGGGTTAAATTCTCCAAGCCTTCTTTCCTCATTATGTGACTTAGAAATTTCAACTCTATCTTTCTACTTCTAAGTGTCATTTTTTATTCTAATTTCACAGAGACTTCTTCGTTATCCACATGTTCAGTCCATGATATCCTCAGCGTTTTTCTGTATGATCATAAAAATAAAATCTAATTCTTAAACGATGAATTATTTTGACAGTTATCCTTATTGATGTTATTTGGATCCTTACGCTTCGTTCAGTAGAATTTGTAAATTCATGATTACGTCGCATAGCCAATCACTTTGCGCAATAATGTCTATCTTCCTATTGTCAAGCGACCCAGTTGCCCTGTAGCACGTTTGTTCTGTCCCCAAGCATCCGTCTCATAAGCGTACGCAGTTACAAAAAGCGACAAATAAAAGCCTTAAGACTCTGAAGACGAAGTCCTGCTCATCGGCAGTTTTATTAAAAGCCAAAAGGGTAAAGCTAGCAAAAGAAAATAAATAAACATATAAGACTAACTTAGTCTGAAGACACAAACAAAAGGATAACAAAGAATATGACAAAAGCAACTGGAGGCTTTAACATAGAACTAAGACGATTTATTTAAATGGGGAAAGAAATATCGCGAATTTACAAGAACATACATAAAGTTTCAATGTTGATGTGAGTTAAAAAAAAAAAAACACTGGATACGTGTTTGTTATGGGTGCGTGTTCATTGGCGCATATATCTTTTGTATTATTAATGATTCAAAAAAACAACGAAACTCCAAATGTGAATCAACAAGTATATATTAAAATAACATACAAGAAAAAAATATACAATAATTTGTATTCAATATATAGACTAAGGGAAAAGAAGTTGCTTCCTTTTTACCGTATTTTGATTTGTAATTGATTGTTCAAAAGAAAGTTCTCGTGAGAGAAATGTCCAGGAATCAATATTAGAACAAGTCTGCTGTTAGAAAAGGTAACACAAAAATACAATTGATCAGAAAGTATGTTGTGTTAGAGAAATCAACAGAGTCCTGGTTGATTGAACTTGGCTGAGTCACAGAGAGATATGTATATATGTATTACAAAATTCTGTGTGTGCGTTTGAAATGTTGTGAGTAAAGTCATAGGTTTGTGTTGACAGGCGAAATCTGCTGGACTCTACTGGCGGCTTGTAACAAAGTCGCCTCTTTTAAAGCTACAGGTAGGCTCCCAGCGAAACCGCGGGAAAAGTTGATTTTGCACTAAAATATGTTATTGGTTAAAATTTGACCAACCGCTAAATTTGTACTAACGAAACAAGTAAGCAAGTTCAAAACCGAAAAATTCAAAGTAACGACTGCGATGGCTTTTACTATAATTGATCAAGTCGATAACCGGAAGTGGTCTAAATCTATCTAAGTAAAAAAAAAAAGGCACAAATAAAACGGAAGTAAAACAATACAGTTTCTGTGCTCCTAGTAAGAAAACAACGTTGCATGTCGATTATAATTCTTCTGTTTTAAATATTCTCGAAATGGATGTGAATGTGTGTCTTAAAATGGCTTAAGATTTAGCCCTGCTTTCCATTTTCCATTTTCCAGCTATGGACAACTATACAGGAAGATGAACTCAGATAATCCCTAGATCTTTATTTCGTTGAATTTTTCCTCGTTCTTTTTTTCCTCGTGTCTCTCTTCCCCCACTCTTTCTCTCTATCTCTCTCTCTCTAACCTTCTCTTTCTTCCTCTTTCACTCTCCAACTTTTCTTCCTTTCATTCCCTCTGTTTCTTATCTATCTATCTATCTATCTATCTTATTTTCCTAGAAGATGAACTCAGATAATCCCTAGATCTTTATTTCGTTGGGTTTTTCCTCGTTCTTTTTCCCCGTCTCTCTCTCTCTCTCTCTCTCTCTCTCTCTCACACACCTTCTCTTTCTTCCTCTTTCACTCACCAACACTCTCTGTATTTCTTTCTTTCATTCCCTCTGTTTCTTATCTGTCTATCTATCTTATTTTCTCTTCCAATATACTCGCCCTTTCAGCCTGTTTTTGTTTGTTTTGTTGTTTTTTGGGGGTTTTTTTCTCTCTTGCCTTTTTTCTTTCTCTCTCCAAAAAAAAACAAATTCTCTCTTGTTAATGTCAGTTCTCTCACTTACTTGTCGCCTCTGGCTGATTGGTTTCTGTTTATAAAAGAATGAGAAACTTGCAAACATGTAAACAATCGATGATGGATGATATTTTTTTAAAAAAATGAAAAACCTTCTGCGCAGATAATGTTATTGTTTACATTATTTTCATCTTCGTTGTTTTGATTGTGGAATCCGATCATTTGAAATATAACTTAATCAAGTATAAGATCTTTCAAACGCTGATAAGCGAATTGTACCAATTATCTAAACATGCATTATTCCTAACTCTGTCTATTTATCTAAAAAGTTCGTTGCCAATGTAATAAAACCTATTTTATAATATCTTCAGAAGACGTCATATGAGGGATGTTTTCGGGATGGCAAATTGAAATTTCCTGCTAATAATAATGACATATAAGTATTTTTATCTTCTTTACTTTTTACCTAAGAGTCTTTCAAAACATCGTCTGGCATGAAAGTCTTGGTTTGATAGTTGATTTTGTTTAGCGGCATACAACAGATATATTTAATGCCGAAATTTAAATATTTGAACGTAATTGTATGCATTAAACTACAGATATTTTGTACATAATTTTATACTACAGGTTAAAGGTGTTTACATATATATATATATATATATATATACCGGGTGCAACTGGAAAAATCGTGTTACAGCATAATTGGCCATCTCACAAAATGTTTGATATCTAAAAAAAAACAAAAAACTACAACATTTATCGTAAGAATTACTACAAAAACACACTGAGTTAAACCTGTGAGGCAGCTAGTTACTTCAGGACAGAAAGCTAGAGAGTTAAAGAGGGCGAAGATCATCTTGAATAATTTGGAAAATGATCCTGGAATAATAATAATCATAATAATAAAGCTTATGAAGTATTAAAATTAAGTTTATTATATATATTAAATAATATACTGCAAGGGCGGACTACCATTGTTGTTTCGACCGTGTGTTGTTGAACTTGTCATCTTTGATAATGACTTATGTAAGCTGAAAGCTTAGATTGGATTTAAACATGTATCAATATGGTATTTTCCTTTCATCTTTCAAAGATAATGTGATTAAGCTTATCAGACAATATGAAAGGAACTTACTTAAAATAGACAAAACTTGTCTATATTATTTAACGAAACATGCAAAATGAAAAATTGCTGTCTAAATATACACAATATATATATATATATATATATATACTGTGTATATTTAGATAGCATTTTTTTCATTAATGCATGTTTCGTTAAATAACATGAGGATCGGAAGATTATGAAGTATTAAAATTAAGTTTTATATATATATATATATATATATAAACTTAATTAATTTTATTTTAAGTATTAAAATTAAGTTTATATATATATATATATATATATATATATATATAAACTTAATTTTAATACTTCATAAACTTTCCGATCCTTAGCTATTATTAATTAATGATGAATATGTCATTTTCGTTTATGATTGATTCCATCTTTTTTAAACTTGGAGAGTAATTATCCATTCTTATTCTTCAAAATAGAGTCCGATAGTGTTCTAAAAACCCACTGTTTACTCATAGCTTGGACCTTAACACGTGATACCACACTGGCTCAGAGTGGACCTGGGAACAGAAGCATTCAAGATGCCGTTCTACGCTCCTCAAAACCTTCAATCTCCCGATCCTAGACATTACTGACAGATGTAGTTTATCGTTATACTTTGACGGACATGAAAGTCTGTCTGAAACAAAGGTGAATCATTTTATATGGTAAAGCACTTATATCTGTTGACGTTAATGAACGATTACTGAATGTTTATGGGAGCCAAATACTGGAATATGAGCACAGTTTGACGTTAGGTAATGGGTTTCATCAATGGCGACAATGATGCATTTTACAAGCTATATCTGCACAGGTATTAAAATATGAGATGACGAACTGCTCAAAACTCCAAATAACGTGTGCTACGCAGAAAAAAAAGTGTTTGGTGGCTGATAACTTGCAACCTGTTTCTTTTGTAGTTTCTTTGGCAATATATGAGAGACATTGCTTTTAGAGTGTCTCCCTTACCGTATAAATATATGTGTGCGTGCGTGTGTCGTTAAAATGATTGCCAATACTCAATTTAATCGCCGTGTTTGGGAATTAAGAATACGTTTCAATTTCAGTCACCTTTAGACTTTATAATACAAATCGTTTACAACAATACAATCAATATCCTTGCAAATGACTGACACATTAGATAAAAGCTGACAGAGTAGATGAACGCTGACAGAACAATAATCGTTTGGACAATTTCTACGCACAGTCATTCCCAAAAATAGGAAACTCCTGTTTGCATACAATAAAGATACAACACAAAACTTAAAAAAAAAACTTAAAAGTACAATTCTCAGACATCTATAACTAGACATGTATTAGATATGCATTGTTGCTCGAATGCATATATAGGCATATATATATATATATATATATATATATATATATATATATATATATATATACACACACACACACAAACACACATATATATATATATATATATATATATATATATATATATATATACAGAGGTAAGATGAGTAAAAATTAAGTATTATTACAATGTCCATAATATTTAATTTTTAAAAAGGGCTCAATACAGTCAATTACCATCGCCTGAGGAGACACATTTGTGGCGTTGAAACATGATTGATATTGTGTGGCAATTTTTTTACATGTTTTTGCTTTCATCTCCTATAATAAATAAAAATTATATATATATATACACACACACACACACACATATATATATATATATATATATATATATATATATATATATATCAACGTGAACATTGAAGTCAACACTTAGAGGCGATAGACTGTTTCATGCTAGACGCAATCATCAGGCCACGGGTTCTGTTATTTCTCTCGGCTATTTAAATAAATAGATAGATAAATAGCCGAGAAAACGACAGCACTTATGGCCTGACGATTGCGTCTAGCACGAAACAGTTCGTCACTTCTAAGTGTTGACTTCAATGTTCGCTTTTATATTTACACACGCTCTATTTCTGATATTGAGCACTTTACCCCATAAAACCAAAACAGTCATTGCCCTTTCTTAGTTCGTGTAGGGAAGAAGTGATCCCTGATACGCAACTGAGTGTGTGACGGAGGCATGAATTTTGAGCAATTCAGGTGCGCACACATATCAGTGATGTGTGTACGCATCGCACATGTATTGCTTAGCGGCGAGGAAACATGGCAGTGTCGAGGAAGAACGTACGAGGTTGACTGATTTATGACTGTAAGGGGAGCTTGTCTGCAGCCGCATCAATTCGCCGAATACGCCAAGCCCTTGGAGATAATGATGTGAGTGAACACAAAATCAATCATGTGTTCGAGAAGTACAGGTTTGGAGATCTGTCCCTTTTGCGATGAACTCCCCAGTGTTTGTCCACTGGGCCTGCATGATGTTTATCTTGAAGAAGGCTATATAGAAATACAATAGCCAAACCCATGGAGACCTTGCAAAATGCTTCCAAGTTTCTGTAGAAACAATCAGCCTTCACCTGCATCGCATAGAAACGTTTATCATGTGGGTACCACACACAAGCAACAACTAGTGGTAGCTTGTTTCTCATTGCTTTTTCGGCAATGCAACGTACCCATATTTGCTTCGCAGAGACGAAACGTGGATCCTGAATGGCAGACATTTGTTTTCACCATGGGAATCTGTGCTTCACACTACAAGTCGATATCTATGAACATACACTGTATCTGGTGGACTAGTCAACAAGTGGGGCATTGAGCTATTCCCAACGGTCAAAACCATCACGGCGGACATGTACTTGCAGCATTTGACGATGCGTCTTCATGTGGTCCGCGTGTCCAGGTATACCATCCTGCGACAAGATTGGGAGACACTTGGGGACCCCCTTTAAAAATTGTAAAAAAAAAATCAATAGATTTAAGTAATATTATTAAAAATCTCAATTCTCTGCGGAAATATGATCACGCAGATTTCGACTCATTCCTATGTAAAATAGGTTCACACGAACTCCAAATTCAAATTTTCATATTAGCATTTATTAACTAATCAAAGACGTTAACTCAAATGCCATTACAGCCTTTCAAAAAGCAGACGATTTTCTTATCATCTGCTAATAAATTTGAGAGATCAATCAAGAAAATAATTAACAATATTTCCCCTCCTAAAAGTAGATATTAAAATGTTGGGAAATATATTTATTAAGCAATAAACGTCTTACTTTACTAAATTTAACTTTTAGGTCTCTGTGATCCCATTTTTTCTCATAAATACCGTAAGTAAATTAATTTCTAGTTTTCAGTTTTTTGTTAGACCATTGATTAAGAATGTAGACGATACTGATTACTCACCTTTAGTATAATTATTTAGATAGATAAATCTATTCTTGCAATATCTTCTTGCTTTTACAGTAAATTATACAACACAAAAAACACGAAAGAGAAAATATGCAAACAAAGTGAATCGTAGCAGTGCAACAAAATGCACAAACCGCGCTCATTCAGTCGATTGCTGCTGTGATAAACATTAACACTCATACATAAAGCAACGTAAATACATGATTCTCGTTTGTTCTTAATCCAGTCTACTGGTCATGTTTCCAGTGTGAAACTGCGAATCCCTTAAAGATTTTTAAATGGTCTATGAATCCCTTCAAGATCTATGGATCCTTTAAATATCTATCAATGATCTATGAATCCCTTAAAGGTTTTAAATGACCTATAAATCGATAAGATCTATGAATCTCTTAAAGATCTCTAAAGGATTTATGAATCCCTTCAAGATATGTGAAACCTTTAAAAATGTATGAATCTATTCTATATCTTGAAATGATCTATAAATTCTTTTAAGATCTATAAATCCCCTAAAGATCTATGAATCCTTTAAAGGTCTTTTAATGATCTACGAATCTTTTCATAATCTACGAATGCCTTCAACATCTATGAATCCCTTAATGATCTTTAAATGATCTATGAATCCCATAAAGGTCTATGAATCACTTAAGGGTATTTAAATGGTTAATAGATCTCTTCAAGATATATGAATCCCATAAAGATCTATGAATCTATTCTATATCTTTACATGATCTATGGATCCTTTTAAGATATAAATATCCCTTAAAGATCTATGAACCCCATAAAGATCTTTAAATGATCTATGAATCCCATAAAGATCTATGAATCCCTTGAAGATGTATGAATCCCGTAAATAAGCTTTAAAACATCTTTAAAGGTTTTTTAAAGGATCTATGAATCCTTTTAAGATCTATAAGTCCCTTAAATATCTATGAATCCTTTAAATATCTTTGAATGATCCATGAATGCCTTAAAGATCATTTAATGATCTGCAAGTCTTTTCAAGATCTCTTAAAGATCTTTAAATGATCTATGATACATTTAAACATCATCAAATGATCTTTGGATGACATAAATATCTATGAATTCCTAAAAGATCATTAAGTGATATACGTATCCCCTGAAAATATATGAATCCTTTAAATGATCTATGAATCCCTTAAAGATTTATGAATACTTTAAAGATCCTTAAGAATCTATGATTCGTTAAACATTTTTAAAGGATCCACGAAACCCTTCAAAATCTATAAATCCCTTAAAGAGCTATGAAATTCTTTGTGATCTAGAAATCCCTTAAAGATCATTAAATGATCTATGAATCAGTTAAAGATCTATGAATCTCTTAAATATTTTTTAATGATTTATGTATCCCTTAAAAACCTAAGAATCCAGGCAACGGGCAGATACCCAAGTCTCCATTTAAATCGAGGGGGTGATGTTACCTCGTGGAGCAACATTCTGGGAGAAAACCAGGTATTAGCTGATCTTATTTTGACAAGTACCAGAAATTATGTACTTAATTTGATAATAAATTCAAAGATTATGTAATATTTTGCAAACCTTTGTTAATAAATACCTCAACATCGATATACCAAAAAAATAAATTTAAAAAGTGGATTCTCAGGTTTAAAGCAACCATCTAAAGCTTCTGTTTTTAACTTAGTGGTATGGGAGGGAGGTAAAGTTAGGATTAAGAATATAATTAATTTGGCTTGAAAGGTTACCCTTAAATTGAAAGGTTACCCTTAAATTGAAAGGTTACCCTTAAATTGAAAGGTTACCCTTAAATTGAAAGGTTACCCTTAAATTGAAAGGTTACCCTTAAATTGAAGCAGTGGTTAAGAAGTTGAATTATTTCAGACATTACCGTGTTTGTAGCAATTTCGTTGAAGTGTCGTTTCATTGCTTGGAAAACAAATTACACAAGCCAGCAAGAGAAAACTGTCTGTAAAATGAATAAAACATCAGTTTATTGTTTTCAAAAAGATAAATTTGAGTGAGAGAGAGATGAAGAAAATCAGTGCCATTTGTCAATTTGAATTTTACAAGCAATACATTTATTTGTCAATAATACTGGCCTTCAGATTTTGATACCATAGAAGTTCATGGAAAAATATGCCCCCAAAAACCACCAATGAGTCAAATACCAACACCTTCTGCTGATCAAAGAAACAAAAAAAAAAACTCCAGTACTGCTCAAAATCAAATTTATGATGAAATGTATGCTTTTTTAGAATTAGATAAGATTAATTGTATAAATCTGAAAGACTGTGTGTTCAATAGCATTTTTGGCTAAAATTATTTTAACTGTTCAGTCGTCAAAAGGTATTAATCATATCCTTCTCTTAATCTTGAGAATTTATAAAAAATGCGGTTTGAAACGTTTCAATATGGGATTAAGTGTTATATTAAAAGCCTGCCCGAAAACCTTATAAATACAATTGATACTTGATCAACATTAGAAAAAATTATCCGATATTTTATGGCTTTTGATCACAAGAAGAATATCACTTTTGTCAGCACTTTTCAGCAATGGGCCCTAAAATTATTGCAATGAAATACTTCTCAGATAGAGTAATACGTGCCTTTCAGTACTATACAACATAACGGTCATTGCATAAATTAAGAGAGGATTTTCAGTTACCATCATTAGCAACATTAATAAGGCTGACATCAAATGTTTTAATGAAAAATCATTTTTTCAATCTGTATTTAATACACTTAATGCCAGTCAAAAAGGGTCCATAATTCTTCATAATGCAGTATATATCAAGAAAATGTTACAATATCATGGCAAACAACTATTTGAAATCAGTTGGCAATCCATCTCTACTTGCTCAAACAGTACTTGTTATAATATTGATAGGTCTTAATGGGAGGGGGGTGCAAAATTTCTTACAAGATTGATTCCAATTTAAAAATTAACATCTGCTTTTTTATTAGGACAAACGGTGTTAACAGTTCAGGCCATCACATCTTACCAGCTCATGTAAAGGTTATGTGATGGCAACTGAGTGAATCGAGCTAATTATACCCTTGGAAAAAAACTTTGCTTAACTGAAGATAATAAACATTTGCTTTTTGATTATGTTCATCTGTTGCAAAATATTCGTAATTTGGGGCTCACAGGAGAACTAATATCGGATGATAATGGAGGAAAACGATTTGCAAAATTGGCACATTTTAAACAGTTATATCATTCTGAATCTAGTTAAACTTTCATATTTAAATGAAATTTCCATGGATTCAAAGCTAAAGACAACGTGTTTCGACTTGCCTCAGGATGTTTTCAGAAAAAAAAAAACATAAATCACTTCTCACTGAGTCTGGAATAAGTGCGGATAAGAATGATACTTATTTAAAATTTTAAGACCCTTCAGATAAACTACGCAATGATCCACTACAAGCAGAAATTAAATCTCCGAATGACAGCCGACATGATTTTATCATTGAGTTTGGACAAATGGCTCTTAATATGGCGGGCATCGTATAAACCGATTATCCAAACAAACTGCTACGACCGACTAATTCAATGGACTTTTTACTCTATATCAACACCTTTTAGCTACAAGCCATAAATATGTGCTACTTGGGCAATTTACTACAGATCCATTAGATAAACAATTTAGTAAACTTCATCAAGGATCAGGTGGCACATTTAGAAATGTCCAACGGTGTGTTGAAAAGCTGCATATTAAGCAGACATCTTTACTTTTAAATCAAAATGTAAATATTGACGCTTTTGGTGTTCAGCCAGGTCAGCAATGTACATCTTGGGATTACAAAGTTTGTGAGGACCGTTCAAGAAATATTTGACAATCTGGAAAATTTAGAACCATCTCTATCTGGTGAAATACAAATGGCTACTTAGCTGGATATATTACAAGAATTGATAAACAGTAAATGTAAATATGAAACTCATGTTTATTATGAAAAGTATGAAAAAGGCATGTTATAAATCATTAACTAAAATTTTTATGCTTATTCCTGAGTTTCATTTTTTCAACATGGAGAGAAAGCATGCTCATATTTTTGCAAATACAGTTTTGAGAAACTTTTGCAAAAATTGCACAACCAGATCAGACAAAGAACCACTTTCAAAGGTTTTAAAACTTTCCTGGGATTCATTTTTTTAGCTGTCTATATTTCTGAGATGATTGATTTTCATCATTTCAGCTGATGCCCTCTTCAGGTACTTCCTCTTGAACCCGGTAATTTTAATGGAAACTTGAACCGGATTCTTTATTTAATCCCTGGGATTGAATAAAGGGTTCGTAGAAACATGTAAATGGTGTGAATGTTTCTCTTTCAACATTATGTGGATCGTATCTTTTACCAGATCTAAACTACCCCTTTTTGTTTAATACTTATCAGTGTCCACAACAAAAATATATATTATCATTTATTTAACTTTCAACACATCCTATTATCCTCGGGTATAGGGCAAAATGTTATTCTACGTATTTTCAAAAATACGTAACTAGTTATCTTTCTCAGTAACTAAATGGTATGGCAGGCCAGGCTACTTGACAGTTCCGTTTAGGATACAGGTTCGATTAAATATTTGTATCTATAAAAAAATAACGCATACACAGAATATATATATATGTATATGGGTCAAAGGAAAACTTTCATTGACCAACGAATTTCCTACCCAGAGAGGCATTATCAACGGAAATGTAGATTTTTCTTTTTTATTTTGGAAGTTTTATTTATAACCCGATGTAAGATTGTGGGAAATATCGTTATGTTTTCAAAATGAAAATTGGAGAACTCTGTAATTTATTCTGACATTCAAATATATAAGCAAAGTTAAACTATGGGGAGCGCTACCTCATTTTGTTTATCCCCTTGTTGAACTGATATATATATATATATATATATACACACACATATGTATATGTACATATATATATATATATATATATATATATATATATATATATATATATATATATATATATATATATATATATATATATTATATATATATAAGTTATAAATATAAGTTTAAACGGTCTTTCATGTCCTGTCTATGATAGAAAAAATTATATATAATATAAAAATATAAATATTTTTGAAAACCTAAATATTTTTGGAAAATTTAAATTTAGTTAAATTTTTATGAATAAGAAAAAGTAATTCAACATACAGAATATTTTTGCATATACACACACATATATATATATATATATATATATATATATATATATATGTATGTATGGCGCAAATACCCTTAGGAAAGGTAGGAATCCACATTTGCTTTCCAACTTAGATATTGGTAGATTAGTATGGCAGAATGGGTTGGGAACCAGTCTACTGCAGAAAGAAATGGCAAACTAGTTCAGGAAAATCTTCTGACTAGTCAGTCATGAATCCAAAGAAATATGATCGCCCAAGCATGTATAGCCTATGGCAAAACTGACTGATATATATATATATATATATATATATATATATATATATATATATATATATATATATATATATATATAAAATTTAATTTTGAAAAAGAAATACAACTGGAAGAAAAAATCAACAGCTGAAGAAATGAAAGACAAACAAAAAAAATTCATGAAAGTACGCGTGTAAAAAACGTTAAATTCATGAATATGCATGTGTGGAAATCGGAGTAAAAAAGCGAATTGCAAAAGAAATTACAAGAAAAATAGAAATATCCTTTAAAACTAGAAGCCCCTGAAGACTGGAAATTTTACCAGTAAACTTCGAAGTCTGTCTGTCTGTTCATAGGGCTTGTATACATGTGTTGAAATGCTTATTAAATATTTTCATTTATTTTAGGTTTTGTTCACAGAAATCCAAGTTTCTAACACTGAAAACTAACTAAAAATACTTAGAAAATTTACCTCCGGACTTTATAAAAAACTTCAGATTAAAATTCGATTATTGGAACAAAGTATATATTTTCACCGAGTTTTGGTGAGCAGTTCCAACCAGATATCTTCCTGGTTTCCAGATTTTTCGATTTCGTAAATTGAATAAAAGCAAAAGATATCATGGAAAAGTTCTGGAGATGGCATTAACAGTCTTCTCTACATCAGACCAATCAAATAGATGCGTTAAAATCATCATTCAGCATTCTTACCTTGGAATTGATGCTTTCATAAGAATAAATGAAACGCCATTAAAATGAATAAAGACTTTCAAAAATTACTTTCACCAAATAAAAGGCCCAAGAGTTACTCAAGATAGAAGGCTAGATTTGGAATAATAATGATACAGGAAGTTTAAAAAATGAATAGCAGCGAACGTGTTAAGTAATGGAGATTTTGATTAAAAAATTAATAACGACTGACCTTTGACTTGATCACTTGAACCATATGGAGATATTTAAAAGCGACTCCTGTGTAAAAAAAAGGAAGCTATTTATTTTCATCTGGACTGTTATGTAAAAAAAATATGTATTCACATCTGGACTCCGTTAAATTAACTCCAGCCAAATGGAGGGTATGTGGTTTTCGAGTATGTCGTCAAACGTTCGATCTTCTTGCTATGTGTGAGCTATTCTGATTTTCCCTTGTATGTCAAACGTTTATATCACTTGTGTTATGCGGTTCAACTGGGTTTACTTGCGTGTTTATTTTGTTGCACTTACCAACACACTCGTGTTCGTACTTGCTGTCATAGAGTCACCTTCTAGGATTGAGATTTTTTGCCAACCTTTAATTGTTACAAGTGATGAAAAATGGGTTTTGCATATCAATAGAAAATAGAAAAGACAGGGTAATCACAAGAGGAGATACAGTATCAACACAAAAGCCAAAACTCACTCTGCAGATGTACTTGCTCTATGTCTGGTGAAATATGAAATGTGTCACGCATTACGATGAACCTGTAAAATTAATAGGATTAACAAAGAATTACGCCGAAAGTGTCCTAGTTGGCAAAAAGAAAATTGATATTCTCCATCAAAATAGTGCCAGAGCAGAAAGAAAGAAAGAACGAAAGAAGGTATACAGACAGAAAAAATGAAACACAGTCAGAAAGAAAGAAAGAAAGGCAGTCAGTCAGACAAACAGACAGGCAGAAAGAAAGAAAAAAAGAAAGGCAGTCAGTCAGACAGACAGACAGAAAGAAAAAAAACGAAAAGCAGTAAGAAGAAAAGAAAGAAAAAAAGAAAGGCAGTCAGTCAGACAGACAGACAGAAAGAAAGAAAGAAAAAAAACGAAAAGCAGTAAGAAGAAAAGAAAGAAAGAAAGAAAGAAAGAAAGGCAATCAGTCAGACAGAAAGAAAGAAAGAAAGAAAGAAAGAAAGAAAGAAAGAAAAAAAGAAAGAAAGAAAAGACAGACAGACAGACAGACAGACAAACAGAAAGAAAAAAAGAAAGGCAGTCAGTCAGACAGACAGACAGACAAACAGACAGAAAGAAAGAAAGAAAGAAAGAAAGAAAAAACGAAAAGCAGTAAGAAGAAAGAAAAAAAGAAAGGCAGTCAGTCAAACAGACAGACAGACAGACAGACAGACAGACAGACAGAAAGAAAGAAAGAAAGAAAGAAAGAAAGAAAGAAAAAGAAAAAAAAACAAACCCTGTAAAAAATAAGATCGTTTTGATGGGAGTTTCTTCCATATACTCCATACACAACAGATCCACAGATTTGCATTTATTTTGATCACTAGTACCTTTGATATGTATCAAAAAATTCAGAAACAAAGAAATTTAAAACAGCGTTTCAAACTTTTTTCAGATTTCTCAAAACATGTTTCTTTAAATATAGTGTCAAAATTTAGTCTTACCATTGGACCGTAGATTTTGAAAATGAAAGTAACTTAATTTTTGGCAAATAGTATTTAAACAAAATTAATTAAAACTTTTTTATATACTTTCTGTAAAAAGGTAATTACTAATATATCGTTTAGATATTAATTTAAAACTTCCGATATATAAATCACTTAAAAATTTACTGTATTCTACGAAGGCAGAAAATCAAGTCAGTATACTATTCTACTTGTAAAATATTTGTTGACTAAATAAAAATATTTTAAAAGTAAATCAAGAAGTAAATGAATTTCGACACCAAAAAGCAAAACGAATAAATGAGAGATAATGTAATTATAAAAATTAGCCAAGCATCCAGATATAGTTGATTAATTTAAAAGAATCGATGTCGATATCCAGTAGTCTCTGTAAAGCTACATCCAAAAACTAACAATCTGTTGGGA
>CAHIKZ030000133.1:70000-92500 GCA_903632075.3 Acanthosepion pharaonis
GGATTTATTTAGAAAAAATATTATGCTTTGTTTTACATAATTTTACGACACGTGTTTCTGGTCTCGCGACCGTCTTCAGGTAAAAGTGGAGATTTCCACATATATATATATATATATATATAATTAGAATTAATATAATTAAAAGTTTGTCACTTCGCTAATGTTACCTTCAGCATCCAGACCGCAGAGTTTCTTAGGCGGATCTCTCCGTCGACACTTCGGGAATTATCAGCAATTTACCGATTATATTTTTTGATTTAATTTTATTGTTCACGTTTATTCCGTATGTTTCTGTTCGTGTATGCGTTTGCGAGCGCATGTGCGGCCATGCACCCGTCTGTGCGGATGTATGTACGTGTAGGGTGTCGTGATCATTTGTCTTTCTCTTCGTTTTTTGTTTTTTCACTTTACCCACGATCTTTAGATTTCTCTCTTTCTTTTCCTTTTTCCTCTTTTTTTTCAAAAGTTGCCATGTGACGAGTTATTACATTTTCTTTATTAGGATTTTTTTTTTTTTTTTTTTTTGCTAGAGAAGTTCTATTTCGTTTTTACATCAGCTGATATTAAATATATATATATATATATATATATATATATATATATATATATATGTGTGTGTGTGTGTGTGTGTGTGTGTGCGTGTGTGTGTGTGTGTGTGTGTTGGATTCTCCCATCAAGTAACTCAGATATAGGGCCTGTCTACGTTTCAGTTTATCATGATAAGAAAAAACATTTAATCACCAGTTACTATCTCCTGAAGAAGTACAATCATTGAAACATGAAAACTTTTGTGTAGCGATTTTAACATGTTTTTATTATGACTTCTTATAATAAAAATAATAAGAATATATTGATCTACTTTGTATCGTACTTTTTTAAAGTAAATGCTACGAACAGTGGAATTTTACTACATCTGTTCATTTTACATATATATATATATATATATATATATATATATATATATATATATATATATATATATATATATATATATATATATTCATGCATACATACGTACACACACATACTTAGATGTCGTTACTAGGCTATTATTTTGTTTTCTTATTTGGTATCTTGGTATTTTAAGTATTAATTGTAGGAGGTTAGATTTTATTTCGATTAGTGGTTGATTTTATGTGCATAATATATCTGTATTCATATGTTTATGCCTACATACACGTTTCTACTAAAATAACATATCCTGGATATGACGATAAAGTACATTCGCGTTCTGGGTAACTACACTCAACAGCAAGGCCTCTGATCAGGAGGTTTTGAGGAGCGTAGAACCACCTCTTAATTGCTGGCGTTCCTAGGTCCACTCTGACCCGGGGTGGTAACACCTGTTAGGGTCCCAGCTATGGGCAAATAGTTAACCCCCAAACTAAGGTCAAAACACTATAAAAATTTAAAAATAGGTTTTAATACCAGCAATATATTTTTGTAAAAAGTTACTACCAGCAATGAATTTTTGTACAAAAAATTATAACCATCAATACTTTTTTGAGGAAAAAAAAAATACTAGCAGCAATAAAAATATTGTCGGCATTAAATAACCCATTAAGGTGTTGATATGCCGTAAACCGAACCAAACCAAACTGAAATAAAGTAATATGAAACAAAATCGGATAAAATATCATTTTTAAAAATTACTAATATTGTTTTGGGCAGGAATATATATATATATAGTTTTCGGCAGAATTATTCACCCACACTGAATATTTGGAATATTCAGTTTCCTGCCCAAAACAATATTAGTAATTTATATATATATATATATATATATATATATATATATATATATATATATATATATATATATATAATATGAATGTCATATTAAGAGATCCGTTATTAAAATAGATAGATAGATAGATAGATAGATAGATAGATAGATAGATAGGTAAAAATCCGTCGATAAATAATCCTAATAATATAATATATTAAAACTGATCCGCAAAAGAGAACTCAATGCATTTATTGCAGATCATATAAATGAATTACATACAAATTAAATTCAGTTGTACAACATTTACATGGTCATTTCGGTCCTCGAGAAATTCCCTGGAGGTTCTCAATACCAAAACGTTTGACAAAAATAAAAGATCGTAACGTTTATTTTTTAAGTAAAAGACACAGGACGTAAGAGGAGAAAAACTGCAAATAAGGGAATTATTTTTAATTGTTTTTAAAAAAAAAAGTTATTTTCTAAAGTGTAATTTTTCTATATTTCATATCCTATGAGAATATTTTAAGATTAATATTTTTAAATATTTTTTCATTATATTTTTTATTATTCTTTTTTAAAATATTATATGTTATGTGCATTTATGTATATTCAATATTAAAATTTACTTTAAATTACCTGTTTCATGGTTAGCCGCTTTTGTCAATTTTAGTTTATGCCCTAAGTTATTGATCTTTTCCCTCTGTAAAAGGCTTCTTTATATTTTATCTGTATAATCTATAATAATTTAATCTATAATTAATCTTTTACTATATATTATTATATCTAATCTATTATAATTTAATCTATAATTAATCTATATAATATTTAATTTTAATCTATAATTTTTTTTATTATCAATTAAATTTTTTCCTTTAAATATTTTTCGGCTCTTACTTATCTGCTTATTTATTTTAATTCTTTTATTATTTAATTATTAATATTAATATTCTGGTTTATCTTGTTTATATACTAATATTTTTTAATTAGCCTTTATTTTTATAATGTTAAATTCCTTTTATAATATTAAAATTAAATAATAGTATTAATAATAAATTTTAAAATTTCTTTAATCTACAACCTTAAAAATTCTTTCTTAAATTTGAGGATTGTAATTCTTTATGTATTTTTTCCTCTTTGAATAAGTGTTACCATTTTATATCAATGTTATTTTTCAACCGTTTTTAATTTCTGTCTAGACATCTAACTGTATCTATTCATCCCCTTTTTCCTCCCCCGTTTCTTATATCCCCCTCATTAATTTGGTTTTTCTTTTCTCCCCTTTTTCTCTCTATCTCCTTTTTAAATGCCTTTTCCCTTATTTGCAGTATTTTCCTCTTTCTTCCTATCTCTTTTAATTAAAAAATAAAACGAGAGAGGGATAAGGAGAGAAACAAGAACAAAAATACTTTCAAATTTCATGGTGAGGTTTCCTCACACCAAAACAAGAACAAAAGCCCAGATAAACATATGTACGCAAATCCTTCGTTTTTTTTTTAGTTATTAAGTTTAAAGTTTACCCAAGATGCAATCCAAAAATACATTTACAAAAATTTGGGGGCGTGTTCCTGATAAAAAAAACAAACAAACAAGTTAAATGTCTATATAAGTATATGTCCAAAAGGCCATCGTTGTAGTGCAAAACAGTAATCCATGACAAATGTCCAAATTGTCCTCCGCTTGATTCTACACACGGATGCACCCGTCGGTTCATTGACTGGCGGACCCTTTCAAATACTCCAACATGGTGTCGAATGGTTTCCCAGGCCCCCATTACACGTTGATGAACCCCTTCTGCATTATTAATGTCTGCTGCATAAACCAATTGTTTTAGCTGGCTACACAGATAAACATCCAAAGGAATAAGGTCAGAGGAATATGCAGGCCATTGAAGTGGCCCTCCCCTACCTATCCATCTTTTATGGTTGATATCAGCCTGTGCATCGTGAACAATGTGACCAAAAATTACTGGCGCCCCATCATTCATGAACCACAAGCGTCTTCGTATTAGCAGGGATACATGCCCTAGCAAGTCTGGCAGTGTGTTCGATATAAATTCCCTTTAGACAGCTACTGTAAAACGTACCGGGAGAGCATATGGACCTACCAGACTGTCACCTACAACACCAATTGACATATTAATCTGACGGTGGTGTCTAGCCTGTATTGTAACAGGGGTTTCCACCGCCTACAAATGTTGCTTCTGTAAATTTGTTATTCGATTCCTTCCAAATGTTTCCACAGCCGCAAACAAGGCTGAGGGGACAAAACTAGATCAGCAGTTTGTGCAAAATCAACTCTCGGCAAAGTTTTTCCCGTGGTGAGTTACAAGAGGACGAAAAACCCTGCACATGTTCCAAAAAATACATATACAAGAGTTGCTCTTGAAGTAACCTCTGTGCTGTACTCTCAGATGTATGACATTCTAGAGCTACTTGACGGATGCTGATAAATAGATCGTCGCAGACACCCAGTAGAATGTCTTCTTCGTGGTCAAGCGTACGAGCTGATCTCGATGTTCTTCGATCCATAGTTTGTGGTACTACGAATACTGATTCAGCAGCGCAATGATAAACAGCAGTAAATATTGGATGACTCGCCTGCATTCGCTCTGGAAATGCATTCCGATACAGGCGTGTAACATTGCGCCTATTACAATTCTAGCGGGAAGCATGTTAACATCATATCTGCTTGCTCACGATATGCATATAACGCGATTGCTAAAAGGAACACTTCTCAGTTAACTCACTGCTACAGACGTCAAGGCTAAAGACTAGCCACAAATCTACACGAATGACAAATGTGACCTAGTCTACATTGCAACCCAGCACCATCAATCGTAAACTTTCTTTAAACATAATAAGTTAAAACCGAAGAAATTTCGGACATATGTTTGTATGAACTTTTATCCTTGTTTTGTTGTCAGGAACTGCGTGCATAGTATAAAAAGTATTTAAATCTATAAATATATATATATATATATATATATATATATATATATATATATATATATATATGGGGTGGATATGTATGTATTTATTATTTCTCCTTGCAGTTTTGAAATACTTACATCCACCCATGAGTCAAAAGTACACACACACACACATATATATATATATATACACACATATATATATATATATATATATATATATATATATATATATATATATATATATATATACATGTATGTATTTCTTATTTCTCCTTGCAGTTTTGAAATACTTACATCCGCCCACGAGTCAAAAGTATAAATATATATATATATATATATTATATATATATATATATACACACACATATACATATATATATATAGACACACATATATATATATATATATATATATATATATATATATATATATATATATATATATATATATATATATTATTAATTGATTTAAAATATGTTTTTTATAAGAACACCGGATTATATATCTTACTGTTCTTTCTTTTTTTATATATATATATATATATATATATATATATATATATATATATATATATATATATATGCATGTATGCATGTGTGCGTGTTTAGGTAGCGGATTCAACTGAACTCCTGATTTTTTTAAAATGCTGTTCCTTGTTATTTTTACTTTTTATTTTATTTTTTCACACGTGTACTGAACACTTTTTAATATTGCTATTTCCTGGTCTGATTCAACTCTGACCATTAACCTTATATATATATATATATATATATATATATATATATATATATATATATATATTTATAAATAAATTCGCCCAATAAAATATATATATGCAATAATGCTTTCCAAACGCTCATTGGCAAAAAATGTGGCAAAAATGTGAAATGGTAATAAAAGAAAGAATTCAACGTGTATTTTCAGATTCGTTTGAAGTGGCAGGCAATTCGCTGCCAATGGCTGTTGAGAACAGATTGCATTTGGCTACCATCTCCAGTGAACCATACTTTCCACGATCCTTTTTCTTTCCACAGCGGCAATTCTCGTTTTGAAGTTGCTGTTAGTGCTTGCGTCACAGAATCAGCCCACTACCAAAAACCAAGTAGGAAATGTAGGGTTTGGGGAAATTAGTGTCAGGGCAGCAAAAGCAATGAAGAAGAAAAAGAAAAAAAACGATGTCTGTTCGTGATGTGATAATAGCCTGACTAGAAAATAACTCACAATCTTTGATTCGCTCTCGATGACTCAGAAGCTCTTTAAACATAATCTTAAAACAAAACACAGTAGAATCTCTGACAACCGGACTAAGAAGGCCTTCCGGATATGAGGAATTGGTTAAAACATCCGGATATAAGGGGTTATATTTAGATTAAAATAAAAGAACTGAAATCAGGTTTAACATTTATTTTCAATGTTTTCTAGTAGACAAAATAAGCTAATGGTGAGTGAGATATAATGGAATTGATTTTAAGGAAAAAGAAGTAAATTATGGAAAGATAATGAAAATTCATTAAATTAAGTATGTCATGTATGCAAAAGAAATAAGGTAACGAGGATTTTTTTAATGGCTGTTGCATGATGATTCTTTCTCTTCTAATGTCATTCTCAACTTTTTCCGCATTTCGTTTTACTTTTGTTCTTGATTTTTTTAAGACGAAAGACAATTTTTAACTACGCGTGCGTTATTGCAATCGTCATATCTGAATGCTGGCTTTCTTTCCATAAAACTGACAACCTTTGCAATATCTTCAGTCCAAGTTTCATCGCAATCATGTTTTTTTTTCCTTGTTCATTGTGACAGTGTGGACGCTGGAGAATAGATTCTTTGGAAGACTATATCCTACAATGTTGACTTTCCTATGCTGAATTCAGATATTAGTTATAATGAACTTTCACCAGCGTCTAGACTGTTTAAAATTTCCACTTTTTGCGATAACTCCAAAGTTTTTGTTTGTTTTTTCCTCTTATTTCCATCATCTTTTGCTCCAATAGAAGCCATTAGGGTGAAATAAGCATAAGCAATTATCCAAATGAAATTTCCTGAAAAAACAGAAATTTCAGATCAGTTACACATCACCCAAATAGTTCAAATATACACATCAAAATCATGTCCGTATATGCGGGATTTCGGATATAAGGCACTCCGGATATGAGGGATTCCGGATATGAGGCATTATGGATATGAGGGATTCTGGATATGTGGGTTCCCTGATATGAGGCATTCCGGATATGCGGGATTCTGGATATGAGGCACTCCGGATATGCGGGGTTCCGGATATGTGGGTTTCCGGATATTAGGGGTTCCGGATATGAGGGATTCTACTGCATTAAAAAAGTCCTGTTTCTTTTTTCTTAAAAAATATCTAAAACAATACTAACTACAAATCAACCATATTTTGATAAAGGTAACATTTCAGTGAAGAATAAAGCAGAAAGCCACTTTCACAAGACTGCCTTGCAATTCAAAGGAAATAAAGTTGTAGAGAGTCATAATCTTCTACTTACTGAAAGCAAATTTCATTAAAAAAGAGATTTTGTAAGAACTCATATTATTTAGATGCTTATAAGAATTCATATGATCTAACAAATTACACACTGTAGTGACATAGGCAAAATGAACTTGCTCTATTTTGCTTAGAGTCGAGCAACCACTAAGTCCTCACTCGGTATGGTGGTAGAACCTCTACATCACACACGAGAAGACATCTGATAAATAGTTTCTTGACACTATTTATCAGATATTAAAATTATATTTCAATAATAATCATATAATTATTTTCTTCAGTTCTTAAATATAAAAAATACTTGTTCATGTAAGGATAGTTACAAACACACAACATTGGCAGTTAAAAAAACATGGGTTATATGAATCTCCAAAACCAAATCTATTCCTGATGATGAATGCTTAACCATAAAAAATATGTCTTCAGATTCGGTTGTATCAAATGGAATCCACTTTGCCTTCTTTTTGTATTCGTTTTGCTCTCCGTCTTGCACTGATTACGGAAAAACAAGCCAAGATTAACTTGAAAGAAAAGAGATTAAAGTAATTTTCTTCCAGTCAGAAAACGATATACCCAAGGGCATTATACTTTCCTGATATTCAGTAATTTGGAATTATAGTTAATTCTTTCAAGGTTATATCCACGTTCCATTCTTGATTTACGTTAATAGTAGCCAAGCCTGAACAGGCGGGGAGTTAACACAGTGCTTGCCAAAATCAGGGACCGCTGCCGACCTGTAAGTTGCCAAAATGTCCAATTAGTGTTGCAGAATATAAATTGGCTGGCATTGCCAAAAGGTTTGGCGTCATTATTTACAGCACTTGGTAAATTTTAAAGAGAATTGTTGAAACAAATTTTCGGCGCCAAAAGATCATGTGAGCTTTCAATGACGTGACAGATGAGGCAGAAGTAGATTGATCTTAATTTCAAGCGGCCTTTCAAAAGGACAAACAGTCTATGGTCAGTAAAGGGAAAAAAAGCATTTAAAAAAAAAACAATATAAAAGATTTTAATATATGGATGGACACACACACACACACATGTATGTATATATATATATATATATATATATATATATATATATATATATATATATATATATATATATATATATATATATATATATATATATATATATATATATATATATAAAAAAAAAAATCTTAATGCTTTTTTCTTAAATTGACCAATCAGGTAATGACACGTTATTTATTTGTGACGCACTAAATGTATATAGGTTTGGTGTTTGCTTTGACAAATCATTCTCTGGAAAATATCTCAAAGCTTAGTTTAGACTGTCGACTAGAGCTTGTGAAGCTGTATTATGTTAATCATGAGATTGAAACAACGATGTGAGCTTATAAAAAAGGAAGAATTTAAAACAAGATCCTTTTGCTCCATCAACAATTACTCGGCTGATAGAAAGGTTTGAAACCACAAAGAAACTGCATGATATTCCTTCAAGTGGAAGACATACCTTGGAAGCTGAGCACACACCTCAAGATATGGGCAGTCTATAGTCTGTCAATAAGTTGATCAAACATACAACCTTGGGTATAAAACAAAATAGAGGAACAACTAAAAATTTGTGGTAATGTCATAAGCTCCATTTCCTACCCATTTGTTTCAAAATATACTTTGTTGTTTTCATAATTGCTTACTTTGCATTATAAAGGTCATTTATTTTGACCCTATATATATATATATATATATATATATATATATATATATAACATTGATATATTTATATAGATATTAAGCATTATGTTGAAACAGCAATATATATATATATATAATTTTATATATCAAGAATAATTTTAGAGAAATATACATAAACAAATTATATGTACATTTCGAAAATAAAAAAAATGTTCGTTCCTTACTCTATTTCGCTTTTTATTAAACCTAAAATACGTCAGCTCATTTTGCATTATATCTCTCTCTCTCTCTCTCTATATATATATATATATATATATATATATATATATATATATATATATATATATAATAATTTTATAATTATTTTCTTTTTAAAAATATGATTCCATCGCTACACAGAAAATTTCCATATTTCAAAACTGAAACTAAATTTATAAATTTAATTATAAAAATTAAACTTAAAATTCATAGTTTGGTTCCATTGTCAAGCAATGCTAGGAATAACTTTCTAAGAAATTTAATTTATAAGCGCGGACAATATTAATATTATGAGTTGTTAATGTTACGGAAAATTCAATCTATTTTAATTTAGAGGTGGTTCGGTTTTAATTTCCTTATAAATCTTATGTATCCAATATCTGTTACTTACAAAGCCAGGTTAAGTGTAGGTTGAGTGGGGGTGCCTGCTAACAAATAGAGACATCCATTATTCAGCGTGTCGTCTGGGTTTTCAATAACAAAAATAAAATTTGTCATTTTTATTCATCGGCTTAATTCATATTTTTATACACAAATATTTTCTAAAAGGTCATTTAAATATGTGTAAGCCATATTTTTAATATTTAAATTTTGTTCTTACAAGTCTAAAGTAGCATTCGTCCTTCTAATAACTAAGAGACTGAACGTTATTTTTATAAATAAATATATTAGAATTTTATTACTAATTAATGATCAAATATAAAAATGTATCTTTGTTCTTTATTACTTTTTTCAAAATTAATTATTACTTAAAGAACATATTTGACAGTGCCTACAAAAAAATCTATCACTTTTCTTTGATTTAGTAAATTTTTATTTTTCAGAAACTTAATAACGCATAATTTTTCATGTATACCCAACTTCTTATTAATTTCCATTTTACTCTTGGTGTTTTATTGGTTTCTTTTAGGTGTCAGAAATATTTAGATAGGGATGTTTGGTTTCGGTATTTATTATTATTATTAAAGGACGTTTGATGTTGGTTCCACCTTCTATTGAATTCATTCCGTTTGCATCCAATGTAGAATTTAACTATAGGTGAGATATTGCATTGATAAACCACTGATTCAATACGGTATTTATTATTAGGGGGGGCAGTTTTGAGGATTTCTACAGTTACATAATTTTTCTTTATCTTCATTTCTTTTTATTTTAAGATCTATATTTTTATTTTGGCATAAGTGTTTCTTCAAGATATTAGCATCGTATTTCTTAATAATTATTTCTAAGTTTTCAGTGCAACTGTAACTTAATTTAAGGGTATATTAAAAACTCTCCTGAGTTTATTATCTCTAGGAAAATGTTTATCAATTAATGCAAAGAATTTTTGTCCTAACTTATTTCTTACCATTTGGTTGTATGGGTGTGTATACCAAATGATTTTTCTATTTCTATTTTTTCTATGGTGTCCATTTTCATTTTTTATATAATTGAGTTTTGGGGATTTATAGATACTATTTTTTAGAGCTTTATTATAGAAATTACTATGTTCATAGAATATTTTCTCATTTGCTGAATTTGTACTTAATCTTTTTTTCAATAAATGAAGGTATATGCTTTATTATAGATGGAGGATCATTACACTTACGGTGTATATACAAAGGATTAGTATTGGGATTTTTGTAAGGTAGGTATAATTCTGACCAATGCCCATTGCCAAACAAAAGTTTAACGAAATATCTGGTTTATCTCAGTACTATCTTTACAATAGAGAATCCGACGGTTGAAAGATTCTATATTGGTAGCACGATGATTTTTAAGACTAGGTGGTATCAACATATCCTGTCATTTACCAATACAACTTATAGAAATAAAACATCACTTTATAAATATTTTTGGAGTTTAAAAGATGATAATAAGTCTCCTAAGTTGAAATGGAAAATTTTAAAAATGGAAATGACATGTAGATCCTTATATGACAATTGTTTTCTGTGTTTCTATGAAAAACTCGAAATAATCAGATTTTTTGATAAAAATTCATTATTAAATAAAAGAAATGAAATAACAGTAAATTGTAAGTATAGTTTACCTTTTAGCCTATGATTTAGTTAAAATTTGGAATTTGATAATGCGTTTGCTTCTAATTTAGTTGTACTGCGTTGCACTATATATATCTTATCTTTCTATTTGTAAGATTAATTTGGATTTAATATAATTTTGTATTAATGTCCTGGTAGTATTAGTAACATTGTGTACGGATGTATTGGTATTTGGTTGCTATTTTTGACATTTAACATTGATTGGTTAGTGTTCGTAATATCTTATTAAAGATCATTATTTAACAGTTGCATATTAATTTACGAAATAATTATATATGTTTAAATTATTTACTAACTTGTTAAAGAAGCCATTTATTTATCAACAAGAAAAATTATGTAGGAAACTCACAAGGCATATAACTTCTTTAGCATTTTGTTAAATTACCTCTCCTGCCTCCCTTTTATTTCTTAGGAAACTGCATTACTTGGTTTGTATAATTTATGTACCATATGTATCCCCTTTACTTTAGGTATGACAGCCTTTAGCTGCCAATCTACGGGTCATGACTCATTTATAAAAAAATATTTGATCTGACGAAAAAATCACAAACCTTATAACCGACATTTTTTTTTCGAAAAAAGGAGGTTGTATTTCGCTTCTAAATCTAAATAAATCGTTCACTCGCCAGTAATTTACAATCACTTGATACACACTGAAATACAACTGAAATAGTGTAGCAATTTTTACATGTTTTCGGTGTAATATCCTAACCTAAATAGAATTGGTCTACTGTGTAGTACTGAGACCTCGATTAAATTAAATGTTACGAACGTTGGAATTGTACTCTATTCCTTCTCATCGTCCATGGATATATATATATATATATATATATATATATATATATATATATATATATATATATATATATATACTAAGAGGTATACTAAGAGGATTAAACAAATTGGAACAATAAATCAATTGGCGAACAAAGCTATTACCTGAATTTTCAGCAGTAAAGTTTATTGGATTGATTCGATTCATTTTAAATCAGTCTAATGTACAACATCAAAGAGGAACATGTTTTATTATTAATATTTTGGTATAAAATAATTACCACGTCATCATTTCTCTCTCTCTCTCTCTCTCTCTCTATATATATATATATATATATATATATATATATATATATATATAAAAATATATATATAAAAATATACCCCTGGTCAAAAATCTTAAGACCAGATACAAAAGTGTTAAGAAAATGTAAAATACAGTTACTTTAATCAAAATATATTTGCCAAACACTTACATTTAATTAGAGAATGTAGTTTATCAACAAGCAAATGAAAAGTTTAATTTTTAACTGATTAATTTAAACAAACATTAAAAATGTAACATATATATATATATATATATATATATATATATATATATATATATATATATATATTATCGTTTCCGGTGAATTGACCAATTAAATAGGTCAATATATATATATATATATATATATATATATATATATATATGCACACACACACTAAGATGATTAAACAAATTAGAACATTTTATTTATAATGCGTTTCGATCAAAAGCGTTTGCACTCTTCGTCTTCTTTAAATGTTAAAATCAAAACTCTGTGTGAGGAAAATATGTAGGAATCATAAATCAAATTAATTATCGTACCTTATCATCTTCCAGTGTCTCGATTTGGGGAGGTCTGTCCACCTATGCTTTTTTTTGTTTTGTTTATTAGAGCCATTTGGTAGTGTTCTATTTTAAATCAGGCATTTTTTGTTATATATTTTCCTCCTACAGTATCTTTCTTTCTTTTTAACCTGCTGTCTCGAGAAACGCCTCGTTAATAAAATCTTTCACTGCGTATCATAATATTCCCTTTGTATTTTCGGATACTATTATACATTCTACAAACACACACACACACACATATATATATATATATATATATATATATATATATATATAATTTTAAAATATATATAATTTCAAAATATATATAATTTTAAAATATATATATACATGTATGTGTTTGTGTCTGTGTGTCAATGTGTGTCTGTGTGCGTGTGTGCAAATATATAGGAAAATAGAAAAGAACTTCTCAGGTAAATAATCCTAAATAGTTCTTTAGTATTTTTGTTTTTCTTTTTAAAAACCAGTGCTCGATACAAAAGTATAGCCCGAATTTTTATTATTTTTTTAAAAAATATGATTACTTTGCTACATTATAATATTAGATAATTATTTTGAAGTTTTTGCTTCTGTTTTTGAAACATGAGAACTCTTATGTAGCGAAGGAATCATATTTTTTTTAAATAATTATAATATATATATATATATATATAAGATTATATATCTATAAATATATATAATATCGTATATATATATATATATATATATATATATATATATATATATATATATATATATATATATATATATATATATATATATATAATATTTGGACATCTAGAAGTAGGAAGACAGCGCCAAACCTGAAAACGCGAATGACACTGATGGCTGGTGCGAGAGATAAGAAATGGGTTTGCTGTCGTGGAGAAGCGTGATCGCCGGAAATAAGACAAGGCGACATCATCTTTACCTGCATTCGTTGTGATCGAAACTGTCACTACGTTGTGGGCCTTTAGAGCTAAAATAGATCCTTGCCGCCATCAGCAACTGAATCATAATTTGGGGGCTGAAGGTTTTCGAGATCGACAGATACATACACATATCATATATATATATATATATATATATATATATATATATATATATATATATATGTACTGATCACTTTTAATCTATATTTTGTATATAGTATTAATAGTATTAACAAAGAACGAGTACGTTCAAATTAATATATACAAATATATTGTGTATCCAGGTTATATCTGCTCTATTAAAATGTTTTATTGGAAAGTATAGAAATTGTATGTCAATTAAATCTAACCATCTTTTCTAGTAAATTTTCGAATGATAACCTCTCGCAACCTAGATTTGTATTCTTGCAAAATTCTGTTTTTTCCAAAAGATAAACGCCCTATTAAATCTTTGTAATGGACTCAAGCCATCGCTAATTCGATGAAGAGTGTTCAGAACTACACTCCTTCATTCCACCTGTCGTAACCTTCACGACTAAGAACGGCCATACCGCACACATTGTGTCAAACCACATTAATTCACTCTATATTCCTTTGCTGAGATATAAGTTCCACTCAAGCAGCTCCTTCCCACGAACGACTGCCTTGTGGGAGCGACTCCCAAGTATTTGCTTCATAGATCACTACAATCTTGACCAGTTCAAGTATAGCGTTAACCGTTATGTACCACACACAGCCACATAAGCTCTACCGCCAACTCTGTAAGTTCCTGGGTGTTTCTGGGCCTTGTACAGTGTGAACACCACCCTGAAAAAGACCCCAATCTCAGTCACTAACAATGTACGTTCGAGTGAGTTTTCTGCTTTTTCTTGGCGGAAAGAATAATGTTAAAATAATCTGCGAAATGAAATAATGAGATTACTAAGAAAGGTGCATATTTTTCTAAATTATTAAAATTATATGAGCCTACTAAAACTATGTGAATTAAGACGACCACTGAGCGGAAATCGGGGTCTGTAAAATGAATTTTCCAGTTCTAACCAAGAGACAACTTTTATATACACCTTTGCGCAAATTAATTGAAACAACTTCTTTAGTTTCCTTTCTTACACCATACGGTCAGTTTTTGACCTACTGGAGTGTCAGGGTGTAAATGATTTCTATTTTTCCTCAGATTAGGTCATCTGCAGTAGTGTGCATATATTTTCGGGGTGTATGACGAAATTTGTTTGGCTTTGAAAAGTATTGCGTCATCCGTGATTGCATCAGATTTTTCTCAGGCACAGACACTATTGTCTTGACTGTTGATTAGTTGTCCTATGGACACTGTCTTCGATAGACGTTACTCCAAGGAAGCGTACGAAAATTGTAACACTGCATGAACACAGTGGCAAGCCTTACCAATGAGCAAAAATAATACTGCCTGGCCCGGAAACTCTCCTGAGAATCGAGAATCTGTGGTCAATCTGTAAGGAATGACTTCAGGGTATGGACATAAGAAGTACTAACATGTGCACTGAGCCATGTTTCACTGGAAAAATACAAAAACAAATAATAACGGAATTATTGTTTTTGTTTCAATTAATTTGCACAAAGGTATAGATGTCCAGTATTACCTGTCCACAAACTAAGTGTTTAGCAACCCTTAAATATAAATGAACAATTTTCCTCAGTCAATGAATTAAGTAACTTTAGCGAATAAAACATGACGACCAAGCGCCAACTTGTATATATATATATATATATATATATATATATATATATATATATATATATATATATACGTTTATAAAGACTTCAGTTTTATTATGTGTGAATTTACTGATGGAATCAGCGCTGAACAAATTCACATGGCCAACGTTTCTTTTAATGTCACACCAAAAGCTCAAAAGTGATACATTTCAGCATTTAATGAGTTTAGAATTCTCTCCTTGTGTGGTTTGATATAACAATAAGAAATCCAAAAGTGCCGTTCAGTGAATTTATGAAGCAGAATTGACGTCGCTAAAATTGCATACCTGATTTTCTTGAATAGAATCATTTCTTTTGACAGCTTGCTCATCCCCAAGATCTCAGTTAAGACAGTATGGATCGAACCAGAACTGATGCCTATGGACTTGCCTATGTACTGGACAGTAAGACGTCTGTCATTCAAAATTATACGGCGAATGACTTCAACGTTTCATTAGTACTTGAGATTTGTCGACGACTTGACCGAGGGCCCTATTCAGTGTTGTCCATATCCCGGTTGAATTTCACAGCCTAATCCACTGTTGCATGTTCATGGAAAGTTGTCAAAAAGTGTCTGTACAATGTTTTCATGGATTTCCGTGGGTGTCCTACATTTTTCTTGCAGATTCTTTCTGATTTCATGGGCCTTTGTTTTGTCAATTTTTAAATTTGTCGTTCACCTCTAAACTTTGTATGGGTCTCACCTGCACAGAAATCAAAACAGAAATCCTAGTTAGTTTTCTAGCTTTATAAGAGGCTGTAGTGTGTTGTCACGAAAAACAATGTTCAGAAAAAGAAAGAAAATTGCTTTAATCCAAATATCTGTAAATCACAAGGACAAACTAAAATGAGAAAAATATTCAAAATTGGAATCTCAGTGTAGGAATTTTTAAATTTTAAAATACGTTAATAGTATATAAAAACAGGACAAATAAGGACAATAAAAACACAAATGTAATTATAATATATAAATGTTACATGCGAGTGGGTACTGAAATGTTTTCTGTTCAAATAAGAAACGCAATTAAAAAAAATATCGGTTGCAACTGTTAGTCAAATTTTTTAAGTGGGTATAATATTTCAGCACTCGCTAATATTTATATATAAGCACTATATTGTCATCCACAGACAGACTGTTTCGCTGTATCACAGCTCATCAGTGTGGCTAGACATCCGGTTGCCTCTAGCTAAGATTGAACCCCAACTAAATTGGCGTCAGTCGGAGATTCTACCACTAAGTCATTAGCGCATGTGAATTTAAGCGCATTTATTTTTAGATAAACACACAGTGACTGAGTGGACTCGATTCGATTTACCAAAGAGTCATGCATTATTAGCCGTAATAGTCACTGTTTACAAACTCACATTCCCTCCCCAGAGAGCTCAACCGAATTTTTCAGGAGCATATACTGTCATCCACAGACAGACTGTTTCGCTGTATCAAGCACTAAATATATATTAAAAGTAGGCTACATAATCATAGCCCGGCAGCCGATCTTTCCTCTGAGAGTTCTAAGAACCTAAATTGATAGAAACTGACATGAAATATCTAACACATCCAAAATCAAGTTCTTCATCCACAAGTGGACCGTAATTTTCCGCCGATCACATTGAAAGGTTATGCTCTCAAAGAGACTTCTAGTTTTGCAAGTTTCTATGGGCTGAAGGACTTCTGACCTCAAGTAGAACTCATATATACGACCCAATTCTAAAGAAAAACTAGCCGTCCACATCTTCAATCATAGACAAGACATCATACAACTTAATGTCAACAATTTCATATGGGAAAATACTGTTCGCCACCGCCTTCAAAGGCAGCAGTCAGTCTTTCGTGCACTGTAGACATTTCACAACACCTTGGCTCATTAAAGAAAAGTGAAGGTACCACTACTCCATCTACACCATTGGGACAGGCCTGTACATGCAACATCTCTGATTGTGTTTGCCTCTCACTAATTGAACTTTGCAGCCAAATGAGACACTGAACCAAAGTATGAATGTATTCCCTTTCACATTAATTCTTTATAAAATGAATAATTTTGAGTTATTATTATTAATAATAATAATTATAATTATTGATTATTTTTGTTTCATAACTTTTTACTAATATTTACTTTCATCATCATTTTTATTATCTTTTTTTATTAGATGAAGTATTGTTATTAGTTTCAGCCAGTATTTATTTTTATTTTTTTTATTTGACAAACCACTGTTAATTATTAATAATTGTTTAGTGATATTTATTTTTGTATTAATATTTTTAATTACTTACTTTTATTCTCAGGATATGCGGTTTATGTCAGAGGATATAGCTGTGGGAGGTGAAATCAGTGAGACGAATTTAAATTCTGGTGCTTTACTTTCGCGTTAATGCCCTTGGAAAAAGTATGATTCCAACTCTTCTCTTTTTGGGATCCGGGTTAAATAAAAGGGTAGACTGGGCTCATTGACCTTGATTGGAAACCAGTGTAAACGCGGGAAAGCTGGAGACGCCATGACAATTTACAGATAGTAATGAAAAGTAGTCTGTGAAATGATAAGCATGTCCTGCGGGGACAGAGGTTTTTTTTTTTTGTTTTGTTTTGTTTTTTTAAGTGCCCTCACTTATTGTAAAAAAATACCCTCATATTTTTATTAAATGACTAGTACTTACTTCCATTTTAACGTTTTGTTAAATAAAACAACGTTTATTATTATTATTATTATTATTATTATTATTATTATTATTGGTCAAATTGACAAGAATATGGAGGAGCAAAATCAACTTTCAAACAAAGTACAGACTGTAAAAATCGCTGGTAGTCTCAATTCTTCTGTATGCATGTGCAACTTGGACACTGTTGGCAGATTCAGAGAGAAAGGATCCAAGCGTTTGAGAACAACTGCATGAGACAAATCCTTGACATTTTCTATTGGGAACAAAAATCCAATGAGTTTGTGCAGAAAAAAGATTGAATCTATTCTCACCACTGTCAAACAGAGAAAAATGGCGTGGTTTGGATACATTACAAGGTACAACAGCCTGTGCAAGACCATCATGCAAGGCACCGTTGAAGGTGGACTTAAGCGAGGACGCCAACGCAAAAACTGGTTGGACAATGTCAAACAATAGACATATATGACTCAACAAGTATTGCTGATGGCTGCCGTTAATAGACCGTTGTGGAAAAGAGTTGTGGCTTCTGAATTCGGATCCGCTATAAGGTTACAAAAGTGAAGAGGGAGATTATTATTTTTTTTTTTTTATTTCCTTTGATTCCTGGCGTTTACACATTTCTTTCCGGGTCCCGCCCAGGAACCTAAGGTTAGAAATGGCATCATGACACATTCCACTGACAAAAAAATAAAAAATAAAAAAATTACATAGATAAAGCCCTTCATAAAGTGTGAGCTGTACTTGTACTTCTCCATATTTGGTATGTTTGATTGGTGGTGTCCTTTGCTGGGTCTCCGAGTGCTGTGAAGAATGACGTCATGACTTGTCGATACTCTCCGCGAGACCATTTCGTTCGTTTTCTTTTTATTAGTCTATTTTGTATTGTGTCACTTGGTCCAAGGTTGGCAATAATCCGGCATTGGTGACCTAGTGTCTCTTTGTTTGTGGAAGAGTTTTGTTCCAGTGACAGATTTTTAGTCCTCAGACTGGTTCCTCTCTGATGGACGCGGCCATTGTTGAACCGGGTGACGACAGATCCGGTTCAAATTTATTCGTATTCATTAAAATTAGTAGAGATTTGCGTTTTAACCTTGACCACCAAGGGATAATTATGTTCAAGTTACCAGCTTTAGGACGACTCGAAGAAGAAGAAGAACCAAGAGCACGCCCAAATTATTATTAGCATTATTATTATTATTATTATTATTATTATTATTATTATTCCTTTGATTCTGGTGTATACATATTTCTTTCCATTTCCCAACCAAAAACATAAGATTAGAAATGGAATCATGACATTTTCCACTGATAATCTTTGTAAAAAAAAATAAAAATAAAACAACCTAAGTTCACACACATTTTACATTGATGAAAAACTTTTTAAGGTACGTACTATAGCTGACAGATCATTTTATTTTGTATTTCTTTAAAGCATAGGCTACCAGGAATCCCTCCAATGAGTCTATCAATCAAACACAGAGCCCCAACCAAAACTAGAATTATTGATGTCTTCACGTGCACTTTTTTTTTTAGATTTCCACTTCAAGATCTTTTTATTTTCACGCTTTTTGAAGATATTCAAAGACACATTACAGTCTGCAGGAATTGCCATTTCGATAATAAGTTACATTCAGCTTTCCCGGTCTTCGATCTCAATATCTGAACGATTATTCACTTTCTGTGTAAAGTCCCAGGAAATTGTTACAGGTCCTAAACTCTATAACCGCGTTCCTTGAAGTTACCTTCCTCATTGAAGTTTTCCATTGCATATATTTTCTCACCCCGTCATTTTTTTTATATTCGTTGGATGCATTATGCAACATGATGCAAAGCATGAGTTACCAGGTATTCCTTCAATGACTCTATCGGAATATTTTCCAATCCAACCGAGGACTCTAAATACAACTTGAATTACTGATTTCCTCATGTGCCAAGATTCTTCTGTTTTGATAGTTTATTTTATTTTTATTTATTTATTTTTTGTAGATCTTCAAAGATTCATTACAATATTCCTGAACTGCCATATCAGTAAGAAAACACATTCTGTTCTTGAGGTCTTTGATCACCATGTCTAGGAGATCAGATTTAAATGATCTGTCCAGTGTGTATTGTAAAGTCTTATAAAATTGTTACAGGCCCTATGCCTGTAACCGGGCCTGGGTGATATTCATACCAGTTTCCTTCCGGTAAAAGTTGCATAATTTCAAATGCAGGTTTTGGCCCAGCCTATCATATACAGTTTATATTCAATGGGTACTAATATCGTGCAATCTGATATATGATGGTCATTTGTTTCTGAATATTTATCACAGAATTAATATTATTATTACGTGGAATAGTAGTATTAGTAACAATAGTATTAATAGTATCATCATTATTATTTCTTAGTATTAGTAGTAGTAGTAGTTGCAGTAGTAGTAGTAGTAGTAGTATGTACTGCCAGCTCAGTTCTTTTATTAGATGTGTAACACCCGTCTGACGAATCTGGTCAACGGCAACCAAATATGTACCCCTGTCGTCGACCCTAGACAGCGGTAACCAATTATGTCCCCCAGTCGACGGTCCTCAAGTTCCTTCAGACCGCTGTGGTTATCATGTAGCTGACTCTTCACACGTTAGCGCGTGACTCGTTTTGTCGCTGTTATAGTGTTGGTGGCACGATTCCACTCGACTTATCTGGCATTTGTCTGTTCACAACCATTCACTCATCTGCCATTTTGTGTTTTTGGTCTCAGACGGTGAGAAGATTGTTAATTTGGCAAACTTGAAGTGGAAACCGTTCGACAATTTGGGATCTACACAAAAAAATACAAGAATCTTTTGGAATAAAGGATTTACTCAGTTTAAAAATGTAACAACGATTTGGTTTATATATATTTGTTATATACAGCGGTTTTAATCCTTCCCAATTGTTACAATCTAATAACACTGGGATCCCCTTCAAAGTATGCAGTTAGTTTAGTAGTAATTTAAATTTCTAAGTTCTGGTCTTCATGTCCGGCACAAGGCCTTTGGTTCTGAGGTCTCGGCGATTTATGCAGATTCCGGTGTTTCTCACTTCTCTGATCTTCTCCATTCCCAACTGTCAACTGAACTATTTCTAAGTCCAAATTCTCCAGCTTATATTAAGTCCTTCGGCCGGCAGGTGTGGGGCTGGTTAGTGTCTGGGTCCAATTGTCTCCAACCCTGAATATCACCTTTCCTAAATTTCCACGTACAAAACTATATTTACTCAAGTGGTTTTCCAAATTTGGGGTTGTCCAGCCCCCTTTTTGAGAGAGGTCAGAGGAATCAAGCCTTTACTTTTACTCTCTTTACATCTTACCTCGTACCATCACTTATATATAGGCCGTGTTCGCTTCTCTCTATTTCTTCTTTCTCTTTCTCTACCCCTCCACTTTCTCAACAGCCAACCTTAACCGGCTTCCAGCGAAAACAAAAGACATTTTCAGTCATTAATCTTTCTTTGTCAGCTTGTCCCATGCTGTGATTTCTCCATCGACAAGACCACTCAAGAACTGGAAAATAAAATAAAATAAAATAATTTCATGTCCCCTAAAAAACAAAGGTTTTTCTTTCCACTGTCTGTATGCATTTATTTTACGATCAACTAGACCATACAACCTTCCTGTTCATTGGTATTTTTTAATTAATTTTTGTTTGTCATTTGTTTTCAAGGAAATCTGAATTAATGCTTTGAATAAAAACTTTCTTTGGACTAATGACGACGCAATTCTTTTCTTCTGGGCGGTTGATTCGAAACATATGTTTTTATTTTATCTTATCCAGGGGAATCGTGAATGCTATTTCGCTGAGAACCCGGATTTCTCTATAGAAAACATGTTTTTATTTAGCAGACATTTACTGCGGATACCTTAATGGTCGCTTTCTTATCGGTAGGATATGGGGAAGGAAGGGAATTCTTAGGTTTGTTCAATCTTACCGAATTCAGTCAAGTTAAATCTGGCTACGATTCTCTTTGGGATTATCTCTTAACTTGATTTTTCAACACATTTTGTTTTGTTTTTTTTTAATTTTCTTCTCGATTTTTCAATCCATCTTCCAGCAAAGTCAACAGTTATCATCCACTTAGTAGTCTCTCTCATATTCCTTTTTCCTTTCTCTTTTTGTTTGATTAACTTCCGTAGATCCTAGAGACACAGATAAAGTGCTGTCATTTTTTTTTGTTTTGTTTTTTTTACTAATATCCACTTAGATCTTAATTATTTCATTATATAAATCATTTCAACAGCAAAATCTTGTGGAAGCAAAACCGGATGCTGATTTTGTATGGATTGATGATTATGGGAAAACGACATCTGATTACAGGGTCATCATCATCTGACGAAGGTTGTGTTGGCAGCACACGTGTTGTTTTCACAGCAGCATGTTTGTAAATTTTCAAGCGGAGATTCTCAATGTCGCTTGGAGGG
>CAHIKZ030000133.1:97500-112500 GCA_903632075.3 Acanthosepion pharaonis
TTAATGAAAAATTGCTGCCTAAATATACACAATATACACACACACACACACACACACACACACACACACACACACACACATATATATATATAAGGGAGAGGTTCTAGTTGTTCCAACGAGAAAAAAAATGTATATTTTAAAGGGAAGTGAGAAACCGTAAATGTTTCTGGGTTATAATGTAGATTTTTTAAATATATATTATACTTTATTTTTCATATTTTGTTACACGTTCTTCCGGTCTCCTGGCCTCCATAAAGCAAATAGTGGTTATATCCACATATTATTAAAAGCTATTAATTTCCCTTATGTTTTTCAATGTTTAACCATTGTCCTTTGTGTGCAGTAGTATTCCAAATTTTTCTTAAACTTAAGTGGTAATAAAAGATTTAGGATTGGTCAGAAAGGGCCGAAGGAGGCAGATCTTTATCTTATCTATTTATGAACCGTGTATCTTCTTAGAACTATCTCCATTTTGTGTATTATGTGTGCGTGTGTGTTTTTGATAGGATGTGTATGCATATTCCTTCTCCATTCATATAAATTGTTTTGTTATAAGGAATTAGTTTAAAATATTTTATAAAATATATATATAATATATATATATATATATATATATATATATATATATTCATACTCGTTTCATTAAATAATATAGACAAGATGTCAATTACAACATATTAAGCAATATACGGACAAGACATTTTTGATAATGGGTTATGTAAGCTGAAAGCTTAGATTGTATTAAAAAATATGGATCAATATTGTGAATTTCTTTCTTCGTTCAATGATAATGTTATTAAACTTATTAGACGTTATGAAAAGAATTTACATAAAATAAATAGACAACACTTGTCTATATTATTTAATGAAACGTGTATGAATGAAAAGATGCTGTCTAAATACACACACATATATATATATATATATATATATATATATATATATATATATATATATATATATAATCGATATCACCCGATGCAAGTTAGTAAAACCACTAAGGTACAAGTGGGTTACAGGTTGTGGATGAATTAAGAAGAGAAACAATGAGTGGGAATAGAAAAGTATAATCAGGACAGTAGATAAAGTTTAACATTGCATTTAAATTTTTGCACATTTAAGTTAACAGGAAAGCATGGAGCCGGAAGGGAGTTCCATAAGCGAGACGTGTGAGAAAAATAAACTCTTAGCGACATCTCGCCAGTTCACTTGTGAATTAATGAAATCTCGACGCCAGTCTAGTTACCATATTTATAGAAAAGACACAAAGCGAACGGTGACTGATGCCGAACTGTCAGATGAGGACCAATAACATTGCTCATTCTTATTTGGATTCTATCAAGGTGCTCAAGTTAAATAGCAGAGCCACCAAAAGATATGTGTCAGCAATATTCCAAGCATGGGTAGATATAATAGCGATGTTAAAGTTAGTATGAAGCCAAAATTCTGACATAGTGAGATACTGAGAGAAAAGGCATTTAAGGCAAGGAGTCTTTGCAAATCGATATCAAAGATAGAGCGTTAGTAGAATTAATATAAGTAAAATTTGTCACTTAGCTGATTGACATTATCTTCAGCATCCCGGCTCCTAAGTTTCGTAGACAGACCGTCTACTCTTCAGTGGCTATCAACTTTTGCGTGCTTATATGTTAGGATTTTTTTTTTTTTTATATACTTATGTTTGGTGAAAGTTTTTTTTTTTTTTCGTATTTTTTGTGTTCGTGTGTGGGTTTGTGCGCTTACAGCCATGCACCTGTCTGAGCGGATATACGCTCACCCGCGTGCACCCATCTGCGAGGATGTGCGTACATTTCGGGTGTCGTGATCATGCTGAAACTATTTAATGCACTAGTGAATGGTACAATTTTTTTTTTTTTTTTTTTTGAGTGGAGAATAGCTGAAATTTAAAATTCGTGAGCCCTAAGATTACCATAATCTGGAATTGTAGATCAAGCTAAAAGAGAGAAACATATAGAGAAACACGTTAAATGTGAACGATAAGCATTACCCGGCTCTAAGCGGATTTGTATGATGTAAAGTTATTAATCGCCAAATCACTCAGGTTCGATAAGAAGAAACAGTGAATGTGCGTGTGGTATGATAGATAACGATTCAGGGTGAGAAATCCGCAAACGTAATCCAAATTCTAATCGGGTACGTTACATTCACTTGCGCACAAATAGCCTTGCAAAATCTATTATTATTTCTGCTCCCCACAGCTATGGGTTAAATAGTAGAATATGTATCTGGAAAAATTATTGTTATCTTAAATAAATTGATAATTCAATATTCCTTTTCACAAAAGATTTCAAAATGTTCTGGCTTTAAATAACTCACAGAGGGTTGATAAACCGTAAAAATTAATTGCGAAAACATTTGATTTCTTCGATGCAATTCTCTTTTGCCTGGTCAGCAGTTCCAACCAATAAAAAATCATGAAACTTTCCGAAAAGAATTTCTTCGGAACAAAATTGAAATGGTTCTTTTTTTTATCAGAGAATACACGTGAGATAATAAAAATCCAATGTATAAATGATGCTATGGATTAATAATCGTATTTTTTTATATATATAATAATTAGTTTTTCTCTTAATCAGTTTTGAAATTGACGATATAATGTATAAACATAAAGTTACACTGGTCTTCACGGTGACAAACTCACGAAAATATTTTTACGTCCTTGTCAAATAGAATTTTATTACTCGAAATATTGATAAAATGATTCTATAAATGTTATTCCCCATTTATGGAGCGTTGCATTTTTAGATAGCTAGATAGCTAGATAGATAGATAGATAGATAGATAGATAGATAGATAGATAGATAGATAGCTTTTAATTTGTAATTGATGATTAGTATGTGCATGAAATTTAGAGTTGTAACGAACAGTCAGGAACAAATATACATTTCTTTTTTAGTATATATATATATATATATATATATATATATATATATATATATATATATATGTATGTATGTATGTATGTATGTTGTTTGTTTGTGTCTATATAGGAAACAATATTTATGTATTATAGGACAAGGTTAAAAGTTAATTCTTGCAAATGAGTTTAAATCTAAATGGAAGTAAATTAAAAATCTTTTGTGTTTGTCTAAAAGTTTTCATTTAAATTCTTCCTTTATTGTTATAATTCAAGTCACGCATAAATATTTGATTATTCAATAATAATTGGATTAACAAACTGGCAGCCGATTCTTTTCTTTCTTTTTCCAAGTTGCTGGCCTAAAATAAATTCTCTACCCTCCCCTCATCCAGAAAATAAACTAAACTTCGCTGTGAATTTTCCATTAAACGGAAAAAAATTAAAAAAATAAGAATTAAATGGATGATTTTATTGATAATGTCTACAGTTCTGAAACGACTTATATATCAGATCATTGCAAAATTTCATGCCCGATTTTCATTGTTAATATAAAATGGCGTTGATTTAATGACGATTTCTAATATGTTCTAGATTGAAACTTTGGATCGCTTATTTACGAGTCATGCTTTATTAAACGTTGACGCTTTGTTCACAAATGAATGCCTTAAAGATGGAAGAGAAAAAATTGTTGACACTTTTATTTAATAAGTTGACTACAGTTCTCTCTACTGTATGTTTTATTGTTTTTATTCTATGCCTCGCATGAGCGACTCTCGAATCATATTAACCGAAAGGGGGGATTTTCAAGGGAAGCATCTATTGCTGGGATTCGGTTGTCTCGTAAGATCGACATAAAATCGTATTTCTATAATATCAGATTACTACAAAATATTGTACCTTATCTTCATTGTTAATATATAATAACAACAACTTGAGATTCTTGCTTGTCTTGTTGCCGAGTTTTGGTGTGTTCTAGACTGAAATCTTGGATCACTCAGTTGCGAGTCAACCTTTATTAAATGTTGAAGCTTTGTTCACAAATGAATGCCTTAAAGATGGAGGCTGAAAAAGCGACGAAACTGAGACAAAAAAAAACATTAAGAAGGTTTATTTGAATCATGTTCCAGCTCTTCAGACGATCAACAAGTGTTTTAGAAGATTTTGTCAGGGTGATTTTAACCTAAACGACCAACAACGCCCCGGATATCCTTCCGACGTCGATGAATACGCTGTGCTTATCATCGTGAAGAATAAACCGAAGATTTCAATACAAGAGATTGTTAAGAGTTTGAAAATTTATATCTCAACTACCTGTCACCATTTGAAGAGATTTGGATTAATTTCTAAATTAAACGCGTGGGTGCAGCATTCTCTGACGATACAGAACAAAAGATCGATTGTGTTTCTGTGACAATTTCTCTTCTGTTACGACACGAGAATGAGCCGTTTGTGGACAGAATTGTCACAGGCGATGAGAAATGGATCTGGAAACAAGCAGGTGAATGTACAGAACCCGTAGCTAAAGCAGACTTGCATCCAATGAATTGCAGAGGAATAATTCATTTTAAGGTTCTTCTAAGTTGCAAAAACAATAACTGCAAAGAAGTATTGTGACTAATTGATCAATCTCAATGCGCCTAGTCAAGAAAAATGGCTGATTTTAGCAAATCGAAGAGATGTCATATGCCACATCAACAACGCAAGACAGCATCCTGTAAAACAGATTTTGCAGAATCTTAAAGAATTGAAATGGGACCCCATCCTCAAGAACCCATCATATTCTCCTGACTTGACTCCTTCGTATTTTCATTTGTTCCGATCTCTACAAAACAATTTAAACGAGGAAAAATTTTACACTGTACAGTCAGTCAAAAACTACCTGACAATCTTCTCCCAACAAAGAACACCAAGTTTCTACTAAAATGACCTCAACAAGCTTGTAGAACGATAAGTGACAGTTGTCAAATTCAATGGAGACTATGTACTTGACTAATAAATGCTGTTCGTTTGAAAATGTTGTTTTTAATTTTGTAATTGAGAACGAACCTGGACAGTGAGGTCAACAATAAACGGCGACAGCCTGTTCCATGATTAGGCGCAATCTTCAGGTGGTATGAAGCATGTATCTTCAGGCAACAAGCAGAAAACGCCGCTTGGTGTTGACTTTACTGTTTACTTGTACATGTGCCTCTCTTTAATATTCAGCTTTTTAACCATAATATGACAGACATTATAACTATATTTTCATACATGGATATATATATATATATATATATATATATATATATATATATATATATATATATATATATATATTGGCAGCTGTCAATATACCACATAACACCCTTTGAGCGCTTAGCGTTGGAGCGGGTAGAATGGAGATCAACGTGTTTTAGTAGACTCAGTAGTTTACACTCTGCTTGTCTGAATCCTCTTCAAGAAGCGAGAGCAAGATCTAAAAGGTCAACCAATCTAACAGTGATCTCATCTCACAATCCTCACTCTTGTTCCATATGTGGCCTCCGTTGTAAATCACTAGCGGGTCTTAAGTTCCTCTTAATATTATTATTCTGCACTGCATTAATCGGGTATTGAACTCACACCATTTGGGTCCTGTCACTGGATCTAACTAACGCCTTTATCCCTGAGGACACATGGAATAATGAATAAATGCGTTAGTTGGATCTAGTGACAGGACCTAAATGGTGTGAGTTCAATACCCAGTTAAGGCTGTGGAGAACATTCAGAGGGAAATTAACAGGAGATAACTGATAACTGACATCCATTAAAAACATGGCACGTGGAAATAGAACAGTCTACACCAGTGAGCGAAATAAAGGGTTCAGTTTGACATTCCAACCACTTGAAGAAGGCCGGAGCGTACAACGGCCGAAACGTTGTAATAAATATGATGACAAAGTTGAGGACAATAGTCCAATTAATGTAAATAATTTATGTTTTTTACCTTCTGTGCACCATGTGTTGCACGCGTTTTTATGATGTCAAACACTATATATCAGCACATTCCGCCTGCCAAAAAAGCTGGCTTGTTTTGTAATACTAATGTATCTGATAGTACACACGAAATTGGCCTGGACAGGCAAAAGATTAAATTCAATGTCTGATTTTGTGGAAGGGTCTCGTAATACACTATGCTTTTCAAACTAATATCACATACACAGCATCAATTTTACAGATGCAGGCAGAAATTTGGCTTGATTAATTGTGAATAATTTTATCTTCAGAACGTTCTTCCCTCCGTATTCTTCTAACTAAACCATTTTTTATCACACCTGATTCGTTCCTTTTTGCGTTTAAGTAGAGAGTCGTAGGTGGAAATGCAATCCACTAAATGTTTTCCTGTTAAATTTTAACAGCTACTTACCGTAGTGACTTACGTTTCTAAGTGATGTCAAATGCCTTATATTACTCATATAAGATCGGTGGAGTATATGTTTTGTTCGTTTTTTTTTTTTTTTTGTTTGTTTGTTTTTTTCAGGATATGTATAGATATCATAAACTTCGGTCATGTATGAAAGTAAGCGATAGAGGCTCGGATTGAGAACTCGGAGATCCGAGTTCGAATTTCAAACAGGTTCGTTATATTCACTTACGTGCAAATACTCTTTGGAAACGGTAGGGATACCCATTTTTTCCCGTCACCCGTATGGTCGTAGGGGCACCATGTGTATTGCAGCCGCAGTAGAAATGGTGTTTCTTGGGCAAGATAGACTAACGGAGCACAACTCTATCCAGGCCGGTTTTGAATTCAGAGCTTTTCCTTCTCCTAAACCGAGTGGCACCCAGTTTATTTAGCCATAGATGGGAGGAGAAGAAGAGGATTCATACTTTTTCCAAGGATATTAGCACGTAAGTGGATGTAATGGATCTGACTAGAATTCGAACTCAGCTCTCCTATTTCTCAATCCGAGCAGTTAACCATTACTCCAACGTGCCTATCTGAATCCATTAGCTTTGAGTAAATAGGAGGATAGAATGGGTGCTATAGCATTGGGTGGCAAAAGCGGGTTAAGTAGCTCCACCAACCGGCATTTAGCCAGGCGCGTTGAGTACAGCTACACCCCTGAAGACATGGTCACTCAAGGAGGGGTTCTTTCAACAAGAGGGCGAAACATTAGATTTGGTGAAACGAAATCACGTGATCAAGCTCCTTTTCCTGAATAATGGAAAAAAATGGTCCCACCTCCACCATAGGAGGACAATTTCATATATAGACTTAGTGAATCGCATTAAATGCCTTAATATAAAGAATTATTTATCATCGAGTAAAGAGGTGTTTATTGATATCCAGTGATATGGATAATTCTTTAACGATATTAGTTACACCGTTCCCCGTACGATTATCGAAGTTAAGCAATGTGGATCCTGGTCAGTACATAGATGCTTATCCGCTTTCTTAGATGAGCTGTTGCTGTAATGGATAATGTCTCAGAATTGTGCATTGGAGGGCAGAGTTCTAATTCCAGGCGGGTCCGTTATATTCACTTACACGCAAAATGCACTTCCGATAGGTATGAATCCACCGCATACCCCAGCTATTAGTAAGACTCGTATCACTAAATCATAACTTCTTACAATCTAAAAATATTATATGGCTTGAAATAACTAGCAAAGTAGAAAACGAACCCATCAATCTATACCAGTTACAGATTGTATCCATTCAGTATAAGGCTATAATTTCTGTATTATTTTGGTTGTCAGAACAAGAAAAATATTTTAAACTTTGAAAAGTTGAGTCTCCTCTAAATCATATTTTCATAGAATTTCTACATTAGAAATGAAACTGGATTTACTTTTTTTTATTTTTAAGCTATTAATGTATACAAATGATTGTTCATTGGTGTCACTGAAAATTATCTTCGACGCGTTTCAATCAAGATAACACCAGATATTTAATTGGCAAGAAAATAGACATTTACTCGTAATAATTTACTTTACACCTTAGTAAGATTATTTGTGACTATTTTTCAAGTCTTAGGAATAGTTTTACTGTCCTTATATCCAGGTGAGATCATGGTTTTGTTCTCTTTCCCTACGAAGAAAAATTAGCATCTTAATATTGTCTTTCATGCAGAAACCCAAAGGCATATTAGAAAAGCCAAAGATGCCTTCCAAAATCTAAGCAGTGTATTAAGAAATAGGAACATTTTACCGTAAAAACATGGAAAATAGTACCGCCCTATCTATTCTTCTATATGCCAGGAAATGCTGCACGATTTTCTAATAGATGAAGAAGAAACTTGCGGCGACGGTGATGTGGATCCTCTGACGAATACTGACACTGTCATTGACGGGACGTGTCTTATGGGCAACGAGGAAGTCTTTAAAAATGTGAAATAGAAAACATTTATATTTAAAATCAGAAAGAGATATTTGAAATTTCTGTGACATATTATGAGGCAAGTCGGTTTGGGAAATTAAACACTCACAGGATATAATGAACGAAAGAGGGTTAGAAGGAATAAAGAGGGATAAAATTAACTTATGAGTTTGTGTCAATTGATCGATGGTAAGGAGGATGGTAAATGATAAGAAGTTGTGGAGAATCGTGTAGGAATACAACGCATAGAAGAAAATGCATTGTTGTCGTTAATTATTTCTATTAAGGCAGTAGCGTAGCTCGAGAGGGCGAGAGGGCGGACCCTTCCGAGCGACACTTTTATGGGGGTGGAACTTCTGTGTCTGCAGTATACGCCTGTATAGACTGCATCGAAATAAAAATGGTTTTAATGTTGTGACTCTAATCACAGTTGGAAGACCTTTTCGATTTCGCGTAAACTGAAATTATGGCGTATGCAGTTAAATGATTGTTATCTTGGCCAAACAATAAAACTTATCCAGTGATGTATTCAGGGCGGTTTTATCATTGTTGACAATATGAAGCCTGTGAACAAACCGGGGCGCGTTATTTTAATGCAGAGCAGCTGCTGTGTGTGGGAGACACATCTTGGTTGTTATCATATAAATTTCAGTTATTTTCCTTGACAGAAGTTTATTGCTCTATTTTTAGCCTTTTGTAACCTGGTAATATTTAATATCTATATAAAATAGAATCTCTGTGCAATATCCATTTGCGGGCAGCAAACTCATGAGCTGCCCCGGGTGGTACACGCACTAAATATACACTGGGATTTTTGTTACTGTTTTTTATCATTACCTTTCGACTGGTATACGTTTCGGATAAAAAATTCATCTGGTATGAAGGTGGTTAAAAAATATTCTAAGCAGCACTCAGACAACAGAGGAGCCATAGCTAAACATTTTTGATGTGGCAATACACTACCGTGTCTTATAAAACTAGGAAAATTAATTCAGATTTCTGTCTTAATTTATGTGCAGGTGAGGTTCATACAAGTGCACGGCAAATCTAAAATGGGTAAAACAGGCCCGAGCAGTCATAAAGTATCTGCAAAAGAAAGGTATAATACTCAAGAAAATCCACGAGAACATGGTACAGACACTTGCTGAGTTAACTCCTCTTCCTGAGGTAGAGCTAACAGTCTAACGCTCTGCCTTCAGGCGGAGAGGAACCTGGGCGAGGCTCCGCCCAAGGGCAGAGTCTCGTTCGGGGTGGTTGACTGCCCCTGAACCTATTTATGCTGGTTCAAAGAGGGAATATTTTAGGCCGAGTCTACGCGCTCAGAAATCCCACTAAAAATGCTAAATATCACTCCTCTTCCTGGGTCGTGGGCCTCTGCGGAATTCAATCAGGACAGGAACAGCACAGAAGTTCCTCGGTCAGGTCGTCTAAAAACCTCAACCACCGATGAACAAGTTCATGCCATTCCCCGTATGGTTTTGGATGGCAGAGTCTTACTGGACAGTAGATTGCTAAGTTTGGTTTGGTTTGTTTTACGGCATATCAACCTCAGTAGGTTATTTAATGCCGACAAGATTTTTATTGCTCCTAATATTTTTTTTTTTTTAAATATATTCCTAGTAATTTTTTTTTTTTCAAAAATGTATTGCTGGTGAAATTTTTTCCAAAAACGTATTGCTGGTATAAAAACCTATTTTTATACTTTCATAGTGTTTTGACCCCTTCATTTGCGTTGGGATTAACTATTTGTCCGTAGCTGGGACCTTGAAAGGTGCTGCTACCTCTGGCCAGGATGGACCTAGGAACACCGGCAATTACGAGGTGGTTCCACGCTCCTAAAAGCCTTGTTATCAAAAGTCTTGCTGATGGATGTAGTTTATCGTCGTAACCAGGACGCGATAGCTAAGCCCATTGGCATTATTTCTGGTTAGGTTCATACTGTCTTAACTGAAATCATGATGGTGAACGAGCTGTCTGACAGATTGGCCCCCAAAATTCTGATACCAGAGCAGAAGTTGAAAAGGGTTGACACTTCTTCTGATTCACTTCAAGGATGACCCTGAGAATTTCCAGCGAAGATTAGTAACTCAAGATATAAAAAGGGGTTCACCACCTCGAACCAGGATCAAAGATTCAAACCGACCAGAGAGAACTGTGTGGTTATCAACCATCGAAGAAGTTCAATCAGCCAACCACCTTTTTAGGTGATGACTTCTGGGTTTTATTCTGAAGGTATAGTCATCATAAACAACCTGCAAAAAAGGAAAATTATTTATGGAGAATAATATGCATCAGAATTATGAGAAGTGAAGGAATAAATCAAGTCGAAATGCAGAGCGAAGCTGAGGGCAGATGTGCTCTTGCTCCAGGCTAACGAACCTGTTCACGCTGCTCACGTGGCTAAATTAACCAACTGCGGCTTTGAATTGCAATCCCATCCCACTTACTCACCAGAATTATCTCCATCTGACACCTTCCTGTTTCCTAAACTCAGATCCAACCTGTTTTGTCGCCATTTTGGGAACAATGATGAGATCATTTATGCTGTGGAGGGTTTTTGAAGGACCATGAGGTCACACACAACTTACGCATTGTTGGTTTAAGTGCATTGGGTTAATTTGCAGTGTAACGCCCGCACTCAGTTCGTATTAAAAATTTCCAAAATGTTTACATTTATGTGTAATTGTAGATGCTTTTTTCGAATCTGGCTTGATAAATTTGATAAAATCTACCATTTGGAGTTATCGACAGTGAAATTTGAGATCCAATCGCGTCGGCAGCCATTATTCGCCTTGTTTGCATACATTCGCTACGGAAAGCTAAACGCGGAAGACTACGGAAACCTAAGCTCGGAACTGATCTTTCTCGTCTAAATTTGCCTCAGTTACTGCGCACGAGAACTATTTACTTACATACGCTCAGTTTGCCAATGATACCTACATCGATAGCTATTCTGCAGCGAATGCATAAAGACAACGCCGGTAATGGCTGCCCGCTACGCGAATGAATCCGAACTTTTACTGTCGATAACTCCAAAACAGTAGATCTTATCAAATTTATCAAGCCAGATTCGAATGGAGCACGTACAATTACGTATAAATGCAAGTTTTCTGGGAATTTCTAATGCAAATTGAGTGCGGGTGTTACACTGCAAATTAACTGTGCATTGACGTCAAGGATGTCAAAGGACAAGATAGAAAAATAATGAAAAAAGTTTTGTTTCTCCAACTCTTTGTGAGTGAGGCTAAAACATTTTGAAGGACATTCGTATCTGTCTCATTTTAAATATTGTCCCTACGATGTTTCGCACTACCAAATATAGCTATTGAAGTTAACCGAAATGTTCGTTCCTTTAAATAAATATGAGATTATTCTTCGAGATAAATTGCTTCCAAAAATCATCTGCTTGCTAAACTAATTATTATTGAATAATCAAATACTTAATCGTTACATGAATTTAAAAAAAAAATGCCGCAAATAAATGGCTGTTTACCAAACTGGAAACAAACAGGATAGATTTTTAATTTACTTCGATTAATTATTCAAGATGCTTGCAGAGAATTCAAGTTTTAATCCTGTCGTCTTTTTCAGATCATCGACCTCTAAGTGTTCTACTATCAATTTCACTCTGTTCATATCTATATATCCAAGGCAGTCTAGTCATATCTATGTACTTATCTATCAATTCATCTGTCTAAGACAGATAGATAGATCGGTTAGCGAAAATGTAAGTTTCAGTAATTAAATGTCATTTAATTACTCTTCTGTTGCCAAATTTAAAGCAGTTTAATAACAAATCTTTCTTAGCAAAATAAGAAAATAATCACTGCCCGGAAAATTTAATACGAAATTTCACAAATCACATTTGACACGTTTTAAAATTCACTGTCCTTCTTTATAAACTGCACATCAGGTCATCCCATAAGTTCTGTCCGAATTTTAACTTTTTGTTAAAGTGAACGAAATTTAAAGAGTGTTTTATAATGTCTAATGGAGATGAACATTATTTTTATGTTTAGATGCATTAAAACTGATCAAATTTTATTTCTGAGAACAATAAAATCAAATTTTGTTTGATTAAAACCCTGCTAACATGGAAGTACCCAAGAATCATTTGAGGCACATAATGCTTTATGAGTTCAAGAAAGAAAACTCAGCAGTCGAAGCGGCTAGAAACATTCACTCAGTTTATGGAGAGGAATGTGTGAATGAAAGAACTTGCAGAAGATGGTTTGCAAAATTCATAGGTGGAGATTTCACCCTTGAAGATGAAGATCGAAACGGACGTCCAGTTGAGTTTGATGAAAAGCTTCTTGAAGCAGCCCTTGAAGAAAATCCTGCTTTATCAGTTGAGGAATTTGCAGTGGTTCTCAGTTCAAACCATACAACTGTTCATCGTCATCTTCAACAACTTGGAAAAGTTCCTAAACTTGGAAAATGGATGCCTCATGAATTGTCTGAAAACAATCTCAAATCCCGAGTTCACATCTGCTCTTCTCTCCATTCTCACCAACTTGTTTCACCTTTTTTGGATAGACTTGTGAATGGCGACGAAAAAAGGATCTTTTATCGAAATGCTAGGCGTCGTAGACAGTGGCTTGGTAAAGGGGAAGGACCCCAGCTACAGTCGAGAAGGGAACTTCATGGGCAAAAGGTTCTGCTTTCAATCTGGTGGGATCGCCAAGGAATAATCCACTTTGAATTCTTACCAACTAATGCAACAATTAATGCTCAAATATACTGCCAGCAATTAGAGCGTTTGAACCAAGCTTCGAGGAAAAAAAGATCTGCTCTAGTGAATCGAAAAGGGGTGATGTTTCATCAGGACAATGCGCGACCCCACACAGCAAGAATCACGTCACAAAAGATCGAAGAACTTGGTTGGGAGAAAATTCCCCATCCACCTTATTCTCCCGATCTTGCTCCTTTAGACTACCATTTGTTTCATAGCTTACAGAATCATTTGGAAGAAACAGCTTTTGTAACACAGGAAGAGGTTAAAACTGACATTTGTGAGTTCTTCGAATCAAAGCCAAAATAATTTTACAGTAATGGAATTAGTAAGCTTGTTAATAGATGGAAGAAATTCATACATAATCAGGGAAAATACATTGTTGATTGAATCTGTAACTAAATGTAACATTTGGTCACTTGTTTTCTTTATTCAAAATTCAATATATATATATATATATATTTGAGTTTACCCTCTTCCAGAGAATTATTCTCATTTAGAAAGATATGTAAATCTCTAAATAAATCCTATCTGGATGTTCAATATTTTGTGTCTGCGGTGGATACGAAAAACCTTCGATGTTATGCTGTAATGTTTTGACCGCTGATAAAATAAATATGTGCCCTAACTTTAATTTGATAGAATATTAAACTGTTTCTCGTAACTAAATCCAAGAGAATGCCTTTGATTTGAATCTTATTTACCGTGTCCCTTCAGTGCGTGAACAATCATGAGTCCCTAAAATTTCCTATCCTTTGTAGATCTAAGCAATGTCTTCGCTTATTATCCATGGCAGTCCCTGTCCTGTCACCAATCTAGGCTTTCGGTAGGTAACTTGCCGTTTTCCTGCTCTTCTTGAATATCTTGTGAATATCAAACTTTCCAAGCACTCTTTCTATATTATATACTCAAGTAATTTCAACTCACTCTGTCTGATTATATAGTACAAATTTTCTTCATCTATTCTGAAATGTTCCATCAATGGTATCCTCAGCATCCTTAGATAGAAACACTATATTGCACGTCCTGGGTAAGACGATAAACTACAACCGGCAGCAAAGGCTCTGACTGGGAGCGTGGAAGATCCTTGTGTTCCCAGGATCCTGATCCGGGATGGTAACGTTAGGGACCCAGCTCTTAATTGAACACCCAATTTGGGAAAAAAAACCTAGAAAGTATAAAAATAAGCAATACTTTTTTTTTTTTAAGTTATTATACTTTTTATATCTTGTTTAGGCCGTCCTTGGGATGGTGACAAATTACATCTTTTTAAGACGAAAAATTATCCAACAGCAGATCAAGATCCTGAGGATCGTGGAACTACATCTTAATTGCTGGTTTTCCCAGATCTACAGATTTTGATACCAGCAATACTTTTTTGAAAAATTATCACCAGCAATACATTTTTGGAAAAAAAATATTACCAGCTATACATTTCTGAAAAAAATATTAGCAACAACACATTTTTCGAATAAAATATTAGCATTATCTTGTCGGCATTAAATAAATCAAACCAAACCAAACTAAACCAACAGTTTATTTTGCTTAAATTGTTCTCATCATCTATGACGATAAACTACAAGGCGTTTTGATTTTGAAAAATTATTAACCAGGTCCACCCAGAAGTACACCTGTTTCCCAGTTATGGGCAAATAGTGAATCCTCAAACAAAAACAAAAACTATGAAAGTATAAAAATACATTTTTATAGTAAAAATACCAGCAATACATTTTTATATAAAAAAGGACCTGCGATGCATTTTATCTGTAGTTGAAACCAATTGTCTTCAAATTATATAATTTTCGGCATTAAATAACACATAGAAGTTTATATGCCACCAAGCAAAATCAACCAACCAAACAACATGTAAGAAATGACATTAATTTTTCCGACAATTTTTAAAAAAAATTATTCCAGAACATAGCAATAGCATTTTTTGCCAAAAATTATGTCCACCAGCAATCATCTTGTGTATTCAATTGTGAAAGCAGAATAAAATATATCGTCATTATTTAAAAGTTCCCCCCACAAAAAAATAAATTTCTT
>CAHIKZ030000133.1:117500-235000 GCA_903632075.3 Acanthosepion pharaonis
ATTGCTTCATCTTTTTGAAATCATCTTCAGATTAACCAATGCACTACTAAAACTTTGAAAAAATCAAATTCTGAAGAATTATTTGAACGAATTACCATTTTAGATATCATTTAAAAAACAATTACATAATCACAGATATCTACCACAAAGAAGACACAACAATACGTTCATTTCAAGAGCCATCTTGTCCATCCCCCTATTCCCACACGTGCCAATAGTGACTGATAAACATCTGAAAAATTTAACTACATAAAACTCTCAAAACGAGGCTACCCCACAACACTAATAAATAAAGGTATTGAACTCGAAAGAAATCTAGACCAACTTAGAAATAAAAAAATTCGAACAAATCTAGCATATCCAATACAACAAAACAACCCAGAAATATTCCCAGAAATCACAAAAATCTAGATTTACTTAGCAAGAATAATAAACTGAATAATATACTAAAACAACCAAAATAATTAAGAGCAAACGCCAATCTAGAAACCTAAAAACACATATTAACCTCATCTAAATTTAGTCAACACAAAATTCTGTCAAATGCAAAAAATTTTGGAGTTTGACATCACACTTTGAAAAACCCAAAAAAAAAAAAACATAAACAAAAAAAAAACTTAAAATTCAAAATGTAGTTTATGCACTTAAATGCACAAAATGTAAGAAATATATAGGCATCAGCCAACAACTGAACAACAATTCCCCTACACAAAATAAATATAAAATTGACAGACAACAGAAAACATATCACAAACACATTTTCAAAACATAGGTAAGTTTAATATCATGGATATCAAACAGACAATTACTCGTATCTACAAATACAGGAAAAAACTTTATAGACAAATCAAACCTGAACTGACGGACTCAAACCCCCCAAAAAAAAAAAAAAAAAAAAAATGCATGCACACAAACAAATGATCGCTCACATACAAACACTATATACGGGAGACACGAGGAGAGATATATATATATATATATATATGTATATGTGGATGTTGACAACCAAAAGAAGTGTGTGTGTGTGTGTGTGATTGTGTATAAAATGTGTGTGTATGTGGTGTACTGGTAGCTTAATAAATATGTGTGTATAATGATGACTACTTGTGGTGGGATGTATAAAAGATCTTTAATTTATATTAATATGCTGACAGGAAAACGCCAAATGCAAGATTTCTCACTAAAACGGATTAAATGCAAAGGAAAACCTTAATTGTATTATGACCATTCAAGAACTCTTCATTGACAATATAGAAAAGATACAAATAGAATATATATAGAATATATATTGAATATGAAGAAAAATTAATTATTTTTATATGTGTGTGTGTGAGACCAGAAAACACGTGTCGTGAAATTATGTAAAAACAAAGTATAATATTTTTCTCAATAAATCCACATTACAACCAAAAAACGTTTGCGGCACCCTCTTCTTTTATATATATACTTTTCTATATATATATATATATATATATATATACACAGATATATATATATATATATATATATATATATATATATATATATATATATATATATATATATACATGTGCTACCAGTGTGAAAACACATATATTTATTAATATATAATGTTTATCCCTGTTATATTACAATGAACACTATTTTATTAACAACACCACACAAAGTGCGATATTATATATATATATATATATATATATATATATATATATAGTTTTTACAGAATTCTAACATTTTTTTCTTTTTTTAGGAGTTAATGAATATACGAATTGTCCATAGTTATAAACATTCCGAGTTCTTTCGTTTAGTTCTCTAGCCATTGTCAAGGATGTTGCTTCGAAACTTGAATTTTTGTTTTTGGTATCTACATCATAGTTTTACATGCGGCTGCTGTTGTATGCTTTCTTGGCGGTCGCGTGCTATGAACGACCGTTTGAACAAAGCATCACTTCTATTTTTAGAAAACTCTTAACACGTCGTCTCCACTGCTAAATAGACTGATTTTGGCAAAATGGTATTTAATAAGCAACGCCTCCTTAATGATCAAAGGTAAATTATGAGTTGAAAAATTTTTATTAGTCGCAGTCTGCTTCGAAAGTTGTCATGTAAGACGTCTACTTAAGGAGGTAGTAGTGTGTCCGATATAGGTAATTGATTTTTGACAATTAAAACAGTCTTGTACCAGGCATTTGAATTGGTAAACTTTATTACTCACCGCTAATTTAGATTTGTTTTTCTTTTTTGTTGTTTTTTCAGTTGATGACAACAAGAATTGCAGTCTTCCGTTTTCTATAATATATTATGAACTTTATATGTTTTCCAGGGGTTACTGCATAAATACGGTGTTTAATGATTTTCCTTATAACAAACTCATGTTGCTTATAATTATTGTGCATCTGGCTGCAATAAAATATGTTGATGTTTTGTGGTGTTGCATTTTTATTACTGGCGTCGTGTATTTTTAGTGAGAATAATTTTATTAGCTTATGTAGTTGGGAAAATTAATATTGCCTAGTGTTTGTTTTATGTGTTTCAGTTCGCTTAGAAATATTCTTGGGGAAGAGGAATTTGGGTTTGCTCAATTAATAAAGTTTATTATCACTGCTATTTTATTTTCTCCGGCATTAGCTATCATAGTTTATACGGGTAAGTGATGAATTTGTTGGATTTTAGATCTATCACGACTTCGAGGAATGGGATCTTGTTATGTACCATGAGTTTATATATGAATTTTAGTGTTGAGTTAGTTTTCAAAACTTGATTTTGGGTTTGCGATTCCATCTTTATTTTTTATCAAAACGAAAATGTCATCCGCGTACCTTGTGTAGATTTCAGGTATATAGGTTGTTTTAAATACTTTGTTTTCGATGTAGAACATGTAAAAATCAGCGAAAGCAGGACCTAAAGGGGTTCCCATGCTAACACCGTTAGTTTGGATATATGTGTTGCCATTATGGTCATAGAATGAATCTTTCGTGGTACAAGCGAGGATTAGTTTCTGGAGAAGAGCGGGTTGAATTTTTGGGAGACATATTGTCGGTAGTTTATAGACACAGTCGCTAATTTATGTTGAGTTTTTACACAACTGGAACGTTAGTAAAGAGGTTGCCGACGTCCAGAGAGGCCTTAGTCTCTCCTATGATATTTTCTGCTTTCAGAATGTGAAAGATGCTATTAGTTAATGCTATGCTGTAGTTGTTGGGTGTGTATGGAGAAATTATGTAGTTGAGGGTTATCGATAGTTTTGATATATCGGATACATCTGTACCTCCTTAAGTAGGTTTGGTAAAATTAGGAGTAGAAATATTAATGACAGAACAGTGGATAGCGATTGATATTGGATCTAAATTTTTAAAGATTAACGCTGGCTGGAAAGCCGGGAGCCGGAAGATAGGTCCACAAGCGAGAAGTGCGAGAGAAACAACTGTTAACATAGAATTTACGGCTACATCTAATCAGCTTAGCGGTGAGATCTCGACGCCAGTCTAGTACTGCGCTTAAATTAAAAAAAAAAACTCTAGGTGTCATAGCAAAGAGCTTATTCGAACAATTCCCATAAAAGTAATTATAGAAAAGAGACAGTCGGTGGGAAAGTGACTAAAGCCGAGCTGCTAGATCAGGACTAATAATATTGCGGATTCTTCTTTGGATTTTATCAAGGAGGTTAACATAAATAGCAGAGCACCAGATCATATGTAACAGCGTTGTTCTAAGCATGGACGAATGGTAGATATAAATATGTAAGATAAACTGGGAGAAAAACTGTCTTGTACGACACAACGAACCAAGCAGCTGCCCTAGCATTAATTGTAGGTGTTTGTGATCGTCGTATGTTGAATGTGTATTTGCTTCAGGGTTTATGTGCAGTCTGGATTGCAGTGTAGCTGAAGAAGCCAACCCTGGTCCCAATTTGGAAATTAAATCATTTTGTATGTACATAAAGATTGAAAACCTTATCAAAGAGAAGGTCATAACCTTTTGCCCTATCAAAATAATCAGCTGTCTCTTTATTGTGCTTTGTGTTCGTTGTTAAATTTTAATTCCTTTCGTAATCCTTTCTTTTCTTTAAACCTCATGATATGTATTGCAGATATATCCGAGGAGAAACATTATTTATGTTATCCTTTTTCCTTATCTATTCACTGTGTTTCTTCTTAAATTACTCACTTGTGACAATTAATCGAAATAAAACGAATAATTCAGTTATTTTTTTTTCGTATTTTTCCAATGAAACATGACCCAGTGCACATATAAGTACTTCGTATGTCCATTCCACGAAGTCATTCCTTGCACCACAGACTGAGTTCATGCGAACAATTACCATGAAAGTAATTATAGAAAAGACACGGAGATGTAACCTTATGTCGGTGACAAAGTGACTAAAGCCGAGGTGCCATATCAGGAGCAATAATATTACGGATTCTTCTTTGGATTTTATCAAGGAGCTCAAGATAGTTGCATGTCACCAGACCATATGTAGCAGCAATATTCTAAGAATGGTAGATATAAATACGTAAAATAATACGACATATATTCTAAGAATGGTAGATATAAATACTTAAAATAATACGACACAACGAACCAAATTTTTTAGCAGCTGGCCTAGCATTAATTGTAGCTGTTTGTGAACGTCGCGTAATTTATGTGTATTTGCGTCAGTGTTTACGTGCTGTCTGGATTGCAGTGTAGCTGAAGAAATCAACCCTGGCAACCACTTGTAAATTAAATCATTTTGCTTGTACATAAAGATTGAAAACCTTATCAAATAGAAGGTCATAGCCTTTTGCCTTATCAATGTATTCAGCTGTCTCTTTATATATAATATATATCTTGAATTATATAAATGTCTGTGCAGACAAACCAAAATTATCTTGAAGGAATTCCCATCGGCCCAACAGTAAATACCAAGTGTAGCGTATTCATTGAATTCGAAAAAAAAATCGATTTACTTCTATTGACCACTGACATCTCAGTAGCAATGCAAGTCTTATCTAATGAGAAATTCCCGGTTCAATTTATCTTGATTCCACTGCTGACTCCCCAACTTAAGACATCCTTAGAGATCATTTGTACAATTCCACGTGAAGCAAGGGACAGGGCTGTTCGGGAAAAAAAGTCCGTTGCAGATAACGCGGTGAATATTGTCCAATTCAAGGGGTCCACAAGGAAATACCCTTAAGTGTCTAACTACATTTAGAGCAATCTTTACAGACCTTTTTCAACGGTCCTCGCAAAATACTTCTAAAGATTACGCCTAGATTATCCCCGGGTGATAAATCTTGTTACACTTCTTCGTACTTCATCTATAATTCATAAAGTATAAATAGGTACAAATATATTTAGGCGGAACACAATCTTAGCCTGACCTTTTATAACAAGGAAAAGAAAAGAAATAGTTTCTTCTCTCAAAAGTTTACCAACTTGTTTTGTGTGTAGATCCATTATATAGATAAAACATCGTTATTATAAAATATCGTTATTATTATTTTTAAAATTATTCAAACATACTTCCATCTTTTAAAGCCACAAACAGAAATAAAATTCTATTAGTTTGACAGTTCGAACGGTTAGCTGTTTTTTATTCACTTGATGATATTTAAGCATGTTTAAGTTGTAGTAAGGTGTAACTGACTATTTCAGTAGCTCTGGTTTTTAACAGTTTGCAAATATATTCCGAACTTCCTACAACGAAAATTTATATTCGTGAGAAAATTTTCGATGCATTCAAAATGGCGTATGAAAAGAATGTCGGTCTATAAAACGGATTCCTCTAGAACAGATTTATAGAAATAAAAAAAGATTAATATCAATATAACCTTTTATTCAAAGGTTGTTCGGGTGAGAATATCGTTGGTCGACAGGAGATCTGCCTGTAGTAATGAATATCATGAATCTAATAAAATAATAAATATTAATGAAAATTTTAATCAAATGATGGTAGGTTTATAAAAAAAAAGATTTTCTACTACAGATCTTGATTCTGTAGAATGGATTACTAAAAGTACAAACAATAAATGGTAATAAACTTATTTAATCTTTTATGGCTGGATCATAAGATGGACAACTAGATTTTATTTTTATACTGGACTTACATGGTAGGTTACAAAATTTTATAAAAGTCCTATTTTTTAAAATATCTTATTGCCTGCATCTATCTTTTTTTAATCATTTCACAAGAAAGGCGATAATGTCACTAGGACGTGTAAAAGAATGATAATATTTTAATGAGGAGAAAGGAAAATAATAAATAGGTTGCAAAAAGACAAAAGATGGCGATTGACGTTACATTTAGATTCTTGAAGATTGTAGTTGACAGGGAAGCAAGAAACAGGAAGAAAGTTTCAGAGGTGAGGAGTTTGAGAAAAGGAACTATTAGAATAGAACTTACAGCTGCATCCAGGTGTTTCAAATGTAAAACAATAAAATCTAGTAAACTAAACTTACGTTTAAATTCCGCGTTGGACGTATTTATTTCCGCTTCAATACAGAAAATGTGGCACAAGGCCAAAAAGGGGGAACGGGGAAAGGGACGGTTTTCTTTTGCTTTAACTTTAAACTTAACTAGCCACAAACACTAACCCAAACATACCACAATATTCCTAACACCAAAACAACACATTCTTACTTACCTTTCTTACTACAATCACCATAATACCTCATTGTCTCTATGAAAATCCTAGCTTGTCGCCATATGTACAATTCATTGTCTGTGGGGGGAATAAAACAACAATTTAATAACTAGCCCCAATGAGTATTGAGTATAAGTATATAAAATAATGTTAGTACCAAGGAGGAGCGCTGATTAGAACAATTGTCATGAAAATACTTATAGAAAAGACAAAATAGTGGTCACGTCACGGCGGTTGGATACTGACTGAAAACGAGATGCCAGGACAGGATTGAAAATAGAGCAGACCCTTCTTTGGATTTCAGCAAGAATCCCGACATATACAAGCGGAACATCAGACCAGATATATTCAATACACGAGAGAAATTGTCTGACCCTTTTTTCCAGCAAACCTTAATTCAATATAATCACCCAACTTCACTTCAATAGAAAACGTGAGTAAAAATTTGTCGAGTCGAAAATGTGCAATCATGTCCAAGAATATGTAAATCTAACAGACATTTTGTTGGTATTGCCTCATTACCACCGATACGTATTTGGTGCAACATTAGTTGTACATCAGTTTTGAGCAACGTGAGGGTAGCACAAAATTGTTCGAATGCTTCTTAATGATAAAACAGTATTGGAAATTGCAAGAAAATATCCTACTATATTTATGAAATGAGGCATTTTAATTACTTAAACTATTTACTTGTTGCCATATTCACAACGTTTCGGCCGTTGTACGCTCCGGCCCTCTTCAGCTGATTGGATCTTTGAACTAAACCCTTTATTCCGTCCACCGGGGTAGATTGCTCTAGTTCCATGTTATTCGAAACACATGCCTAAAAAGGCTCTAAATATGCCTAAAATATAGCAATCTAGCACATTGAAGCATTTACCCTCTTCATCACTGACAAACAGTCGGCAAACTTTCCGTACAGGAGACAATTAAAGTAGATAATATATAATAGCATTTACGAACGTGAATCAAACACATTGCCTTACTTTGAAGTAAAATCAGCTTCCTAAGCACAGTATGAGGAATAATCAGTATATGAAATGGTATTTCTAGTAATTTGCGAATCACTATAAAGCAACACTGAACGAGTCTGACGCTTAATAAAATGGGTGGTGCTTGAAGAAGAAACTTAAACAAAATTAGTTGAGGCGGCAGTCAGATGGTCGAAATTTTATGCTTTGAGTGGGATGTACCAGTAATGGGCGCTCGGTGGTTGGCGATGGCATTAAAATTATATCTGCTTACAGTGAATTGTTTCAGGCCAACATTCAGACGTGGCTTATGAAGAAGTCTGCGGCGATCATAGCTCATGCTATGTGTACAACTAATAAATAATCAAGTAAAGTACGACTTTAAAATGACAGGCTTTTGGGGTCGCCTCTATATTCCCTCGGCGCTAAACTCTTTTGAGAACGTTGCCAAGAGGCATGTTTTTACCAGTGCAGCAAATAATTTGTATAACATTATGTCACATATTATGAAATGGAAAAAAGTCCGACAATTACATGTTTATACATTCTTTTCATAGATACAAATATTTAAGTAAATGCTGTTTATAATATATGAATGTACGTGTGAGAATCATGGAAGATTGTAGTTTAAAGACAGTAAAATCGACCTTGCTAACCGTCCTCTGTGGCCCAATCGGTTAAAGGCATGTCAGGCTATACAACGGTTCCGTATAGGATAAAGGTTCGATTCCTGTCGGAGAACGAATATTTTCTATGAAAAATTTCTCGGACATTCAGGCCGGTAAATGTTGTTTAATACTGTTTACTATAAATAGAGCTTTTTACTTAAATATTTGTATCTATAAAAAGAATGTATAAACATTAAAAAAATGTCTTTAAATAACATTATGTGTTTAAAATAGAGAAAATATATTATGGATAAAGATTAAAGAAAAAAATTCTAACAAAAGAAAAAATCCCAAAAGACAAACAGCCAACCAGGTTGCTAGAAATATCTTATTTCTAAAATACGCTACATTTAATATAGTTGGTCACAAGACCTTGAAAAAATAATGACGTGATGGTGCGTTTTCATTGACGAGTGAATTAAGGATTCAGTAAGGCTGAGGTTCCGATTAAAAACTTTATCCTTCCAAAATTATATCGTGAGAATCACCGTCTGGTAGGGTATGATTATACAATGCTATGGTTAGGGAGTTTTTTGGTGTTTTTTTATACCCTCTTCATCAATGACAAGCAGTCGACAAACTTTCCGGACAGGAGACAAAGTACATAATATATAAAATATGCGTTGTGTTATTTATTATTACAAAGAAACCTTTCTCCTTGTAAAAAGACATGGGATTTTGGTGCATTGGCTTGGAGAGAGCCGTCGAGATTAACTCAGTGACACAAGCGATATAGCCCCAGACGGAACAACGACTATAGTCGTCAAACACTAGTTCGAGTCACATATTTAACCACATAAGATGTCGTGACTATGTCACATTTGTATTCAAGAATGAACATTGGCAATCAGAATTAACTGTTTTTGAAGCCATTACCATTGAAGAAATTCTCAAATTAACTTCTGTCAATAGCAGACTGGTTGGAGAAATTGGAAATTATATCAATAAATGATGTTTCTTTTTCCTTTTTAGCTGCACCTAGATTGTCATGAACAGTTATGTATGAGATTTCTTTGAACAAATTATTGTTGGGTTGGTCATAGGCTTTCATTTTTTAACTTCACACAACTTCACATTGATATTTTGAGATGATAAAATGTGGAACGTTATATTCATTAAGACGAAAGTGAAAGAGACGAAAACGAGTGTGTGTGTGTGTGTGTGTGTGTGTGTGTGTGTGTGTGTAACGAATACACGGCCGCAATTTTCGACGGATTTGCACCAAAATTTACATGCACATGCTCCAAGTTAGGAGGAAGGCCAAGACCGACTTTACATTTCCCAACTGCCATCGATAGTGGAAATAATCGATTTTTTCATGGTTCTACGGCAGTTTTCATGTAATTTTCGGCCATATTCTAATGGCCAGAGTGAGAGCCTATAGCTGGTTGCCACGAAAGGCAGTGGAGAAAACGTCATCAACTCTTTTTTTTTCTCTTCATTTGAATTCTTAAGCGCTTCTAGTTTCTTTGCACTGTTTTTACCAAAATTAAACGGGTGACCAAGACTAGAAACAAATAGTCAAAATATTTCCATGAAATAAATCAATCGTTGGAACTACATGTTTTTCTTTTAATTATGCAACTTCCAACGGAGACGAGCATCCTAACTTTGAAGATTTAATTACTCTTTTATTGTTTTCCCAGAATTCTAACATTTTTGTTTTTCAGGATTTAAAGAATATAGGAACTGTCTATAGTTATAACTGGTCTGACATCTTTCGGCAAGTTCTCTAGCCATTATCAAGGATGTTGTTTTGAATCTTGAATATTTGTGTATGGTTTCTACATAGTACTTTTTGCTGCGGCGTTGGTTGTACGCTTTTTTTTGGCGATCACAAGCTATGCGCGGCCAGTTGTGCTGGGCATCACTTCTATTTTTAGAACACTTTTAACTCGCCGTCTCCACTGCTGCATAGTGTAAGACTGATAGCAGGGGAAATGCTATTTAATAAGCAATGCCTCTCTGATGATGAGTTGTGTACGGTTATGTGACTTGAAAATAATCTGTTGATTATATGTGAAATATATATATATATGTATACATATTTCATTTAATTCGCCCATCAATACATTTCCATTACACTTGATTTTCCCTCCTCCTCAGCCTCCTCCTCATCTTCTACCACATTTCACCACGTGCGCTTATTCATTTTTTAATTTTTTTTTTTTAAATACAGTGTTCATAAATTTTTATCTTTAAAAAATAAAGCGTCGGGAAATCAATTAACTAAAATCGCCTGAAAAAACCAAAAGGTTGAAACCAAAGTAGCGGAATCGGCTCATTTCTTAATTATATATATATATATATATATATATATATATATATATATATATATATATATCTTACTTATTATAAAACGCAGATTGTGTGTGTGTGTGTGTGTGTTTATATGTGTGTCTGTAACGTTTATATATTGGATCGAATTTCCTACATTTTTTAGCCGATTTCAACAAAACTTCACAGGACTACATAAAATTACCTTGTGGTGGTTCGAAAATGGGAAAAATGCATTGTTTTTTTAAACAAAATCAATTTGAAAACACGATTAAGACACATCGTGAGAATGAAAGGGGGACAACTCACCCACGAAAATGTAAACAAAAGAGCATAGCATGATGAAAAAAAAGCCGAACTTGAAAACAAAATTTTATCGTCTAATGTTCATATTATTATTAAAGAGGAAAGATCAAAGTATTTTGGGGGTATTTTTTTACATTTTTTAATCGTTCTTAGCACGTCTGAAATTTTCGTTAAAAATATTGTTTTTTTTTTAGTAAAAAAAAAGGACAGATAATCAATCATTTTTTTCGATTTGATAAAATAGGGAAAGATAATTCCACGTACTTTGGTGCCGTTTTTTCAATTCCCTTTGCAATTTGTTACAAGGCAGATCAATAAGGCATTGGTTCTATTTGAAATTAATTCAATATTTAAAAGAAAGTATTAAGAAATAATTTAAAAATGCCGACGTAAGAAATCTGATAGACAAAAAACAACAATATTTCGAAGATGATAATTATTAAGGAAAGAACACAGTACTTGTAATAAATTAATAAACCCAAATAAAGTTAATATTTTTTGTATTAGAAACAACGAGTGGAAAATATATTCAAATCAGAATTCTAATTATGAATCACCACAAGCAAAATATGCAATTTTTTTACTGTATTCAATAAGTAAAAATTATAAATTGTAAAAGATTACAGAGAAAGGCTATCTACATTTTTCAACCGATTTCAACAAAACTTCACTTTTTTTTGGTAGGATAGCAAGGTGAACAAGGCGGGAAAAGTTTTTTTTTTTCAAAACAAGTGTAATTTTTTTATTAAATGGAAAAACAAGTAGATTATCTCGTGGTACGAGTTCAAGGAAAATGTTCCGCGCCAAAATAGGATAGCAAGGTGAACAAGGCGGGAAAAGTTTTTTTTTTTTTTTTTTTTAAGTTCTGGAAAAGGGAACTCGTTAACACGAGGTGTAGATGTGCACAGATAAAAAAAAAGTACTTACTGTGGATTTGGGTATTGTAAGTGTGTGTAATGTTTTTGTGTTGTTTTTGTTTTTTATACCCTTTTTTGTTCAGGTCCACGGTCGTGAGAAAGTTCAGTCATCTCAGATTTTGGGATCAGGCATTGAATTTGCTGCTAAAAATTATTTACGACGAGCCAAAAGGGACGAAGACTTATTTGTTGTTGGTTGCATCGTCTTGAAGAAAATTATTTGCGACGAGCCAAAAGGGATGAAGAATTATTTGTTGTCAGTAAGATATCCCTGTCTATATTTAAGGTTGACTGACGAGGAATAAAATGAGTCAACTTCATGGATCGAAATTTTAGTCCGACTGAACTCAAACGATTAGTTTGTCCGTGACGTCAGAGAAAAACGCGGGAAAAACGGTAATTTAAATTTGTTAGATTGGTGACATCAGCAGGAGCTGATAAAACGACAATAACTTGTAGTTAGTTTTAAATAACTAAAGAAAAGGTTTACTACTCTATTTAGCTTAACGAGAAAGGAAGGTGTAATCAGTGGACGCGCGCGCACACACGCACAAGTGTGGAAGGAAGGAGGAAAACTCGCGCGCGCGTAAAAAAGTAGATGGAATTACTGTATTATTTCCATAAATCATAACGATTGTAAACAATGTTTTCGTTTGAATTTGGGTTTGACCAATTCGTAAAAAAAAGAAAAAACTAATTAAGACATGCGTGTCCGTCAACCTTAAACAATAATCTTTGTCAATTTTATTTTTCAGTTTTTATGACCGTCCATACTTGATCTATCGCTTACTGTTACATCCCCGGGCAACACCGGGCTCTACTGCTAGTATCTATATAAAAGTGAACATAGAAGTCAACACTTAGAGTCGACAGTCTGTTTCATACTATATGCAATCGTCAGGCCACGAGTGCTGTTATTTTTCCGGCTTTTTTATATATATACGGATCAGTGGTGCACTGTGGGTAGTCTATTTTGGCGGTTATTTTACCGGAAGTCGTTCATTTGTTTATTTATCTATTTGGGTTAAATTATTTTGCTTCTTTTTATTTATTTTTATTTTGACTACCCACATGAAACAGACTGTCGCCTCAGTGTTGACTTCTATGTTCACATACGCCCTATCTCTGATATTGAGCACTTTATCCTATAAATATAGAACATCTTATGACTATATTTCTTCATATATATATATATATATATATATAATTAAGAAATCAGCCGATTCCACAAACTTGCTTTCAACCTTTTGGTATCTTCGAAGAGATTCCAAATCAGACTCAACTTAGCGCTGCTCGCTCACATATTCCGTGGCGGAACTCAACTGAGTTCTCTGTAACCATAGGACTGTGCCTCCTGGAGCCACGACTACTCTCACCAAGCCGCTACCAACTGGAGCATTAGAAGCCGGTTCAAGCTATGATTGAATATGTGAGCGAGCGGCGCTAAGTTGAGTCTGATTTGGAATCTCTTCGTCACCGAGGCCCATTTGGAACAGTTGGTATGATGTTCGCTTGACAATCCAACTGTCAGGGTTTCAATTCTCGGTAGTGGATACGCACTGCTGATGAGTCCCAAATATAGGACGAAACGGCCGTCCAGTGCTTTCTGCATTCTGTTGAGGTTTCTCTCAGACTCGATGAATTAATTAAATATATATATATATATTAATAAAATAAAGGAACAAGCGCAGAAATTTCCAAGAAACATATGCAATCATTGTCAACAAGAAAAATTAAACATAATGACATTTCAAGACCCCAAAAATCTTTTAAACCAGAGCTTGCAAATTATGTCCCGTTGCATTCATACTAAAATGTTCCTTTTGAGTTCATTTGAAGTGGGATGAAAAGAAAGTATATTTCATTTAATCCCCCACCTACACATTTCCGAGACATTTAATTTCGATCTCCTCCGCTTCTTCCTTCTCACCTTCTACAACACCTCACGTCGTTGGATTATTCATTTATTAATTTATTTTTTAAATATAGCCTCCATAATTTTTTTTATTTTTAAAATAATAAAGCGTTAGGAAATCAATTGACCAAAAATTGCCCGAAGAAACTGAAAGATTGAAACCAAGATGGCGGAATCAGTATATTTCTTAATTTGCTATATTTTAAAGTTCTATATATTATTTTTTTATCTTTTTATATTAGTGTTGAGAAATTTTAAATAATACTGTTTCCTGGTCTAATTCAACACTGACCATTATCTTACTTGAGCACTCTTGAGAGAAAGCGAGAATTTGTAAACAATGACTACTACTGCTAATACTGCGGCCTCGGACAGCTGTTCCCCAGGGCTGGGCAGCACCACTCAGTATAATTTTCTTAGTTGTGACTTTTGACGGAGTACCCCCTTAGTGTACTCTGTCCAAAGACAGAGACGCAATACTGAGAAATCTATGACGAGAGCAAGTTCGGTTAAATTCACAATTTCAGCATCGTCCTATTTGCTGGTTTTCTGTAGTGTAGTTGGTTCATGCCTACCAGATTGAACCATAGCTTCCTCTTTCAAGAACGACTCAGGTTCAAATCCTACCGGAGAACGCGGTTTTTTCTTTAATCAGAATACATACACGCACGTTCACGCATTGCAGCTCACCCAAACATAAACATATATGAACAGTGTGGGACCGGGCGTATATGCGTAGCCAAGTGTCGTTGCGTGCATACGTACTGATCGCTGTATATGTTAGCTCTGTCACTGATATTGAGCACTTTCCAATAAGTACCGCGCATATATAATATATAAAAAAAATATAAAAAATATATATATATATATATATATATATATATATATATAATTATTATTTATAAAAAAAAATGTTATAAAATCACTACAAAAATAGCCATTTTGTTTCAACATCCTCGGTGTTTTATCATGTGATAATATTGAAGATAAAATAAATGATTTTAAAAGTTTCAAATTAATTAACGATCCTTCGCTAGGGGGAAAACATTGTTACAAAAGCTAGAATGACCAATCAAAATCCAAGTATAGGAAGATTCAAAAGCTTGACAACGAAATCATGTTATAATAGTTATTCTGATCTTTAAAATACGGGTAATATTAAAAAGAATTTATTCTAACCACTAATTATTAAATTATATGATAAAATTTGATATTAAAATTAAAAACTGACAATTTTAAAATCCAAATTTAATCACTATTAAGTTTAGAAACTATAAAATTATTGAGAAAAGAAAAAATACATATGTTATTCAATTTATTTCTTCGTTGAAATTACGTACAACCAGACGCTACAATATCCGGTCATTTGACAATACATGTATATATATTTTTTATTCTAAAGTGTGTGAATGTGGTCTTAAACTCACGTGCAAAACAACAAAAACACAATCAGATTATAATACATAAGCACCTAGACATATTTAGATATATATACGCACAAAAAAGCGACGAGACAGGAACATCGCCACAGCCCTTTATGAAAAAAGGAAACGGGGAATATATATACACACATACATATATATATATATATAGAGAGAGAGAGATATACATATATATATATATATATATATATATATATATATATATATAGAGAGAGAGAGAGAGAAACGAAGAAAAAATGGAGTAAAAATCCACAGTTCGTACTAATCTAAAAAAAAACAATTTTATAGCCATCATTTTATTATTATATAATGGTTAACCCTCTACGAGTAATTACCTTCTTTGCTTTATTCAACTTCAATATTGCTATATTTTGCCGTCTATTCAATATTATTAGCATCGTATATCGATGTTCCACATTTTTAATTTTATCTACAGGCTCCTTTAAGAAGCTTCCTGAATATTTTTTTAAAATTTGTTTCTGATAACTTTATGTCTGATTAACCTCCACCACCACTTCAACAAATGAAACGCCATATTCGGCTACATTTACGATACGTTTGGCGCTGCCATATTCTCCACAATCGTCAGGATTGACATGTCTAAGCGCTGGTTTATCGTGACATGAAAAAATAACTCAACCATCCCCACCCTCTAACCTTATTTTTACTAATTAGCGTAGATCTAACTTTCAATTGGTTAATCAAGTCATATCCACAAGTATATTTTTAATTCTAACGTTAAGACCTCCCTTTAACATTCGGAAAAGATGTAACAATTTTTTTTTAAATTCCCTAAATCATTCGCCTGAGGAAGTACCCTCACAATATGAAAACATGAAAGCTTTTGTATAGCGATTTGAAATGTTTTTTATTATCTCTTAAAAAAATAATATTATATATATATATATATATATATATATATATATATATATATATATATGTATGTATGTATATATATATATATATATATATATATATATATATATAACAATTCTTCAGTATATGTCTATATTTCTGCGATGAGGTATTATGCACACTATTATATTATTCGGACTATTGTCCTCATCTTTGTAGTCAAATTTATCACAACGTTTCGGCTGCTGTTCGCTCTGGCCTTCTTCAGATGGTTGGAATGTCGAACCGAACCCTTTATTTCGCTCGTTGGTGTAGACTGTTCTAGTTCCACGTGCCATGTAGATTGGATGTCAGTTATCAGTTATCTCCTGTTAATTCACCTCTCCCAGATGTCCACTGCCTTAACCAGGTATTGAACTGGATCTAACCAACGAGACCCAAAGAGTTGTGAGTTCAATACCTGGTTAAGGTATTGGAGAACATGTAGAGGGGAATTAACAGGAGATAACTGATAACTGACATCCATTAGACATGGCACGTGGAACTAGAACAGTCTACACCAGCGAGCGAAATAAAAGGTTCAGTTCGACCTTCCAAAAAAATGAAGAAGGCTGGAGCGCACAAAGGCCGAAACGTTGTGATAAATTTGGCAACAAAGATGAGGACAATGGCCCGAATAATGTAAATAGTTTATAACAATTCTTTCTGTCATATTGCTAGATAATTTTCTCTAATATTTCCTTATTTCAGACTATGCAAACAATAGTATATATATTATAGTATATATATTATAGGTAATATACAAAATATATAGTATATATATTATAGGTAATGTTTTGTTATTTAGTATGTAATTTATCGCGACCATCTTTTATCAATTGGTCGTTACGTGGTGCCATTGGTTCTTTGATTATTCCATCTTTCTTGGCCAGGTTATAAAAATCATTTCAATTTTACCAATCTTTTTGTCGGTCCGCTTTTGCGAAGATTTTATTGATCTTGGAGAAAAAAAAACAGTATTCCCGCTTCGACGACATCAAATAACCTTTTTGCTTTTCGTTTTTTCTTTTTTTTATCTTCGAATCTTCTCTATGATCAGATTATCAATTCTTTGAAACAGCTGCCTTTATATTCTCATTCAAGCCAAAAAAAAGAAACTACTCCTTACTTCAAACACCTCCCATTCCACCGTCCGTATCACCCGTGTAATCTTCGGAATAAGTCATATTCTTACGACATTGGAAATATATTCGCATAAATATTATCGCCTATTAATTCATTGACTATGACAGATCATTTATATTTATGTATCTAACTCTACCTTTCCTCTTATTTTTATTTTCTTAATTCAAATCTATGTCTCACAATATCAGACAATTTATTTCCGTTTCTTTCCTATTTGGCGTGTTCTAATCTGTCCTAAAATATGTTGGCTATAATATTGACATTAACTATCAGACGGCCATATATTGGCTGCTCCAAAATACGTTTTCATTTAATATCAACATTAATATTTTTATAATCCTTGTTTTACATAGGTTTCTTGATTTACCTATGGAGCGTGTGATACGGCAAGGTATTAATTTCTGTATGACTCTATCTTCTACTCTGACTAGTCTTTTCCGTCCTGCGTATGATGATAAACTACATCCACGTCCTGGGTAAGACAATAAACTACGCCCAACAGCAACGCCGCTCATCAGGAGGTTTTTCAGGAGCGTGGAACCACCTATTAATTGCTGGTGTTTCCAGGTCCACTCTGTTAGGGTCCCAGCTATGGGTAAATAATTAACCCCCAAACTGGAGTCAAAACACTATGAAAGTGAAAAAATAGGTTTTAATACCAGAATACTTTGTAAAAAAAATTATTACCAGCATTACATTTTTGGAAAAAAATACTACCAGCTATGCATTTAAAAAAGAAACATTACCAGCAAAATCGCGTCGCATCTCGTGACATCACACATGACCACGCGAGAGTGAAAACGAAAAGTATTAAATATGGGAAGCCGTTGATATAAACCATTGGCTTCTATTATCAATTATAGGCATTTAAGAATATTTGGGGAGATTTCGTAGTTTATACTGTTCAGGTTAGTTTTCAAATGTTTTATATATATAGCTTCAACACGAGTTAGTCGTTGCTTTGAAATTTTTCATGCAACAAAAACAGACTATCATTATTGTTTCGTCTGTGTATTGGTTGATATATTGAAATGTAATTGTCATCTTTGATAATGACATGTAAGCCGAAAGCTTTGATTGGATTTAAACATCTCTCAATATGGCGATTTCCTTCCGTCTTTTAATGATAATGTTATTAAGCTGATATGAAAGGAACTTATTTAAAATAAATAGACAAAACTTGTCTATATTATTTAATGAAACATGCATTAATGAAAAATTCCTGCCTAAATATACACAATATATATATGTACACACGCATTAATTTAATGAAACAGGCATTATATATATATATATATATATATATATATATATATATATATATATAAATTTAAATTTATATTTATATATATATATTTTATATATATATATATATATTTATATATATTTATATATATATATATTTATATATATATTTATATCTATATATTTATATATATATATATATATATTTATATATATATATATATATATTTAGATAGATAGATAGATAGATAGATAGATAGATAGATGGTGTCCATAAAGTTCGTGTGCACTTTAAAAAAATTATAATTTTATTTGTATTTGCGAGAGAAATAATCTGTAAAAAAATGTTATAAAGTTTAATGTACCTAGTTTTAAGTATAACTATTGGATAATTCTTTACCACAAAATTTTCAACAATTTTTAGATAAGTAAAAAAATAGTTTCTTTTTTCCAGAATCAATTTGATCCATGGCTTCAACTGAGGAAAAAGTAAACTATGTTCTTTGGTTGGCTTAACTGAAATCTACTATTGCTGTACAAAGAAAGTTTAGAATTTAATACAATAAAGAATCATCTCATTGGAACACTATTGCTAAATGGATGAATAAATTTTAAGAGACAGGCTCCGTCCATAATAAGCCACGGTCTGGAAGGCCATGTATCAGCGACGAAAATGTTGCATTCATAGAAAAATCCTTTACAGCAAGTCCAATAAAGTCTGTAAGACGTGCATCATTAGAGCTCAGGCTCCCAAAGTCTAGCGTGCATAAGATTCCTCGGGCAAAACTTCACATGAACCTTAACAAAATTCAATTATATCAACAGTTGGTAGAAGAGGATTATTATGCACGGCTAACTTTCTGCCATCAGTTCAATGAAAAATTTGGCAATGATGATGCATTTGTGAGTCGTTCACTTTTCTCTGATGAAGAATCATTTCCCATTAGTGGCAAGGTCAACAGGCATAATTACCGAATTTGGGGAACTGAAAACCCAAATGAAACTGTTGAATATGAAAGGAACTCTCTTAAAGTTAATGTGTGGTGTGCTTTGGGAAAAATCGGATCATAGGGCTATATTTTTTCAATATCGTGTTATTAATAATGACAGCTATTTAGATATGCTGCAGAAATACTTTATTCTGCAGCTTGAAGCATTAAACTTGAAAGATAATACAGTGTTTCAACAAGATGGAGCTCCTTGTCACTTTGCTCTGCGTCTTAGAGAGTTTCTAAGTTAGGAATTTTCTAACAGATCGATCGGAAGGGGTGAACCCTTTTACTGGTCTCCACGTTCGCCAGATTTGATTCCATTAAATTTTTTTATGGAGACATGTGAAAACAATTGTGTATGTAAACAAATTTAGTTCATTAGAAGATTTGAAAGCTAAAATAACTAATGTAATTTCAGGCATTACTGTAAATCAGTTGGCAAATCTTTTCCGTGAACTGCAAAATCGTATTGCCCTTTGTATTGCTAATGATGGAGGACATGTGGAAACTTAAATAAAATTTCAATAAAACCTTAAAAAATATAAATTTCTTTCTAATCCTTTTTTACAGATTATTTCTATCGCAAATACAAATAAAGTTATAAATTTTTTAAAGTGTACACGAACTTTATGGACACCCTGTATATATACATACAGATAGATAGATAGTAATGGCTGGATACTCGTATTTGTGAACGTTTTTCTGCTACAGCGAGTATCTAATCCCTGTTGCAAACGCCAGCTCAGGCATATTTTTGTTCGTACCACACCCACTGAGTTCACCTGTGGTTTATACTGCAACTGTGATGAGCTTACCTTAGTTACAACGTTACCGATATCGGACACTGTTTTTCTTTAAACTCGAACAAGGCAAGGACATAAACGTGAAAGCGTCGAAGATCGAATGTCAACGTTTGATTAACCTCAAGCAGTACAAGCTTATAGTACAACAATCTGTTAATCTGTCTGTTACCGGCAATGTTTTTGAGCTAGAGGAAAATCTCTAACATCAAATAAAAAACAATCATCCACTCCTTGGTCGTGTGGCAAATGTCGTTGCGCCTGTCATTGTTCATTCGGTAAACTCATATTTTTCTCTTGCTGCGGATACAAGGCCGGATTTTGCGGTTCCCAGGAAGATAAAAAAAGAATGCCTCAAATTCAAGAAACAGCCATAACCGTAAAAATCAGCTTATAGTCAAAGGTCTCATGCGAATTCGTTTCTTTGCATTAACTATTGTCTTGTAAAATTCCAGCTTGACACTGCACCTGATCTCACAACTATATTGAAGTCGATCATTGTGAAAATCCGCTTTGACAAGCACAAATTTTGTTGCTTATAGCGCATCGGATAACACGATCCAAGTGACTGGTGTGTTGAATTGTGTCGCCTTAAAAAACAAACAATTTTCAGGCGTGTGCTGTATCACCAGCTCGTCCATTGCGTTGTATTTTATTGAAAAACTATACTTTTCCTATGTCCCTCTAAAATACGTGTTTAATGCATGTCACATTATACCCGTAATAGAAATTAAAAGTTATTTCACGAATATACTTCAAGCTAAATTCATTAACGTTTTCTTACAAAGGTCTTCGAGGTTGCTACAAGGTAAAGGCTGCTCTCAAACCGAAGATAGATGTCAAACCAGTTTTTACAACAAATCATCACTCGTCACAGTGGGAAAAGAAATCGACTGCCTTCAACAACGCCAGAATCTCTTTGGTCACGAATTCCTGTTGGTTTTGCTGGACCAATCAATGGATAATACTTCGTGATCCTGGTTGATACGTATAGCAAACAACCAGAAGTGTGTCCGATGGATCGGTCCACAACCGGTGAAACTACAATAAAGCTACAGGTTTTTAGCAGATTTGGGATCCCAGAGATCTTAAACTCAGATAATGGCAGGGCATTTACCTCAGCAGAACTGTCAGATTTCTGCCCACAATCGGCTCTCAGAACACCAGATCCCCACCTTTCCATTCACAATGAAATGAACATGTTGATCGCATTGTGGACACCTTTTTAAGAAAACACTTAAAATTAAAAAGTGAGGGAACTACACGATAAATCATCAAGATATACATAAGTAAATATAGACCAACCCGAAATCCAAATACACCAAATATTAATTCACCTACAGAAGCCCTGATTAACAAAAAAATACATCTGCCGGTGGACACCATTCGTCCAGCTCGAAATCGTTCTTACAAAATAAGCAGAAAGACGGGAAAAAAATTGAAGCCGCCATCATTTCATCAGTTCAGTGCTACATTTATTGGTACCAAATCAACCTGTACTTGCCACGGATTACCGTCACGGCAAAGAAAAGTTGACACCAACCTACATCGTGCATCGCACTGAAAATGTCATTTTTGATGAGCATTCATCTATCTGGGTTAGACACGCAAATCAGTTACGTCCTTCTCGCCTTAAAGAGATATAATCAAATGATTCATTAATTCAACTCAATATTTTATTGGACACGTTTGACCTCCCTTGAAGTTTCCAAGTAAAACCCAATAAACAACCAAAAACTCATGATAAAGGAAAAATGAAAAGGACACATCGAAGCGCAAATTAACCACATCTAAAAAAAATAAACATCACGTATCATGGCGGTGTGTTAGGACGTAAGGTCATAACTAAGGGAGCTAACTTTCTAGATAGGAACAAAGTTATGCCCCTTGATCAGAACTCTCGAAAAAGAAAATGTATTTTAATATGGTTGTCTGATATTCCCTCTTAATTCACCAGTAATCAATTGACCATGTTTACATCTATTATTTAATAATAGTAAATAAATGTATAAAAGTTCGATTTGTAGAGGCATGTTAAGAGGAATTACCATTGTGGATGTTTATTTACGGCTGCGTGAATAACATGACCACACAATTGATATTAAACGTAAAATACCACAAAGCATGAAAGGAACAAAATGGTTTTAAAAACATAACATTGTATTTATTTGTGTATTGATGTTACATGCGTAGAAGTTAAAGATCTCATGGAGTTATGTCTCTTAGACTGGGAATATTTTTATTGGAGCTCACGAAGTTGAAGTAATTATTAAACTGTAGTCTTAGAAGAATAAAGTTCTTGTTGCATGTTTGGAAATGTTCTGTATGTTTGTAATGTAGGTTGGAAAAGTTCGTGAAGGTTCGTACGTACATGAATGCGTGAATATGCTTTAACATCTGACCGTCCATGGTCGTGACGAGAATGCTGAAGATCACATCTTTGCAGGAATTTGGACGAATAAAAAGAGAATGAACGAACTCGTGTCTGTTATTTATAGATAATGTAATCTCGTGACAAGATCAAAAGAACTTGGCGGGTAACTTAACTTAGTCATGCGCTGGAAAAAATATATTGTACGTGGGTGGATTGCAACGCCCACTTGTGTGTTTGTTGACCAACTAGAAGCTAATATTTCCTGAAAAATATTTACTATGCTGAGAAGGATCCGATTCTCCCAAAAGTGCACAAAATCGACTACATGAAAATATAGCGATTACAAAATTGTCGCATAGCTGCGATTTATAAATTGTCCATTACACAGTAGTGTTGATTTATTATCCAATGAATGCTTGTTGTTGTATAATTTGTATTTGTGTAAGTATGTATGTATGTGTGTGATGATGATGATGATCATTACAGATTTACGTGTTCATTCTTATTTGGCACGAATGGGCAGAAGTTCCGAATGAGGTTATTTGTAGTTATTCTATAGAGTTTGTTAACTTTTTACTCATTATTATTATTGATTACTGTCCATTCATTTTTTTATTCTTTACTTAATTGGTTTATTTAAAATTTTTATTTATTTAAAAATGTAAACGCAATGTCATTCTTTATTTTCTCTCTTCTTAATTGTCTTCTTTCACTGCCCTCTTTCCTTATTAATGTTTTTTCTTTTTCTCATATTTTTTCACACACAGTAATCCCTTGCGTCTTAGTGGCTTTATTGCCTTGCTTTGAATGAAATGATTTAAAAATAGCATTGTAATTAAGACATTTTTGGCAGTTTATAAAACAGACAATGTTGTCCATTATAAAAACAATAGCAAAGAAAATCATATTTGCATTTGATTTCTCCCGTAATCTAATCGAATATTTTTGAAAAAGAATCTCTCTAGAATTCTTTGAAAAATCTCAATTCTTCTAATTCTTTTTCAACTTAGCGTGCTTTGTTCGCTTTAAGAAGAATCCTTCCATTTTCAAAATAATTCTACAGGACATAAATCAATATTACTTTAAAGGAAAACTATAATAATTCTCTGGCGTGCAGCTTCGGCTGGTAGATAAGCATCACACCTTTCAACGTGTGATAGTTGAATCCAATATATTTTCAATCTAAATTTCTGTAATGTTGGTGGTTGTCGCTGAAAAAAGCAATCCTATTTCAGAAAGGCTTGATTTTAGCCTCAACCTGATTGCATTATACTTTTAAAATCAGTCGAAAAGCAACAAGACGACGATACGGTTTGGTTTTTCCTCTTTATTCATCAAGTGCTTATTTCCCGAAATGAACCAGTAGGCTAATTCCATTTTTCTCAGACGGGAAATTAGCAATTGCTTATTTTCAAAAGATCGATAAAAAACAAATTCTGCATAAAACACACCTTTGCTTGTTGCATTTTTTTTTTCATTACTAGAATTTTTTGCAACACGCTGGTGTGTGTTGAAATTGTTGCAGTTTTTTGTGTATATATACTAGTGAGTTAGCCCAAATGACTTAACTCACTTTATAGTCCACCAATAGAAGGTTAACCAATCAGAAGACGTAGAACATTCAATCCGTCGTGTATAAAGACGGCCATTTTTGTCTACTCTACCCGAATGTCCAGTCCAGCTTGTCAGGCGAAGAGAAATAGAAGGACGAACTACGCTCTGCTACTTTTACCAAAATATCCACTGCTAACCTGAACAACGCTTTCCTACTGTCTTCGAAATATTCACTGCTAACCTCTGGATTCTATACTCAAAGACGACCGCCATCATGAACAAGAGAAATCCCCACAGTATTCAGTTGAATTTATTTTTTACCGAGATTTACAAACTCTTACTTTTGTTTAGTTTCGCAAACCAATTGATGAAATTTATTTGAAAAAATACTTTGACAAAACCCTACTTCGTGGTTTAATAATTTCTTTAATTTAATTTTATAGCACTTCATGGTGAACAATATTTTTCAAGAAATATTTTTCCTTTTTAATAAATTCTTAAGATTTCTTACTCTTGAGCATGCAAAACTCTTAATCGGCCTTTAATTTCAATCTAGGAAGTTATTTGCCTATATTACATATCGTCACTGCACTGACTGCATATTTAGCTATTGAACCCCGTTTGCTTTATTGTATTAAATAGCTTTTGACTCCATTAGAAGGTCCATCTACCCACTGACAGGCATTGTTTTTAATTCTACAGGGCGTCTAACTATACTCCAGATCAGAAACGCCTATTGTGAAGAACCGGTTTAGTCGCCGATGACCCGATAATATACCAGGTAGTTTTGGGTTACATACAGAAAGGCTCATATGTGACCTGACAAACCTGAAGAGGAAGTCACTGGGAAAATCTCGCTTAGAAATTGGTAATCGTAAAATTTCAGACGTAAGACGCTTGGTTTTGACTCCGTGGAATATTTTATTTATTATTATTAATAATTTTCAGCATGATATAAAACCAACTTTTTTGATAGAAATGGTGAAAGATGATTTTGAAAAACTTAAAAATTTATTAAAGGAACATAAAATGACTTTAGCCCACATATTGTGATTATTTCGCGTAAAGTTCGTATTTTCTTTGATTTAAGATTTCATTATTATATGCTTAATGTTTTGATGGTTGTACTCTCTGATCTTCTTCGTGTTTCTATCATTCCGGTTAACCTTATCAGAATTTTAAATCGTAGTTGGGGGATGATAGATTCATCATTCAAATGAAAACTCAACCCTCTAGACAACGTAGTTGTGGTTTGACCAACATTTATATTATTTTTTTATGTTGGAGATACAATCTTCTCATTTAAATTGGGAGATTGTATCTCCAACATTTAAAATAATATTTAAATTCATATATAATGTTGGTTTTCTGCAACACGTTAATTGGCGAGGAGGAATAATTACTAATGATTAAATTGGATATATTCAATTTAGTTTAGTAAATAATCATTCTTATTTTATTACTAGGATTTGTATTGTATATATTAGTAATTATTAGATTTTTATGATATTTTCGTCCTGTTTATAATTAAAATGTATTTGATTCCAATATAAAAGAAGTATTATATTCTATTAGCTTTATATTAAGTTCCAATAGGACGTCTTATTTATTTATCGACAATATAATTAGGTAAGTTATTATTATTAAGAGATTGTTTTATATTTTTTAGTTCACTGTAGGAAATTTGTTTTGTGGACTTATTAGTTTTTTTATAATTACTATTTTATAGTAATTTGGATATCATTTGTTATAACTAAGAGAGCACGAATTTATGCTAGTTGTTTTTTATATGGGAAGATAGTGAATTTATTATTATTAGTGTTTATCAATCTATCTAGAAAATTAAATTTATTGCTATTATTAAGAATTAATTTAGAATTGGCTTTGCAGTTGATATATTTCAGAGATAAGGGTATCATCGATATATCTCAGGTAGATGGGGGATTTTTTAAATTTATTAAATATATTATTTTCAAGACTAGACACATAAAAATAAACTTAAAGTTGGACCCAGAAGAGAAGTCATAGAAACACCATCCCGTATTATTTTTGTGATAGTAGAATGGGCCTTCAGTAGTACATGATAACAGTAGTTTCCGTAATATACTGAGTCAGTTATGCGCCATGTGATGCACATGACTGACGAGTCAAATTTTCTCACAGTAGGTTGTCATTTCTTTCTGCTGTAGACCAGTTGCCATCCAAGGCTATAGAACTCGGTCTGTCCTGCTATTTACCCATAGCTAGGGGGAAGAAGAGTATTCATACCTTTCCCAAGGGTATTAGCACATAATTCGACTGGAATTCGAACCCGGCTCTCCAATTCCTCAATCCGTTACTCCACCATGCCTCCTCGTAATATTCTAGGTCTAATTTTAAGGGGAGGTAAAGACGGGTTATTTTGTATGTTTCTTATAACAATATCAATTGTTTCGTCAACAGGGACATTATTGAATAAATTTTCAACGTCAAGTGAGGCTATGATTTTATTATTATCACTTTCTTTTTTTTGGCGGGGGGGGGAATTTCAATTACTTCAAGAGTTGATTTTATGCAATATTTACAAGAAATATATGTTGTGATGAGTTGGATTGTTGTTAATTTATACACAGGAGTCGGAATCTAAGATATAACAAGACACACAGAATAGTTTTGTCTGTTTTTATAGTGCCATATATATAACCAAGCTCTAACCCCCCCCCACTATTTTATGAAGTTTAAAACTATCTTGTTCAGCATTATTAGCTGCGATAAGTTTGTTAATTTTTAATTTCAGATGGTTAATAGGATTCCTGATGATTTTTTTTATATTTCGTATTCTCATTAAGTATCGCTTTGTGTTATAATTGAATTTGTTCAAAACAAGAAACAGGTTTGTTTTGTCTGCTTTCTTAACAATTATATGTGGATGATTTCGTTGTACATGAGTTTAGCGTTTATCAATTCACAAGTAAAATATTTAATTTTCAGAAGAACACATTAAATTTGACTTGTAAAAAAAATAGTTGACGATGACATTGTGCTACTGTCGAAAGTACTCAAAATAAAATGAATATGCAGGAACATGGTAACTTTCTTTCTTCCTTTGATAAATATACTTAGAAACTTGTCCGTAAATCCTATTAAGAATCCTATTAAGAATAAGTAGACAACATTTTTCTAAATTATTTAATGGGACATATCTTAAAGAAAACATTCTGTCAAAATATACGCAATTTATATATAGTCATCCACAGACAGATTGTTTCACTGTATCACAGCTCATCAGCCTGAAGACATGCGAGTGCTTTCATTTAAGATCGAACCCCGAATGATTTGACATTAGTCGGATTATGTCACCCTCAGACTATCAGCGCGCGCAGCGGAGAAAGGGAATTTTTAACACGTTATATACGAGATATACTAGAATACTCAATTCATACCAAAGAGCTTTTATTTACACACACACATACACACACACACATATATGTATATATATATAAACTATGAACGATTATACACACATACATTGATAAAGACACGCACATATACACACCAAGAAATATTCAAATTTGAAAGTGTTAGTAAACGAATTCAAATATACTATTAAAAATAACATATACGGGCAAAGATATATAGTTAAAAATGGTTGAATAGATAAAATTTAATATGGATAGAATAGAAAGACAAATATTCGTTAATGAACAACATAAGGACACTAAAATATATAGAAATGGATAAAAAATAAATATACACACACACACACACATATATATATAATATATATATATATATATATATATATATATATATATATATATATATATACAGAGAGAGAGAGAGAGAGATTTAAATGTTGTTATTTATGAAAAGTACAAAAATAAAGACTATGTTCCGAATGTAAATAACGCTAAATCCATATTTTGTATTTGAAATACAAGTCGCATTTTTATTTTATTTATGTGCCACTGTGCTTTGTAGGAGGCGCCACCATTTGATACGCTGTGTTTTGCTACTCAGCTACATGGAGCATTACAGTCCAGTGACGCTCTATTTTCCTATTTAAGGAAAGTACATTTCCTCATTCAGATATTCTTCTTGGAAAGCCCATATCTGCTCAGTTTTGTATTCGTTGCCTTATCAATGCAAAGAATTAAATATTTATTTTTAATCCGAGTATTCACAATAATAATGTCAAACACCTGAACATGATTCAAAACACTATATCCTTTTTCAGTCCTGGGAGAAGTTGACAAGAAATAATGTCATTTCGGATTCGAAGAAGTCCGAAGTGGAGGGGTGCATTTCTTAATTAGGTAACAGGAGACTTACCTTCTCATGACTGTTCCCCTTGACCTAATTGATAACTTGATGTTTCGGATATTGTTTGATTTTGGTGTATGAGAAATTTAAAAACAGAGACATTTATTCAAGGACATGTCCACAATTAAAATGACTTTTAGAATAATAAAATATAATATCGCAATAAAAAATCCCCTTTAAAAAATTCATATATATATATATATATATATAGCATTTTTTCCGGTCGAAGTTAGATTTGTCCGGAAAACTGCTATATAAAAATGTGCTCAGTACACAATGTAAAAAAGAAAAAAACGAATGTGCAGAGCTATTAAATATCTAAGTAAGGGAATACAAACCACTCACGCTACCATGGCTTCCACCGGTAAGGTTTCTTAAGACAGTGGAGGATAATGGTTAACAAAGCGTTGGGGAATCACTATTAACCTTCACTGCCTGAAGAAGCCTTACCTGTAGAAATCATGGTAGCATGAGTGGCAAGTATTCCTCGACTTTGATATATATATATACGCATATATATTTATCCTAGCCTCCCCACTGAAATGGGATGTGAGACAAGTTCGGGTTGAATGTAGGGAACCGGAGCGCTTGCACTAGTGTCAAGAACAAAAATTCCCCGAGCCCACGCAACCGTCGGTCGTACCGATCCCTCTTTCTAGTGCTATGAGAAGGTGCAGCCTCAGGCATATGTTCCCCAGGGCTGGGCACCTCACAATGTGATTTTCCTTAGTTGCGCCTCTGTCCTCTGACGGAGCCGCAACTAAGTCGTACTCTGCTCGAAATCAAACACGCAATTGAGAGATGATCAATAAAACCTACCCGGCATGTGCCAGGTAAGTATATATATATAACACGTTATATTAAAAAAAAAAAAAAAAGAAAAGATTGTTACTATATTCAACACGAAAGAAGTTGAAGTAGAATTTGAATGATGATGATGATGAATTTGCTCCACAGTAGAAATGATGATGATGAAGCTGATGATGACTTCTACTGTGCAACCGATAATTGTATTTTACGTCTCTTCAGACGGCGGTGCCCCTTCCATTGCTATTTTACGCTTGTTTTGTTCTTCCTAGACCAGGATATAATATTTATTATTAATATTTTAATGGGTTTAAATGAAAAATTTTAGGTGTTCATATATCGCGATTTTTCTATAATTTTCCAGAAACTCCACGATATATTTTTCAATTATATATAAGTCGTGAATCCGCGATAATAGAACCGCGAATTAGCGAGGGATCTATATATATATATATATATATATATATATATATATATATATATATATATATATATATATATATATTATTATTAAAATATTAATACACGTTAAATAAATACTGTAAATATGGCGTCACTACTTCGCGGAAATGCAGTTATCACAGTTGGTCTCGGAAACAATCTACCGCGACAAACGGGGGATCACTGTATATATATATATATAATCTACAATAACTGCTTCGCTACGTCTTGCTTCCCTGCCTATTAACCTTCTATCCACTTTTAGCAAAGTACTATTGTCGTATTTTAAAAGGGAAGTGTTGATTAATTCTTTAAATATCCAGTTATTCTTTTATTTGTTTTTGTTTACTGGGTTTTATATTATTATCCATTCATGTTCTTTATTAAAATCCATATATACTTATTTTTTTAAGATGTCCAGGTATACATAGATTATTTCTTAAAGTGTTTTCGTATGTTTACTTTATTGAAAATGTCTATTATCATTAAGTATTGTTATATTAAAAACATTTAATGCATCGTGTTTGTTAGAATACTTATCGATTGGAATGAATAATTCCATTCTATACATAACATTACACTTTTTTTTATAAAAGATGACGTAATTTTTGAAATTATAGTCGTAAATGATGTTTTGCTTATTTTTGACTAATGGTTCAGTATTTATCTATATTTTGAAGATTTATTACTACGTTTCGACCCTTCAGTATTTGTCTATATTTCTGACATGAGGTATCATGTACATTATTTACATTATTTGGACTATTGTCCTTATCTTTGCCACCATATTTATTACAACGTTTCGGCCTTTCAGTATCTGTCTATATTTCTGACATGAGGTAGTATGTACACTATTTACATTATTCGGACTATTGTCATCATCTTTGTCGCCATATTTATTACAACGTTTCGGCCGTTGTACGCTACGGCCTTCTTCAGGTGGTTGGAATGTCGAACTAAACACTTTATTTCGCTACTGGGGTAGACTGTTCTAATTCCATGTGCCATGAAAAAAACATGGCAAGAAAGTTGAGGACAATAATCCGAATAATGTAAATAATACCTCATCTCCAAAGCACTGCACTGCCGTTTCGTTCTATATTTGGAACTCAGCAGCAGTGTGCATGCACTACCGAGAATTGAAACCCGGACAGTTACGTTATCAGGCAAACTTCATACCAACTGTTCCAACGGGCCTCGGTAACGACTAGGTAGCGAATCAGACTTGATATAGCGCCGCTCGATCACATATTCCGTCGCGGAACTCATCCGAGTTTCTCTTTAACCATAGGACTGTGCCTCTACGAGCTACGACTTCTAAAGCCGCTCAGTCCAGAGTATTAGAAGCTGGTTCAAGCAAGGATATACAAGTGATATATATATATATATATATATATATATATATATATATATATATATATATATATATATATATATATATATATATATATTATAAATTAATTGATTTAAAATATGTTTTTTTCGCTACACAGTTCCAACCATGTTTCAAAAATAGTTAAAAACCCTGAATTTAATTTTGCAATTAAATTAAAAGCATTAGTTCCATTTCATCTTCAAGCGAATTTTGGAGTAACTTTTAAAAATTACCGGGTTTTAAAGACACGGCTAAAATCACGTTTCCATGGTTACAGAATATTCTACTTAAATTGAACAAGGCATGTCTAGATTTTCCTTATGTCAGTATCATTGTATCAGTTATTAGCTACAATTTGGTAAGGGGTAGGGATGTATTTTACAATGAAACCTGACATCAGTTGAATGGATGTCGTCTGAATTTATTTTTTTTTATCTTACTGTTCTTTCTTTTTTTTTATATATATATATATATATATATATATATATATATATATATATATATGATTATGATTGTCCTTGAAATGTTTAGTCGAAAGCTGTCTTGATCAGATGAGAATCGCAAGATCTGTGGATCTACAAATCTAGATTTTTGATATCGGTTTTCTAATACTAAAATATTGTTTTCCTTCCAATAACTGTCAGTGAATTTTATGAGAACTTCCCTATAGAGGCAAAGTTTTTCTGAATTGATTTTTTATGGTTGCATCACTAAAACCGTCAATAAAAATGACTTCCCTTCTTTTTATACGGTATGTAAACCCAGGCCAAGTTGAATAATGCATTCCTCGAACCAATAATATCAGAAAAATAAAAATAAAAAATAGATCAATAATCTGAATAAAACTTGAGAAGAATCGTATCTTTTATTTTCATATTGCGACAACTGCCTTATTCGAAAGCCTGGACATGTGGTTGTTTATTTTTGTCTTTTCTAACGGCGAAACCTATCCTTCAATGGATAGTATAGTATTAAACTGATAAATCTTAATTTGTTTTTTCGCATCGCACATTAACGGAATAACATAGTCCTCCCAAGTGACAATATTAACCTTTATAAAAAGTTTTATATAATTTCTCATAAATTTGTTAGTTACTTCATCGTTATTTTTATTTCTGTTTATAAAAATTGTTAAATAATAGTTTATCAGATTATTATGTTTTAGAGAATTGTATTTCTGCTTTGACTTCCTCATTTTGATCTTTGAGGTCAGATACAGGAAAAGAAAGGAAGTCGATTAAAAATTAGCGTTGAAATGTTAGATATAGAAAACGATTCAGATCTTACAGGTACTTTCGTGTCTGGGAACTTGCCCTCCCCAGTGATGGTGAGAGAGCGACCCCATTGGCAAGTTAGAAAGTGTACACGTCGACGAATTTAATAAACTATTTAAGTTTTAAATTCCCTTTTGTTGATGTCTTTTTATCTCCGAACTAAAACCAACTAGCTGTCAGTAGCCGAGAAAGAAGAAGCCAACGTTATGATCGAACCGACTCCGTCGCCCCAAGATCAAACCTAGAAGAGGGGGCTATGCAACAAAGGTCTCAGTGTGACAAAGAATCATCAGCTTTTTGATAGAGGATTTTTGTTTTCACTAACGTCGATTCTATTAGGTTATTCTGGAAATAATGATCGATTTTAGAATTCATTTTTACTCCTGATTTAATTCATTTAAACATTGTTTAATCAGACAATATAAGAACCCTGAACATATGTTTCTGTCATCGAATTACAAAATGAACTCTAGTTATCTTTAGCCCTTAATTTACGACGACCGCTCGAAATTGGTTTTGTCTTATAGACAGAGGTTTCATAATTAAAGGAACAAAAGCGAGAGCCGGTCTAAATATTTATGTGGAAATGTTGGCCCGGATTTGGATAGAGTAGCGTTATCGGGGAAAGACATCACCATCTCGGAAGCTGACTTATCCAAGTATATCATCAATGGAGTTGTATTAAGATTTAATCGATCGGGACCTATCAAACGAAGGTAATAAAATATCTGACATCAACACACATACACAAACACGTAAAGGTTATTTATATCCTTCATGTAAAATCCCTAAATACGTAGACAGGAAAACATCTTTGAATGTATCTTTTTTTGCAACGGGATGTCTTTTGGCTTGAAAATTGTTATTGTACTTGAAAAAGGTGTTCGTCGGTGGGTGATATGTTAGAGAAATAAATTGAATAAGGATAAAAATATTCGTATCTGAAATCGGTGAACTTCTGCAGCGTTATCCTGGCAACCAGTGGGTCACATTCTGCTTAAATAAATGAGAATTTTACCCAGTTGATGAGAGTAAACGTCGACAGCGATGCTTTGGTTAGATTCCAAAAAGATGTAAATGCATAACCACTATGGCGGACCACCGGAAAATCGCCATAATCTTCGATTGGTGCAATTTCAATTTTGCAAGGTGTTTAGCTGCTTCGACATTACCAAACCACTGAACCGTTCGTTTACGATTGTGGTAAAGGGTCCATTTTCAATCACGTGTCACTATTCGAATTTCACAGATACAGCATCGAACACACTTCAAAACACCGAATTCTTTGATTCTCATTGAGTTCATGTAGAAACCATTAACGAATATCTTCAGATGGTCCGATATCATTGAAATGCTGACACTAATTAACTAAGATAATTCACTGAAACTTTAACGTGGGTTTTTCTTCAACTAGTGCTTTTAGATGTTGATTGTCAGTTGCAGAAGGACATCCCCTAACACTTTGATCTTTAAGACTCGTATCCCCACTGCGTAAATTCAGAAATTAAAGCTTCACTGTCCAATCTCAATACTCTGCTAATGTTGGAAGCAGTTTGAGAAGCATTATAACCAGGCTTGAACTCATGCAAAAAGTAAGGTTGTTCGGATAATAATTGTATCTTTCGGTTTCATATTATGTACATCTCACCTTGGATATTCCTAGGTCTACCCTGAGCCGGGGTGGTAGCACCTGTTACGGTTCCAGATATGGGAAAATAGTTAACTATTACCAGCAATTTTCTTTTTAAATTATTACCAGCAATACAATTTTGAAGGAAAAATATTATGAGAAACAGATTTTTGACAAAACAAAATATTACCAGCAATAACAAATATTGTCGGCATTAAATGACCCATTGAGGTTGATATACCGTAAAAAAAATAAACCAAACCAATTTAAATCAAAGAATACATATCTTATTCCTACGAATCTATCCTAAAAATGTTGTCGGCATTAAAAAACCCACTGAGGATGATGTGCCGTGAAACAAAAGAAACCAAACCAATCTAAATCAAAGAATACATATTCTATTCATACGAATCTATCATAAAAATGTTGTCGGCATTAAATAACCAAATGAGGTTGATATGTCCTAAAACAAACATAGATAAAGAGACCCACTTAAAAAGCGCTTTTTTCTACTTTTCCATGTAGGATGAGAACACCTTTTTCGTAAATAAGTGTACAAGAAAAAGAATAATTGCATATTCGTAAAATTCAGATACAAAATATTCATTCAATATGTATTTTATTAACAATCGTTAAACAACTAATATTAACAAAGGTCGTATACATTTTCGATGTAATAGGGTTGAAAAGAAATCTAGCGCAATTTATTTATTATTTTTGCTTTTTTAAACATTTAATTGATCAATCACTTTAATGATCAATCAATTACACATTCAATCGAGCTAAGAATTTCCACCATTTTTTCTAACATAATCCAATTGAGTAAGAAAGTTAATAATGTTTCAAGTATAAAATTCTTTGTAGTCTTCGACTTGTCTTTTTTCTTTGTCTTTTTATTAGAACCTCTTCATGTTTAGTGTATTTTTGCGCGTGTCGGAAATACGGTTAACATTTTAAAATGTGATTATACATCAGAGCATTTTCGGAGAGCATTTTGGATGATCTAAGGTTCTTTTATTCAAAACTATTGAGTAGGTTTTTACTTGACAGTAAGTAGCAACATCATTACTATTAAAAAAAAGTAGCCTCACCATTTCATCAACGGATATTCATCAACCTTTGACAAAAGTATAAACTGTTTCATTACAATCGCGTATTCCAGTGAAATGAAACCATTTCATATTCACAAAATCAAAGTCATTTATTTATTTAGATTTAATCCTCGTTTCTGCATGCTCTCACTATTAATGATTGCCAATTTCATTGAATAAAATTTATCAAACCGCTATTTTTTTATAACTGTTTCGGTTCCTTTAGAGATTTATTTCTGTAACTTGTTTTGTTCTTCATGTCAAACAGATTTTGATTATTTGATTAAACTGAGAACTGATCAAATGCTGTGAAACATTGATCGGATTTTGACTCTTTACAGAGTTCATCGGAGTTGTGATTGCAATTTTCATCTCGACTGAACTCTTGAGGTATTGCACGTGCTGCCAGATAACGGTTTACTTCTACTATGATTGGAATGGTTTGATTATCGATTTTCAAATCTGTCGTCAAAGCTGGATTAATCTCCGTGGGTGGGGAAGGGTACATTCGATCAAAACGGAATTATTTCCATAATGCAAATATTATTCGCCGCATCTCAATAAAAAAAAACTCGATTTGAGCTCATAACACACAGAATTCGGGATTTTTGAACCGTGTTTACGAAAACTAAAATCTTGTTTTACTTCAAACAGATTTCAGTAAATCTTGTGAGAAGTAACCCATACAGGAAAAGGTTTTCCGAATTTGAGTTGTTTTCTGGTTTCACTACTAAAACGGGCCACCTTGGTTAGGGCGCTCATAAAAAGATGAAAATATTCCCATCTTTTTATACAGAGTGGAAATCCGAAGAAAGTTGAAGTATCGGCTGAAAAGTTACAGCAATATTTTTTTTCTAAAATAAAAGAGAGTAATGATCTTGATAAAACACGGGAAGAGTCTTATCTTTCGGTTTCATATTTTGAAAAATTTGCAAATCGACCGCCTGCATTTACAGGGGTTTTTTTTTATAATGAAATCTATACTTGAATTACTGACATGATTTTAAATTGACAGACACTAATTTGGTCCTTCGTGCCGCTGAGTATCCAGATGTAGCTATTATTGAAAGTAGCAGTAGAAGGCATCCGACTATCTCGCGAAATAAATATAGCGCCCTGTTTATATACCCAACTGTCGGCCGTACCGACAAGACCCGTAGAAATACAGAAAATTTCATTCAGGTTCGACTTCGATGCAGGAATTGCGGGAAAGTACACAATGTCGACAGTCAACCACCTTCAGACCTACTCTCCGGGTTTTCCGTCTGGATTTACTTCCATAGCCTTTTCTTTATTTTAGATATGACTACAAGACAGCGAAGGTTTAACGTCAGCGTTTTCCTTCCCCTAGATGGACTGCCTTCCTGAGCTGGCAAGCTCTATCTACCCGACGCGGCTGGTCATGAGGCGGCAGTTTTCCGCCGCCGCCTATTCTCCGGCTTGCAGCTGGACTTAGAGGCTATTTGTGACTCATGACCCGGAATCATTTTATAGAGTGGGATCTTTTTCCACTATCGCCCCGCCGAAGACAAACTTTATTATTTAACATACAATCAATTTTGATTATTAAAAGTACTATATAGGTAATTAAAGACTTCTGAATCTTCATCGTTATTCTTTTATCCTATCTATGAAAGCTACGAACAAAAATTAAATTTACTCGCTTGGTCATTCAAAATCACACTGTGTCAAGGCATCATCAGTCTTTGATAGAGATATATTTTCAATATCTGTCTATATCCCTGAAATGAGGTATTATGATTAATTACATTATTTACATTATTCGGACTGTTATCCCAATCTTCATTGCTATATTCACAACGTTTTGCCCTCTATATCTCTGAGATGAGGTATTAAGATTACTTTCATTATTTACATTATTCGGGTGTTTTCCTCATTTCATTGCCATATTCACAAGATTTCGGCCGTTGTACGCTCCGGCCTTCTTCAGGTGATTGGAATTTCGAACCGAACCTTTTATGTTGGGTAGATTGTTCTAGTTCTACGTGCCGTCCCTCTCCCGAATGTCTCAATTATTTCCCTTTAACTCCTCTCTCCAAGTTTTAGTCTGGTATTGAACTCACAACTCTTCTAGTCACTAGATCTAACCAACATGTTTATTCACTGGTCCATGTGTCCTTCAGGACATTCGTGTATTAACTTTGGTGGCTTATAAACCTAATGTCTCAGCAACCAATGTTTTATCAGTAATATATTTTCTTTTCGCTAAAAATGAAGCTTTTCTTTATAATAATCAATTGGGCTTTATCTACAATTGTTTCTATAAGCCATATCAATTAAAATTATCTTAAATGTTCGAAATGATTTTAGAAGCATATTCTGCAAATTTTGCCCGATAGCCACGGGGGAAATATTGGTTATTTTGTCCTAATTATCAACGAAAATGAAATCAGGAACTAGTAGACTTTAAGACATACGATGGTAACGTGATGTTATCTGCGATGCGTAAGAATCACTTAGCCCTTAATTTACGGCCGCCGCGCGAAATTGGTTTTGTCTTATAGACAGAGGTTTCTTAATTAAAGGAACAAAAGCGAGAGCCGGTCTAAATATTTATGTGGAAATGTTGGCCCGGATTTGGATAGAGTGTCGTTATCAGGGAAAGCCATCACCGTCTGGGAAGATGACTCTGATAAATATGTCATCAATGGGATTGTATTAAGATTTAATCGATCGGGACATATCAAGCAAAGGTAATGAAATATCTCAATCCCCGACACACACAGACAGACACATACAAACACAAACAAAAGGTAAAACCATACACCAATCATACCAGCATTTGTTACCCTCTGTCAACATGAGAAACTAGCGATTATGACATTTCCAGATCCAAAAAACCTTTTAAACCAGAGATCTGAAATCTTAAGTTCTTGCCTTCATATTTTCGAGAAAATCTTAACATAAAAAAAAAAACGTCCAAAGATTGTGCAGACCGGGGAAAGGAGAAAAAGTACTTACCTTAAGTTACGAAAAAATATTTCTTTCCACGATGTAGCTTAATCGTCTGGTAACTTGCATCGAGTTACAAATATAGTAAAAAAAAAAAAAAAGGATGGAAAAAACATTTCCTTTGTAACCATTTCAGGGATCACGTGGGAACAAGTCACGAGACCCTGTAACTTTGAAAAATTAGTAAAAATCTAAAAGCTTTTCAACAATAACCAAAAACTCACGTAAGTACATTACTCTTTTCCTCCGCCTGAACCGTCAATTTCTCCACAATATTAAAAAAAATTATTTATTAAGTGAATATGAGACCAGATAAAAAACATTAATTTAATCCCCACTGTCATTTTTACAATACGTTTGCTTCCCGCGCCGCATCCTTCGCTATAGTTACAAGACAACTTACCTTAAATTTACGTTACAATTGCTTATCTTTTCTACTTCTTTTCTTTATACATTAACGATACACTTAACTTCTTTTTCTCTTCTCTTATTCTCTTTATACTTCTTCTTTTTCTTTTTCTTCCTTCTCCTTACCCCCCTCCTTTCGCTTACATTCAACGTTACGCGTTTCACTGTTGTGCATTTATTTATTCATTTATTTTATTTGGATATTTTTTTATTATACTGTTCCTTGATCTAAGCTTGCATGAGCCATCATCAGAGTGTTATATATATATATATATATATATATATATATATATATATATATATATATATATATATATATTTGGTTGGATAGATGTGTGTTTGTGATAGCCACCAAATTGAATATAGATGGAAGAGTAAACAAACTAGCTGAACAACATGCTTTCAAAGGACAAAACTAGCTTCGTAGAAAAACCCACATTCAGACTAATTAACCCGGCGAAGAGTGAGAAAGGGAAAATCAGTAAAAAGATACTAGAAAATATCAACACCAGCCTAAGAGAAAAATTAGGTCTCAACAAGTGGAAGAACACCAAAGCCGTCGTAGAGTGGTTTAACACAATAGATAACAAGAACAAATCCACTTTCATCCAATTTGACATTGTGGATTTTTATCCTTCCATTACATAAAGCATATTAAATGAAGCTATACAACTGGCACAACTAAATGCAAAACTCACGGACGGAGATATAAAAATAATCAAGCATTGCCGCAAATCCCTGCTGTTCCACAACAATGAACCATGGGCAAAGAAACAAAACTACAACCTGTTTGACATAACAATGGGTAGCTACGATGGAGCAGAAATATGCGAATTAGTAGGCATGCTCATCCTATCATACTTGGCCAGAATCCTGGAGAGAAAGGATACAGGATTATACAGAGATGACGGTCTTATCTTAATAAGGGAATCCATTGGCCCCAAAGTAGACAAATTCAGGAAGAAAATATTGAACGCCCTAAAAATATTGGATTCAAAATAGAGATAAATACAGGCACAACAATAGTAAATTTCCTTGACCTCACTCTTAACCTGATCAACAACACATATCATACAAAAAAGAAAATGACACTCCAACTTACGTACACACATCCTCCAACCATCCACCTTCTATCATCAAACAAATACCAAAATCAATCAGCCGCAGACTATCTGAGAACTCATCTAACATACACATTTTCAATAGCAAAAAAGCACCATACAACGAAGCACTAAAAGCAAGTGGTTACACACAACAACTACAATATATACCTCCACAGCCAAAACGCAAAAACAGAAAGAAAAACATTATCTGGTTTAATCCACCATATAACAAAACTGTTAAAACGAACATAGGCAAGATATTCCTAAACTTAATAGAAAAACATTTCACTGAAGCAAACAAATTATCAAAAATATTTAACAAAAATAACGTAAAGATCAGTTATAGCTGCACAAAGAACATAACAGAAATAATCAAAAGCCACAACAAAAAAATGACGACCTACAAAAATGAAACCAAGGATCCAATATGCAACTGCAGAAACAGAACATGTCCACTTCAGGGAAATTGCCAACTTACGAACGCAATATACAAGGCCAAGGTAAGTGCAAACAACAACATAATGCACTACATCGGTGCCACCGAAGGTCCATTCAAGATGAGGAATAACAATCACAACCTTTCATTCACCAACAGGAAATATTCGAACAGCACTACACTTTCTACATACATGTGGCAGCAAAAAGACAAAAATATCACACCAACAATAAGTTGGGAAATATTGAAAAAAGCCCCTACAGCAACATTACAAAAAAATGCCTACTTTGCCGACACGAAAAAGTAGCAATAATATCACACAAACCGCAAAAGAATTTGTTAAACAAATAATCTCCAAATGTAGGCATGAGAACAAGTACCTATTATCTGAATTCATACCAAACGGATAAAAAAGACAAACCACCAACAATCACAATTTAATTTCAAGATACCATCACAATAATTGCATCTATCGTTATTATCATTGCACCACCATTAGTAATCACGTCTACCACTTTACAATAACTATTAACTAATAATGTTAACATTACCACCAACACTCAACACCATCACTTACACATCACACCCACTATTAACATATAAATCCACTACAATCTTTATTACTCCCCCAGCATATTTAATACCTTAAAACAATAAGATCAGATATAATTTCCATATGTAACAATGAGAATAAATAATTATTACCAGGATTCATAATAAATAAAAATAAACAAATAAATATAGAAAATAAAATAAAATAAAACACCAACAACTACACTTTAGTTCAAGCTAGCACCACAATAATTATATTTATAGGTTTTTATTATTCTCCCACCAACATTACTAATCACTACTAACAATTTACAATAAATATTAACCACTTATATTATTATTGCCACCAACTCCCTTACACATTACTATCACACCACATCTACCATTACCATATAATCCTGCCATAATTATTAACGTAAACTAGCCCCTCTCCCAGCATATTTAATACTACCATAAAAATAACCAATAAGGATTACAAACTGAAATTTCTACCAGTCACATATACACAGTAATCAAAAAAAAAAAAACAAGGAAATAACTAGCTTTAATATAATAACAATAATGTTTTTGTAAATTAAAAATTAAAAATTATAGCAATCTTCAACTATCATAATTTTACACAGAATACCTATTATCAGGATTTATACCAAAATAAATTAATACATATAACAAAATAAAATAAAACACCAACAACCACTTTTTAGTTCAAGCTACCACCACTATAACTACATTTATGGTTTTATCATTCTTCCACCACCGTTACTAATCACTTCTACCAATTTACAATAACTATTAGCTAATTATATTATCATTGTCTCCAATCCCTTGCAACATTACTATCACATCCTATCATATAGACCCGCTATAATTATTAACATAAACTACCCTCTCACCCAGCATATTAAATATTAAACATCACCATATAAAATAACCAATAATGATTACAAATTTCTACCTGTTACATATACACAGTCATCAAAAACAAACAAATAACCAGCTTTAAATATAACAAATACCCCCCTTTTTTTTCAAAAATTTAAAAATAAATATAAATAATAATAATTTTTACCTACCATAATTTTACACAAACCCCACCACACGTATATACATACATGCGAGGAAATTTATTCACTGGAAAAATAAAAATATGACATGTACACATTCACGAGAAATTTTCGCTACACTCCCAATCATTGAATTTCAACATACAAATGCGTATGTATAGACACAACACCACCCGTATACATACATATGTCATATCCGAAACTGCCCCCATATGTTTATATATGTATGAGTCCCGACGGACGATCAAGTATGTATATGTGTCTGCATACATCGATGTTTGTGTTAGTACGATGACAAAACGACGAAGTTTCCCCCACCACTTCCACAATAACACCAATACACGCAATCTACATAAACCCAAAATTTTTAAAAAATTAATCAATTTGTCTGACGATCGCTAAAGCGTGAAACCCAGGGTCACAAACTCACATCTATCTATCTCAAATATTTAGCTCTATCTCTGATATTGAGCGCATATAATATATAGATAATTATATATATATATATATTTATATATATTTATATTTATTTATATTTACACACACACACACACACACACACACACACACACACACACATATATATATATATATATATATATATATATATATATATATATATATATATATATATTGTTCTGTAAGAAATTGCCGTTTAAGAGACAGTCATTCGTTGAAGTTACACGTGGGTTTGATTTGTACGAATGGTTTGTTGGTTGCTTTTTGTAATGTTTTCTTTATTAGTTATGCCATTGTGGAGAGTGCTTGATGCAGGTAGTGTTTCGTGTTTGCGTATGAGTATAATGAATATTCCCCCCGTTTTTTCTTTTACATTTTTGTTGTACGGTGGGTTGAACCATGTGATATTTCTGTTCCTGTTGGCTTTTTCTGTTGTGTGGTGTGTATGCGAGTATTTCCGAAAATCGACTATCATTTGGGGTTGTTTTATAATCTTCCTTGGCTTCATTGAACCATTGACCAGCATATATAAATAGTCGAACCAAAAGACAAACACATCGCCTGAATGCGTTTAAGTTTGAAGCAGCCTGTCACCGATAAGTGTTGATCTCAATGTTCACTTTTATATTTGCATACGCTCTGTCTCTGATATTGAGCACTTTAACCCATAAATATCGCATACTTTAAAATTATATATATATATATATATATATATAATGAGGCATGGTGAAGTAATAGATAGCGACTTGAATTGAGGAATCGGAGAGCCGAGTTCGAATTTCAGTCGAATTCATTACATTCACTTACGTTTACTTACTCCAGCTATTTGTAAATAGCAGGACAGACTGGGTTCTATAGCCTTTGATGGCAACTGGTATAGGAGAAGGACAACTCTGAATTCAAAGCCGGAGTTGAGCCCCTAAGGCGGATGGACGACACTTTGTGCTACCTTCCGGCGACTCCTGCAGCCGTGCTGGTACCAAACTGTATTGTTTTATCTTCTCCTTTGGACTCTGCTAGCATGTTCGAGAGGGAGGAACTAGACGTCTGGGAAGCCCTAGTTCTCCATATATCCCGCCCAGGCTCGTAGCGCATCGCCGCTACTCCATCGTCTCTCGAGACGGACGAATGCCGTTACGTTACATTACGTTATATATATAATTAAATATATTAAAAGTCACTAAAATGGAAAAGGGGTGATAGCTTGTATTAGATCGACAAAAGAGAGGTTAGTTTGAGAAAGAGATTAATTTTGAAACATCCGAAACTTTTAATGAAGCTAGGAACACATTACTGACGACTCCCTCACAGAGCAACCTTCCAAAAATGTCCTCCATTTTGTTTATTAACCCATTCCTTTTCTTGAATGGCATGATTTTCAGTTTTGTCTGCCATACATTACAATTTCTTCCTCTCTTTATTGTCACCTTTTTCATAAGCCAATCTGCTACAGGCGTTTTCCTCTTTCAATTTTAGTTCCCATATGTGTTTTCACAACTATATTTTTTCATATTTGAATAAAAGCAAACGGTTTACATATCTGTCTTTAAGATCGTTCCATGATTTTCTTTGATGCCTGCATGTTGAGTCATATGAAATTCTAGAATCAACTGTCTTCATTGTTCTTTGTCTTATATAGAACAATATCTACATTATTTTAACTTTTTCGTTTTAATACAACGTTTCGACTAATGTAATCTACATTTTTCCTTACATCTCATATCCTTGAATATCCATACAGTATATGTATATATACGTACACCAATGTGTCGGCAGCTTAATTATGAAACAGTATTTACTTTATACGACAAATATTTATTTTCCATGTCAATGCACATAATTTAATAGGGATTATTACATAGACTGACATTATACAGCGAAAATTTCAGGTTGAAATTTCTCTTCATAATAATACATCAAGAGTCGTGTATACACACACACACACGCATACATATGTACTCGAATTACAGGAGTGTATGTGCGTACATGCAAATGTCGAAGAATATAATTAAGGTACAATTATTTATACGAAGCTGTGCGTTGCTATCCAGTACCGTAATTGTACCCCTGAACAACATAGAGTTTCGTATTACTTGCACTCCTGAAGATGACCTTGGAAAATGATCGAAAATACTCGTGAAATGAAAATAAAAGAACTTTAAACAGTTATAGCACATTTCACTCATTCTTTAAGATCAATACACGCAAGGTTATTCGTGAGTATGAACGGATTTTGTTAAAAATCGGCAGACTGGCATAATGTCTAAATTTATTCAATCAGGCATGAAATAATTTGGTGCCTAAATACACACACACACACACACACACATATTAGAGTGTGCAGCTTATATCGTATATCATAAAGAAGCAATTTATACAAAGAATTAATTAGCAATGTTAATGTGATTAATGACGAAATCATTTCACTAACATTAACTTACTATCAATTCCTTGAATAATACGATCCTTATCTTTGAGTTGTTTTCAGATGGAATTGACGGGCCAAGTACCTTCGGTCATCTTCGGGGTGCAATGATTCCATACACTAGGATGAAATATGTGTAGTGAGACCTAAAGATGTTTTTTTATACTATGTTATTTATTGACAATTAAATATACGTTTTAGAGCGTGCGATGCCGCGACGCTAGAGTTCTTGTTCAAATCAATCAAGTAAGAATTTTGTTTGGATTTTGAAAAGTGATAATTCCATTAAATTTTCTTATAAAATGTGTTTGTCAGTTAAAGTGGCATGGACTTAAGTATAATTCAATTAGTAGAGTAAAATATCTTAGTAATTTTCCACAGAATTTAAGATTCTGATTATTAAGTACATATATTAGATTTTCGTAAATATATTAGAGTGTGCAGCTTATATATAAATTGTTTAACTTGCTTCTTTATGATATATATATACATATATATATATATATATATATATATATATATTAAAATTTTTAATATTTACATCAACATTTCTGCAAGAGAATTTAAAAAGAGAATCCTTACACATATACATTCATTCACCAATCCAATATTAAAACACCAAACAGCCCTTTCGAAAGAATTTTGGGAATTGAATGAAAAGGGTCTGAATCCTAAAATAAATTGAAAAATTCTAAGTTTTACGAACACCCTCAATATTTTATGGGTTAGGTGCAAGCTCTGTTTAAAAGAAAAATTAGGATAATAAAAGACCAATGCAAACTATTAAATCAACGGAGAGAACTAATCACGAAATGTAGACATAGGAAAAAATTCCAAATTACATAGGAATATATGTGTATATATGTGGGGATGTATGTGTACGGATAGTGCTATATATGTATGGACATCTAAATGTACATAAATGTATGTATGGAGATATATATGCATATAAGTGTGTTGGACGGCATGATTTATTCTATTGGGCACTCTGGTATTACCCATAATCTATAAATCTATATCTCAACAAATTTACATTAATCTTAAAGGGTTTAAATTTAATATTGGACACCCGTAGTACAAAACCTATTTACTGTGAATCTCAGAAAAACACATTCGGGGTCTGTATAAGAAACGCCCCATAGCAGGAACTGATATTAAACTACAAAAAACAATGGTTCCGGGCATAAATACACTTCAACCCCAAACTGCTTCACCCGGGATAAGATAACTTACGCCCCCACCAATCACTAATACAAACCCATTCTTACTAACAAGACGTCTACTAGAGGGGCACTGATATTGAAAATAAATTTAAAACAATGCTCAGAGACAGACACTTGGGGATGATGATATATGCGTATCTCTGTGTTGAGGTAATTTTTTTTTTTTTGCTGATATATATATATATATATATGTGTGTGTGTGTGTGTGTGTGTGTATATATATATATATATATATATATATATATATATATATATATATATATATATTAAGTATATAATTGGTATATACGGAATGAATTCAATAACCAACAATTACTATTCTTAAAAGAGTGCTCAATACAAAGTAGAGCAGATATAATTATTTTTTATAAAAAAAAATTATACTGAAACAAAATGGCTATTTTTGTAGTGATTTTATAACATACTTATGTTATAATTTTTTTTTATAAAAAATAATATATATATATATATATATATATATATATATATATATACACGCACTTTTAAAGGCTTGTCTGTATTGGTTGCAGGCTCTCATGTATATTGGAGAGGTAGACTTGGGCATACCGATTGCAGATGAAGGTTAAGCAGTCAAAGAAAGTTATTCTTTTGTAAAACGTTTAGCCACCAACTACAGACATCTAATGTCTACAGTTGATTTGTTTGTAAGCAAAGAAAGCCATACAAGTGATTTCACTGCAAATTGCAATGCTGACTTTATGCTAAAGCTTTCGATAGAATTTCCACTTTCTCGTCCATTGAATTGAGTAGAATAATTTTATTATTCTACAGAATAAAGTTCCATGACCCATCGCCTTTGTTCTTCAGTTTGAAACCTTGTTTTTATTTTATTTCCCTTCAGATTGAAAATCCGTTTTTTTTTTCTTGGCCCAAAGTTTTCGTTAAGCAAACAAATTAAAAGTTTCTATTCAGCAATACTATAAATAGTAGTACTAGGATTATCGGTAGTGAATAAATGACTTAAACTGTTTGACATTGTCGGAAAGTTACATCAAATACACAGTTCGATACAGAAGGAGAAAGAGAGGAAGAGAGAAAGCGTCCATAGAAATCCACACTGGTAGTTTCACTCATCAAATGATCTTCAAACCATGTTCTGAAGATTATTATGACATTAAAGTGACAGCCACAATAAAGAGAGGATTTCTGTGTTCACACTGTTTAAGTCTACGTACGCTCTTCGTCATTAAGATCTCTTTCCCTATAAGTATAAATTCGATTTGCAGGCCTTGTCATGAATATCGACTCAAAATGATAAGAGCCGTGTTCGAATACTGGTCGAGCTCATTGCATTCACTTACTCGAAAAACTTTTGGGAATGTATGTATCTAACTCATCTCCCCCAGCTATGGGTTAAATATATGTGGTCAGAAACAAGTCTAACAAATGGAGAGAACTGAATAGAGGCAATTAAAGCAACATCTCTGTTAGGTATGGTTCGGCTATAATGCTTAACTCTTCACAACAATTCATATGAGGTAACAAATGAAACAGTTACTATTGAAGAGCCAAGTTCGAATAACATTCGAGTTCATTGCATTTACATACACGCAAATACCTTTGGGAATGTATGTATCTAACTCCTCCCCCAGCTATGGGTTAAATGTGGTTGGCAGCTAGTCTAGGAAAAGGACAGAATTGAATACAGATATAAATTCAACCATAATTTTGATTTTAAAAATGTTACACTCATAAAAAAAGAAAATAACTCACTCAGAACGAAAATTCTACGGAGTGCCGCCATAGAATATTACCCAAATATAAATCTACGCAAAGGCTTTTTCCCTATTTCACCTTTCTTAACAAAATTACTGCTCTCCCAAACAAATGTACACAACAATATCGTAAAATCAAAAGAAAATGGTTGAATCCGCCAACACGGTTATAATGAGAATATTCTCCACACGTGACAATAACTGACGTTATTTTCAGTTAACAATATGAAAATAGCGTTCTCTACATTCCTCTAGTTGCTAAGAACATTGTTTTTTTTTTTTTTTTTTTGTTTGTTTGTTTGGTTTTTTGGGGGGGGGTGTTATTATTAAGTTACTTTCTTTAAATTTGTCAACGCGTCAGCAATAACAACAGTTTTCCTATTGTCATTTATATTTATAAACAGGTATCTTAATCAACATCTCTATTAGGTGAGTTTCGACTAAAATGTTTAACTCAAAATAACAACTAAAGTAATAAATAAATCAGTGACTATGGAAATAAATTCTGGAAGGGGATTTTAAATTCTTGGGTTTTTTACACGTTAAGTAATCATCAGATTAATCTTTTCTGATGCTGTTGTATGCATTATCTTTGCTTGCTAAATGCGCTCGTTTTCTGAGTAGACTGGATATATTTAATCCAGTCCGCACTGCCTGGCTTAGGGATTGAACTCTCCAATTGCTATACCATAAAAGATTTAGACATTTGAAAAACGTCAAGCAAAAACTAAGAAGTAGTAAGTGAAAAACAAGAGAAGATATCCCTTAACATGGACTGCGTAATGAGAACATTTTGTAGATTAAATCAAAGGTTGAGTTGGAAATTTTACGAGGCTTACTCGGATCGACAAACGCCTGACAAAAACCGGAAAGCAAAAACATTCAAATAGCAAACGACAATGACAACAACAATAGTACGAGTACAAAAAGAAAAATGATAACTCCTCATCCTATAAATTCAAACACGATTTATTTTTTTGCTCAAGCACACAATTTTATGATTTTGTTTGAAAGTTCTTTCAAAGCTGATGAGACTTGCTCTCTCATATTGTTCTTAGTTTTATTAACCTTTTTCTTGTGCTCTTGAAGGAAGAATGCAATGACTTCATTTGTACAGAACGAAAAACAATCACATTGTTTGTAGATTGTAAGTTTTTTAAGCCTTTTGCATAGGTCGACATTTGAATTTGTTAGCAGCAAAAGAAATTACAGGTCGGATTTTTACGAAGAAGTTATCAATAACCTTCATATCCGTCGTGATTTTATTTCTAACAATTCAAATAAGAAATGCAAAAACTTGGCTATCATTTCTGTGCTATGTAGTTCAGTTGTTAGTGAATTGGACTAGCGATTTAAAGGTTCACATTATTTATATCAAATTCTATTTCTTGCGTCATTTCCTGCCTATTTTTTGATTTTTATGAAATCGACTGTTATCATTTATTATTATTAGTTCTGAAAAATATTTAAAGTAAGGCTTCAAGAATAGCAGAAAGCTGTAACACGAGGAGAAGTTGAAAAATCAGGCGTGGCTGACCACATATGGAGAGAAAAGGGATCAGGTTGAGATCATAGACAAAGAACACAATTGGAAAATTCGTAAACCTAAGGAATCATTACATATGCTAGGCCACAAAAATCTCCTGAGCCGACCAAGCATAGAAATGAATACAATATGAGAACCAGTAATAAGGAGTGCCAGAGAAAAGCGATAATAACAAAAAAATTGCAATATGAACACTAAAAAAATGAGTGCTGAAGACCTTAGGTTTATAATACCCAGAAATTCATACACAGATGTCCTCAAGAACACATGGCACAGTGGATAAATGCGTTGGTTAGTAACAGAACCCAAACAATGTGAGTTCAATACCTGGTTAAGACAGCGGAGAACATGGAGAGCGGAATTAATAGGAGATAACCGATTACTGACATCCATTAGACATGGCACGTGGAACTAGAACAGTCTACCCCAGTGAGAGAAATAAAGGGTTCAGTTCGACATTTCAACCACCTATAACGGCCAAAACGCTGTAATAAATATGGCGACAAATATGAGGGCAATGGTCCGAATAATAATTTCTAGCACCTTCTCAGTGATCAGTTGGGTTCTTTCCTGGGTGCAACTCTAATCCGGGAGATAATTTTCTTAACATTTTTACTGAGTCTTGAAGACGTAAAGTGAACTTCGATTATATATCAATTTTTCACATAGACATATAAAAGAGAAAGTCATTTTCATTGATGCATGGGACGACAAATTCATGACGACAGTGACACTCTTGTTGATTCTGGTGTAGAATTGACGGCATTGCTCCCATTCGATGTTAGATTCATCTAGATTGTTTGCCAACCAAAGCTAAAGGTTTAATCCATAGTAGGGGGGCGAAGAGTGGATTTATATATTTCCTGGGACCATTTGTGGGGAAAATGAACGGAACCACCTCAGCTGGAATTTGAAATCGGCACGTCGGTTCCACTTAGCGTGTTGCAACTATAGAGTTACGCACATCTATAAAAATATGCGCTTGTGTTAAATTAGTCTGGAATTTAATGCAAAATAATGGTTTAAGCTGGAAAAAATGCAGTGTCAATTTTTTAAAATGAATCGTCTGCTTTGGTTGTGCAGTAGGTGCAAGCACGTTTTGGAACTGATAGGTATAGTCCCAAATAGCAGCGTCTTAAATCAAGAACATCGAAGACCTTAGATGGCCTATGAAAATGGAAATGTTTTTAGTCAGTGAACAAAATTTTGACAAAAGTTACAACACAAACAATACGTAAGAAATAAGGAGGAAATCCGTTAAGAATGGAGCAGATTTCAAAACTGGAATTTGATTAGAATTTATCATGTGAATAAAAAGATTCTTACGTACACGACAGGTGAAAATATACCAGCCTTAATATAATCTAATGCGAGTAATGTTTTACCTTATTTTTGATTGGAAAATAAACAAAAAAATCCTTTAAAATGACCTGCTGGAAACTGGACAAAACATTTCTCGCATCTTGTTTAAATGAGGCAAATAACCCTTTTTTGAAGGCAATTTTACTAGTGATGTTGCAATATGGCGATGGTTGAATTCTGTTCCAAATTCGAACTGAGATCGAAATCTTCAGAGCATGTGTCATTTGAGTTTTCTCTTTCTCTTGTCGCGCGTAGCTTTAGCGATTATCGGCATTTAATGAAGGATTGGTGCATTACATTGCAGCCGAGATCTTTGTGTTAGCTCTCGAACAAATACTCTTCCAAAAGTATGACTCCATCTCTTCTTCTCTAGCTAGAGTTTAATATCAAGGTAAACTGGGTTGCCTTGGTTGGCAACTGGTATAGGAGAAACAGATTTATGAATTCAAAACCGGTTACCGTAGTAACGAATTAGGAAACTGTGGCGTATATCAATTGGGAGTCAACGGGAACACTTATTTTTGTTTCGTTTGCGTTTTAGGTTCAAGATATGGAAAATTTCTTCGCTGATTCGTATTGAATCCCATTTTAATGAAATACAAAATTCAGTAAAAAGAATTCAATATTCTCTACCGAGCGTTACTAGAATTAGGACTCCATAGACACCTTTAAAAACCAGAAAACAGGGTCTGGAACTGGGAGGAACACTTTGATTCCACATATAATGACTTTATAAAAGTCCCCGGATGTGAAATTTGGAAATACTAGACACTTCGATTGCCTCTGTTTATGGTAATTTTATAAGAGTAGCTTAGTTTTGACACAATGCTGAATGTGTGGAGCTCCCAGTGACAACCGAACTCACTATTCAGTACGGAACTGATCTAGAAAGACAAGCTTGCTAACCATTACAACACGTCAAAATGTCCAAATGCCTTTCTGTATGGATCAGTTATTAACAATTTATGATAGAAGATAAGAAAATAGACACAAAATAGTTTGAGCTACGGTTGGTTTTGCCCATCAGCGCAAATTGCTACAAAAATCAAACTAAGCAGAAAACTCGAGTCATGTTCTTAAATAGCCTCGTCTGATCGGGACTTTCATATAACTGTCATCCATGGCGCCAAACAGGTTTAGAAATATCTTAACTGTGTACAACCGCTTTCTCAGATCAATGATATGATTAAAAATGGCTGCCTGTGAATGAAGCGTTTAGGTCTTCGAAAGAACAATCCTTTTTGAACTTCGTTGATTAATGCTACAGAATCGCTAAAAAAAAACTGTAGCAAATGACTAAACAGTTTTGGAAAGCGCCATAATACTGTAAACATATTTTCCTGAAAAGTTGTCCTTATAGAAAGAGTTTATAAATTTGAAACTAAAGAAGCATTTGGTGATCGATCAATGAGTGCCTAATGATCACTTAATATTACCATTATTATTACAACCTGTAGCTAGGAAAAATAATTTAATAACTTGAAAAAAAGAGTGGGGGTTGAAAATACTGTAAATTATTGTATGAACCTGTTCAATAGCTATAACAGTCTGATTAGCAATAGATTATATCGCTCAGATGAACGAGCCAGGAAAGTTAGCTGGCTTCACGAAACTACACGGTAAACTTGAATGGAATTAAAGTCTCTTTGAACATCAATTTGCTTTGAACGTAACTTTCAACTTCAAACTTGTTCATTAAGACTATTTACCTGTCAAACATATTTAACACTTTGCGACATTCTACATGAAGACACCATTCTAATTTAGATTCTTAATTTCAAATGACATCCTATTATAACAATTTTGTCAGAGGTCATTATTGAATTAAAATAATTACGAAAAATGGAGAGTTTATCATATTTCTTTTGATCTAAATAGTATATATATATATATATATATATATAATATATATATATATATTCCAATATATATATATATATAGTGTATATATAAATATATATATATATATATATATATATATATATATATATATATATATATATATATATATATATATATATATAGGTAAAAGATGTAATTGTTAGAAAGATTCTGTAGGAAAACCTGTTGTATAGACTATAATAAGAATTTTGGAAAGAAGGCAGCTAATATTTGTAATAATATTTATTTACTTTTATATTTTTACACTTTTTCACACATACACACACATATGTATAAATATGTATATATATATATATATATATATATATATATATATATATATATATACTAAAATAAGAATTTGGAAAGAAGGCAGCTAATATTTATATTTATTTATAATATATGTATTTTACAGAGAAAAAATAAAATTAAAATTTTGTTACTTACAACTGGATTTTCAGTATTTTTTTCTTATGAAACTTAATCGTAATTTTACTTTATTTACTTTAACTGGTTTCGCTTAGCTTTTCCAAAAGATTTTAACTGTTTGTATCTCCACGTGTTGACGCTTATGTTTTGAACAAATGAAAAAATAAAATAATCAAGGAGTGTAACTAATTATATGTGTCGCACGTGATGAGAAAATTTTGTTAGAATCTATTTATGCCATGAATTAAGTATTGGCTTGAACTTGTTGCTGAAAAATGTTTCTCTATTAATCCACTTTTGTTCAGTGGTAGTTTAGTCGCACGGGTAGAATGCGAAGACACTAACATTTGCCAGAATTTGTCCTTCATGATCCCCTAAATGTTGGCTAAAGGCTATTCTTCGGGTATATATATATATATATATATATATATATATATATATATATGTGTGTGTGTGTGTGTGTGTGTGTGTGTGTGTGTGTGTGTGTGTGTGTGTGTGTGTGTGTGTGTGTGTGTGCATCGACTGTATGTTTTCATTCAAACATGTTTCGTTAAAAAAATTAGTCTATTTATTTTTAATCCTTTCAAGTCCACGAATTAATTTCTTGGTGGAAAAACTGATTAAGAAGGGGTTGCATATCTATGGATTTGATATGCGTTAACACCGTAAATTCAAGATATTATGCACCGCTAAGCAAATGAGGTAACTTACGTGTTTGTTTGTTTTTGTTTTTTGGGTTTTTTTAAAAAAAAAAGGGTCTTTTTAGTTATAATATTTAAATTTAGTATTTTTTTATTTGACATTTTGCTGCTACAAGCATTGAAGAACATTGTTGCTGTATTCGTAGTTGAAGTTATTTTGGTCGCAATTCTCTTATATAAGGGCTTCCAGAATGTTAAGCTTATTATATATATATATTAATAGTGGACTCTCCCGTCGGTTTCGACGAAGGAGAATCTCACAACCTAACCAATTGATTCAGTTATGAATTTTCTGCGATAATCTTAAGTGGCACCTGTTAGATTGGCTGACCTTTGAGATCTTGCTTTCACTTCTTGAAGATGATTCAGATTAACAGATTGAAATCTTATGAGTCCACTAAAACACATTGATCTCCATTTTACCTGTTCCAAGGTAAACGATCAAAGGTGTTATTTGGTATATTGACTGCTGACAAGTTGCTTTTCAGCTTCTCTTTGTACCTTAGCCATGGGCGTCCTACATTCCTGCAGCCCTGATCTAACCGGCTGTACATTAGGATCTTGGGTATCCTGTCTTCAGATATTCTCAAGAATTGACCAGTTCATCGGAACTGAGACTGTATAAGAAAAGTCTCGATTCCTCCAATATTACACCTGTTCATCAGGTCTACGTTATATGTCCTATCTTGATGGCTACCTCCGCAGATGACACGCAGACAGCTCTTATGGAAACATTCAGCAGGTGTATATGGTAACTGTATGGAGTCCACGACTCTGAGCCATACAACAGCTCCGTAAACACGATTTTTCCTCTTCAGTCGAATACCCCGCTTATTCCACAAGCGATGGCGAAGTTTGCCGAAAGCACTGGTAGCCTTAGCAATCCGATGCATGATTTCATCGTCTGACGTTCCACTGTAGTTGACTTTGCTACCAAGATAGGTAAAATACTTTACATAGTTCAGGGTTTTGTCTTCTACTTTCAATGGTCTCTCTGGAAATTTGTAGACTGTTGGTTTTTATTTCAGACCACAGAATTAAGACAAGGTTGGTGCACTACTTCAGTTTTCTTTATGCTAAGTGTAAGACCAAAGGAGAGAAAAGATTTATTAGATGTTGGGCCTCCTCAAAAGATGTCGCTACAAGAGCAGCAGCATCAGAAAACAACAAATCACGAATAATTTGTGTACGAAGGTGGGTCTTGGCTTTGAAGCGCTGATGATTGAAGAGACCACCAGTTGTTCGAAACTGAAACTTGACGCCACTCTCTGTGTCAGCATCACCGAGAAGAAAAGGTCAAAAAGGATAAGAGCCATGACACCCCCTTGCTTGATGCCGTTCGTGACATCAAAGAATTCTGACATCATACCATCAGACACGATATTAGCTTTCATTCCTTCATGAAAGAAGATGATCACCTTTAGCATGTTTTTTGGGATGCCGAGTTTCCTCAAGATTTGCCAAAAAGCCTAACGATTGTCGGTGTCAAAGGCCTTCGTCAAGTTCACAAAAATCATGTACAACTCCTGGTTTTTCTCGCGAACTTTCTCTGCAACTTGACGAAGAGAAAATATCATGTCAATGGTGCCACGACCCGACCGAAAACCATACTGTGATTCAGGATAGATGTCGTTAATAAGGTGTATAATAATTGTTTAGAATCAGTCTAGCTAGTATTTTACCTGCAATTGAAAGTAGTGATATTCCCCGATGATTATCACAGATACACCTAGAAACCTTATTTTTGTAGAGGTGTTTGATAGAGGCGTCTTTATAATCCTGTGAGACACAGCCTGCCTTCCATATCTCCACGAAAAGGTGATGCAACCTTTCTACCAACTTTTGCCCACCATGCTAATACACTTCAGGTGGAATAGGATCCTAAGGAGTAGGTGATTTCCCAGATGAGATCTGCTTGATGGAATTACTTACCTCTTGGAAGATAGTTTTAAAAGAAAACTCCAGAATCTCTGGATTTTGCACAATTGAGGTGATGGCTTCCTCATCAGTAACCGAAGTGATGTTTAACACTGTTTCGAAATGCTCTTTCCAGCGATCTAAAAAGTCTGACTTATCCGTCAAGAGAGTTTCATCATCTGCTGTGGAGATTGGATCAACACCACTTTTTTGAGGACTGAAAATGCTCTTGAAGCCAGCATAGAAAGCCTTAAGATCCTTTCTATCTGAAGCTTCTTGGAGTTCAGTGGCCTGAAAACCAACGCTCTTTCATGGCTCTGAGAGCTCACTGAACCTGACTTTTGCACTTCTTGTAAGCGATTTTCTTAGTGGATGAGTTTTTGTCCTCAATCCATGCTTTATGAAAAGAGTGCAATTGATCTATAAACTGCTGAACTTCTGTATTATTGTCATCAAACCAGTCTTGATGTTTACGATGTGGCAGGCCAAGAACCTCCAAGGATGTAGAATATGTTGCATTCTGTAGAGCCTTCCAAGATGATTCGATATCATTGGTAATGTTTACAGAATCAAGTGCAGCATCAAGTTTGTCAGAGAGCACAATTTTCGTTTCAGTCGATTTAAGAGGCAGTACGTTAATGCACTTAGGCACCGTAGATTTTATAATCCTTTGCTTTTGCAGATGCAGTGTACCTTTACTCCAAAGTAGAGCGTGATCCAACAGATAGCATGTTGTGTGGAATGAATGCGTTATCTTAAAATCCTTTATGTCCCGTCTTTTGATGACGACGTAGTCGATAAGATGCCAGTCTTTTGAACGAGGATGCATGCACGTGGTCTTACGATAGCTGGGGTGCTGGTAGAAGGTACTAGTGATACTAAGGTCAAATTCCTTGCAGATAGTGAGAAGGCGTAATCCATTAGAATTCATATGAACAATACCATGGTAAACTAAAACGCCCTTCCAAGAATGATAATCACTGCCAACACAAGCATTGAAATCACCTGCAAGGTTTAATTTCTCCTTATGTTGGACTTTGGGTATGAAATCCCAAAGGAGATCATAAATATCATCTTTTTCTTGTCCAAAGATCTTTTTCTTTTACCAAAGATTGTGTGTTAATGTCATTATACGATCTGATACACCTTTAGGCAAGGTCTGACTTGATTGGCGTTGCTCTTTCTCAGTCTTGCCAGCCCATAAAAACACTAATCAACATTTTTCCACCCTAAGCTGAGAATTACCAGCCAGACGTGTTTCACTAATGGCCGCTATATCGATGTTATATTTCTTCAACTCGAGAGAAACAAGAGCTGTTTTACGCTCTGGTGCAGAATCATTGTCCTGAAGAGTGTGAACATTCCACGATCTAAAACTTTTTCTATTTCTTTTGATCTTTCTTGCTGTTTCGACTGCGTTATTGGATAACCAGACAGCTGCAGCGGGCTGCCAAGTCTCTGTATGAGCAAGCAATGTTTAGGGCTCGTTTTATCGCCCCCTCCCCATAATAAAGAAAGCAGTGCAATCCTAACTAAGGCTGCTTTGTCACTGATGGAGGACACGGACATCACAATTGTTAATGGATTTGTGAAAGAACAGCCATCACCCATCGGTCTACCACTGTGTAGAACTCCAGCTAGAGCCTTCCAGTAATATCCTTTACCTGACTCGCCTTCATTCTGTCGCCAGCGGACCTTCCAAGTGAACTGTGTGGATAAGAACGAACGAATCAGGGTAAACCACCAGAAAACCCACACAAGTGATTTGATTCATGTGGTGAGGGCTTGAGCAGAATCATCCACACTTTTCGGAACTATTGATACAGTTAGTTGGTGCAAATAAAAGTTTTCCATCTCCTAGACCAATCATTTTCTATAGCACTAAAGAGCCTGGTCAGTCCTGGTAGGCACTATTTGCCTATAGCTGGAGCCCTAACAGGTGCTACCAACCCGGGTCAGGGTGGACCTGGGAACAACAGCAATGAAAAGTACGTTCCACGCTCCTTAAATCCTCCAACCTCCCGATCTGAAGACTTGCTGCCGGATGTATTTTATCGTCATACCCAGGATATATATATATATATATATATATATATATATATATATATATATATATAAGTGGATGGCTATTAAAAACAGCACCCAGAGTCGACAGTCTTTTTTCATGCTTAAATGTAATCAAATAAAATACAATGCATTGTGTCTTTGCTCGACTATTTATATGTACACACTAAACGTAATAAAAATAACAGTCAATACAATAAGCAATAATGAATTTTATAAGTAAAGAAACAACACTATAAATACCCCCAAAACTACATCCGGATCCATAATTATTTCCACTCAATAGCTCCTAGAATAATCAAAACTATAACCGTTACCGCCCACAAAACTAACAGTTAGAACAATGGGATAATGTATCCCGGATATGTATATATAAATAGTTAAGCAAAAATACAACGTATATGGCCTAAAGATTGCGTTTAAGCATGAGACAGACTGTTGCCTCTGCGTGTCCAATATCCACTTTTATATTTACATATGCTCTATTCCTGATATTGAGCATAGCTTTAACGTATATGTATATATATATATATATATATATATATATATATATATATATATATATATATATATATATATGCCTCGGGGAAAGCACTACTTAAGCCAAAGTGTACCCGAGACGTGTAAGCAACAATTCTTTAAGAGTTTGGTTCATGAAATGATTTCCCTGGGGTAAAAAAATGACGCAATTTCGATTCCTGTCGGAGGTATCATTTTTCTTGAGAAGCACTTTCTAATGTAGAATCGTTGCTATTGATTTTCGAACACTGATATCAACTCAAACACGTGTCCCTAAAAAATAACGCTTATAGTATTGAGAAATAATGTCCGACAAAAAATCCTTTCTATAAAACGACAGTTTCGAATACAAACCATAACCTGGCAGATCTAGAGTTATAGAAATCCCAACGAGAAAAAAAACATGTTTTTTAAACCGGTTATTCTTACTTTGTCTTGTCAGTCCTGCTTCGTGTCCAATCGTATAGAGACACACTTTTGCTTACGAAGTGGTTTCTCTGAGGTAACATGAATAACTTTGTAACAGATATGATATATTCATATAACCATTATATACACCCCTGTGAAAATTAATTTAAACAATCGCTTTAATTTCCTTTCTTGCATCATATGGTCAGTTTTAGACATTCTGGAGTGACAAGGTGTAATAGATTTCTATTTTTTCCTCGGATTCGGTAATTTGCAGTGGTGTGCAGTAATATGAATCTATTTTCGGGATGTATGATGAAATTTGCTTGGCCTTGAAAAATACTGCATCATCCTTGTTTTCATCAGATTTTCAACACGTCTTGATACTATTATCTCGACTGTCGATTAGTTGTCCTACGGCAATTGTCTGCGATGGACGTTACTTCAAGGGAGCGTACGAAAACTGTAACGCTGTACGAACACACTGACAAGCCTCACCAGCAAGCAAATCAAAATACTATAGACTGGTCGGGAAATGATTTAAATCCAATCAAGAATCTGTGATCAATCGACTTCGGGGAATGGACATACGAAGTACTAACATGTTAACTGGGTCATGTTTCATTGAAAAAATGGGAAAAAAAACTTAAATAATAATTATTCGTTTTTCTACAATTAATTTGCACAAAGGCGTATATTATTTATTTTAGAGGATCCCAAGAATATCCTTGGAGGTATGGATGTTTGAAGTCCGTTTTCTTATTCAGAAAAATGCATAAAATACAATGAACTTACAAGATGCTCTGATATTAAAACTATTAAATATGCAGATGTGATATTTAGGATTTAGAAATAAATTTGATCAGGAAAAAACTGTGAATTTTCTCAGATCTTTCTGAGAGGGTTACACGTGGCCGTTGGCTGATTTGACATTCAACGACCCTTGTATTTCTATGCAGAATTTCATTTTGCGTTATTTGCTTTAAGGTGATTGTTTGCATGACTTTAGTTAATGTTCGTAATAGTCTGCATCTTCTCTCTCCGTTTACATTCTCAACATCAGTTTCTTCAAATATTTTCTTGCTGCTCGATATAATTTTTTGCTTATTATCTTTGTCATATTTCGTAAAACTCTTTTTACGACATTCTTAAAGCCATTTTTGTTTCTTCTTTTCTTTCCTATTTTTTTCATTTCTTTTTTTTTTGTGATTTCTGTTAAACTTTTAAAGTGTTATTGATTTAACGCACAATAACTTTACAAGATCTTGTTTCTGAATTGAGTTTTTTTAATACTATTATTCACACACTACGAAATACAAGTGTCACTCAATGAAGAGTATTGCTGTGTTGTATGAGCGTAAGAGAAGGCAAGAATGCGAATTCATGGAGCTATTCAGGAAAGATAACAATTAACCCTAGCCTTAAAGACATCAAGATTGTAGTCATTGGAAAAACATCCTGCCGGGATTCTGTTCCACAAAGCAACAGTTCTTGAAAAAACACTTATTTAAATGGAACTTTTTATTAACTAATGGAATACTACGGAATGCAGGTGGTTGAGCCTTAATCGTAGGATATTTAAGATTTTGAGCCAGGTCATCTGGTAGAGTGATGAAGAGGTGCTAGCTACTCTACAACACTTATTATTATGTTTTCTCACACAATGTAATTTTCTGAATACTGAATACAACGTGTACATCTGTTAAGTCCCAAATGGTACCTAAGACAAAGAACGCTTTGTCAAAATATGCTCAATACCCAAAAGAGATGATATTTAAATCTCTCCAAGTTGGTATCGTATCTGCACCTCATCAATGAAACAACACAGTTTTAATGGCATTGTTCCGCATGCGCCAATCCGTCCTGGGTATGACGATAAACAACATCCGCGTCCTGGGTATGACGATAAACTACATCCGTGTCCTGAGTAAGATGATAAACGACGTCCAGCAGTAATGCTTCTGATCAGGAGGTTTTGAGGAGCGTGGAACCACCTCTTAATTGCTGGCGTTCCCAGGTCCACCCTGAACCGGGGTGGTAGCACCTTTTAGGGTCCCAGCTATAGGCAAATAGTTGACACCCAAACGTGTAAAAAATAGGTTTTAATACCAGAAATACTTTGTAATAAAAGAAAATATTAACAGCAATAATTTTTTAAGGGAAATTATCAGCAATACTTTAAAAAATACCAGCAGTACAAACAGCTCTAGATTATTTGGAAAAAAATATGACCAGCTATATATTTCTTCATCAAGGAAAAATATTCCCAAAAATAGATTTTTGAAGAAAAACATAATAATACTAGCAATAAAAATTTTGTCGGCATTAAATGGCGGTTGATATGGCGTAAAGCAAACCAAACCGCATGAGCCAATCACGACTGGAATCATCTCAACATTCCCTTCCAGCTTTCTAAACTTTCTAATCAGAGAAGTGTGTAATTTTCTTAATCACCTTGTTTACTATATTTCTGTCATTTGCCATGGCGACACTAATAATATGACTGTTCTTGACGCTAAAACAATAATATCCAAACGGCGACAGGGTATCAACGTATTGGATAAAATCACCAAAATTGCCTTATTATTATTATTATTATTATTATTATTATTATTATTATTATTTTAGAAATGGCTCAAAATGAACGCATCCGGCAGATACTATTCCTAAAAATGAACAAAATTAAAACGAAACGACAAATCGAAAGTTGTGCTGTACTCGCCTTAAACCTGAATTTAATTTAACAAGTTCATGACTTACAGCTGTAATTCCACATGAGAAGGAAAACAAAATGATAATTCTTCAATTGTCTAAGAATTAGATTTTAGAAGACAAGTATAAATAATCCTTTTGAGATTTTCTAATATTCCTCTGTTCTAACATAAATCAAAAGTTTTTTTGTTATTTTGTATATCATGTTTTTCCCTAACGATTTGATGTAATTGTTTTTCTGATATTGTTTATTAAATTATAAATCTGGTTAAAGCGTAATTTTTATTCAAAATTAGATATACATCATTTAATCCAACTACTTAATTGCACGCCTCTTTTTCCAGAAATCTCTTACAGAAAAAATATATAGTACAATCATTTGTTCTATGTAGAATAGTCAAATCCTATAAAGTTGACTTAAATAAAAGTTATTCGTATGATTTATTTGCTAGTATAATAATCTTTATACATTCATCTATACGCTGAAGATCCTGGAAAAATGGTTGGTTCCTTCTAGTTTTACTTTTTGCCTTGCTCTCTTTATACAAGAGATCAGACGCAAAATGGCGTACTTCTGTCGTATATTGGCGGCACAATACTCACACTTCAGCCTTGGCTGTGTGTAAAAGCTTCTACATGGCTTTGTGGGTGATTAATTATTTTCCACACGGCGTCCCCTTTCACAGAGACGAAATGACACATGTCTAGTTCTATTGTATCCTTGTTAACATTGTAAATCTTTTGACGAGCGACATTCCTTAGTTCCGTCAGATCTTTAAAAGCTAAGTCCGGCCTTGGTTCGTACACAGGGTCAAATCATCCTCAATAACTGCTGTCAACAGGATGTTACTTTCGGACAAATTCTTCCCAAAATACTCTCGAGAGGATTCTGCAACGATCATTATAATCCTAACCTTTCGGATCAGTCGTTATCTACTTTCAACGACTTCATTCAGCAACCCTATAACTTGCTCTGCTCGTAGGCCTTTGTTGTAGCATAGCTACGGACGATAATGGGTATGTCCCCATTCACATAAATCGTCGTCGGCACCCGTCCCTCTCGATAGACGATGGAGTAACGCGGTGCGCTACGATCCTGGGCATGTTATATGGAGAACTAGGACTGCCCAGACGTCTAGTTCCCCCTCTCGGCCTTGCTAGCAGAGTTCAAAGGGGAGGATAAACCAATATAGTTTGGTACCAGCGCGGCTGCAGGAGTTGCCGGATGGTAGAGCAGAATGCCGTCCATCCACCTTAGGGGATCCACTCCGTGTTTGAATTCAAAGTTGTACTTCTCCTAGACCAGTTGCCATCCAAGGCTATAGAACCCAGTCCGTCCTTCTATTTACCCATAGCTGGAGGGAGAAGAAGAGGATTCACACCTTTCACAAGGGTATTAGCACATAAATACAGTAGTAAATACGGTATGTTGGTCTGCAGTTGGAGATTCGTTTCCAGCTGAGGTGGTCAAACACTCTGCCTCCGGACAGGGAGGGTCCCCAGACGAGGCTATGTTGAATGGCAGAGTCGCCTCCCGGGAAACAGCTACCCGACCCTGCTTTATACAGGCTCTACGGGGAATTTTTGGCCAGACCTACGGGCTCGGATACCCCACATTAAATTCAACCTTGTGCCACATCTGACCGCGTGGGGCAGTTGGTAAATATCCTGCATTTGCAGATTCGTCTCCACCTGTGCTGGTAAAACTCTCTGCCTCCGGGCATAGTGGACACTAGATGAGGCTATGTCGAAGGGCAGTCTCATCTCGGAAAACTGCTACCTGACCCCGTTTTATACGTGGTCTATGGGGAATTTTTGACCGAGTCTACGGGCTCGGATGACCTTTATTAAATTAGGCCGTGTTCCACATCTGAACGCGTGTGGCGGTTGGTAGATATCCTCCACTTGGAGATTCATTGGGGAATTCACTTGACACTTCTAACAATTGACTACTTCTTCGCGCCGCTGGCGAATCTTATACGTGTTGTTCGTGTCTATCGTGTTATCGTTCATTACCAACCTTCGTGTGATTATTCTATTCAGTAACCTTCCCTAGGACCACAACAGCCTTCAGTTGGATGAACAGCAAATAAAGACCAACAACATGGCGCCTGGTAGAATGCAAGTTCTGTGCAATCAGCTTGATTTTCATTGGCTGCTGCAGTTTCATGGCCTCCTGACCAACTATTATTATTTCTGTTTTTCTCGAGATTTCTGCCATTAAATCAACGTTGCAATGACATGCTGAAAAATCATTCCTCGTTGAATTTTGTTTGGTGTTTATTTCCTGAATGGTTAAAATGGTTTAACTGAGTTCTTGGTTTTTAGCCAGCTTTGTATTGGTCAGCTTTTGGCACCTTTCCACCCAAATATTTTCGATTTCTTCAAATATGTCCCTTCCAGGATAACCAGGCTCCTTCCTTATTAGGCGTCCATAGAATTTCAACTTACGATCAATACTGAAGCGAATATGTGTTTGTCTGATGACTGGATGGTGACATTCTTCAAAAAGTAAAACTAATTGACACTACGAAGTTGCATGCCAAATATACCAAGAATCGTGGTCACTCAGGCCACGGAAAACAACCGGCTTACGGTCGTATCACGTTGAAACACCGATGTGAAGAAACGTTAAAGCCTGGTTTGTTCCTAGATGGGTGACCACTTGGAAGTACCAGGCGCGGTAAGCTTGAATATGTAGGTGGTGTAATGGATAATGGCTCTGAATTTCTAAAATTCCAGTTTGGTTCGTTTTATCCATTATATGCAAATACCCTTGGGAAAATTATAAATCCACCACTTCTCCCTCGATCTATGGGTTAATTAGTAAGACTTGTACCACTAGAACCGTTATAACATACAAAAAATAAATAAATAAAAATAAAATTGCGTACAAAATATTATTTCGGCTTCAAATAACCTTTAGAGGTGTTGATATGTCGTTAAACAAAAACAACCAAAAAACAAAAAGGACGCAACCACCGTGGTCAGGTACTATGTAATACAAAAGACAGGCCACGACATGTGTGCATAAACATCTCTACTGTTAATAAAGAACTGGTAGTTGCTTTTCTGTAGAGCGTCCCTTAACAAACTATTGTTTCTATCATCACAGATTATTGGGGTATTGTCGCCACGTACCACATGAAGAATTATAAAGGTTTATATTCTAAAAGCAATTTCGGACGTTTCTAGAAATATACATTAATATTTGACATATAACCAATACCAGTTTCATGTCCCATGTGAATGTTGACATGTCATCTTGTGTAATTACCCTTCAAGTCTTCTGTGGGAAATAAGAATCACTTGACAGCATTAATTTCCCCTGGCAAGTGCATAGGGCGACATGGCGCCAGCAATTGCAATAATCCCTGACTTGAACCAATCTTGGAAAATATACTGAAGAAGCTTCCCGTTGATTTCTCCGCGGTCTTGAAGTCAGACCGTGATATAACCGTGATTGGTTTCCCCCTCGCCAGGGAGAGAATGTTCAATCTATACTGACTTTTAATCCCTAGCTGGGGAAGAATATATAGATTCATGCCTTTCTTGTACTTCCTACTCTTACACTTGTGTCACGCATTCAGTAATCTTCTATATTGAGTGGCTCTTGAGGTTTGTATTGACTGAACATTATTAACAGACACTGTGATTACGAAGATTACATCATATTATAGGGACCAAGAAAAATGATGACGACATATCAATATGTAAAGGATTAAGTCTATACTTCTTTACTTACAATAGATTTACTCGAAATAAAATATGTATACAGGGTGCGATGGATAAATTGTCGTCTAAATGCCGCCAAAATGGAAATAATATTGATATCTCATTGTAACAGATATATTTACCAAAATTACACAAAAGTATCTTGAAATACTAAAGAGGAAATGTATTCAATAAAATCACCATTGGCCTCAATCATGGCCTCCAGACGACTTCGGACTCCCCTGCAACTCTTCTGGAAAGTATGTTTGTTTAAGTTGGTGAATGCTTCTATAATCCTTGCCTTCAGTTCATCTTTGGTGTTACAAGGAGTTTTGTTGGTCTCTCACTCAAATGCCCCCCACATACAATCATCCATCAGTTTGCAGTCTGGGAAGTTAGGAGGCCAGATATAAGGGGTGATGTAGACGCAGAAATTGTTTAACGGCCATGATTTGTTCAAAGTGTTTGTGTTGCATGGTGCAGAGTCCTATTGCCAGATATAAGGTCTTCCAGCAGCCACCTGCTTCACCCAGTGCAGCACTACCTCGTCATGGCGTTTGGTGTCGGCCTTCGTGTTAAGTCTGTTGCCTTGTGGTAAGATAAATGCAGGCATAACGTCACCATCACTAGCGATCATTCCAAACACCATCGTAATCACCATCAGATGCATCAAACTCTTTCTGAATCTTGTGCATTGTCCTCAGATTGACATTCAAACACTGTGAAATGTTCCGGTTCGAATGCCCCAAACAATACAGCATCCAAATTTCTGGCGGAGTAAAGTGCGTCACAGTGCTTTTTTTTTCACAGATGGTACCTAAGTGACCCTACTATACTATGCAGTCGACAAAATCAAAAACAAATAACCCGCATGCGCGAAACTAAAAATATAAAATGGCGACATTTTACCTATCACACCCTTTAATGTCATAGGGAACATAAAAATCTCAGGATTGCAAATCTAGCCCTCAATTTAATCTCGTCACTTCATAATCGTGGTCTTCCATCAATGAATGCAGACATATATGCGCTACATATTAGCTTCTTGGCTTCTTTCTTAGTCATTGACGAGTTGCCGTTTGGCCTCCGTGTTTCCCTGTTATCTCTTTCATAAATTGGGGAATGCTAAGTTGAAAACCATCCTCTGTTCTTTCATTAAGTCGCTAGCATTTTCGGAGCACACTTTTTCGGTGCACACTTTTTCGGACTGTTCTGTATCAAAGTGACTGCACTCAAGTGCCGGCTCTACCATAGCTGTCTTGAAGGCTTTCACAAAGATTTCAATATGAAAATCTTCTGTCATTTCTAACGAAAAAAAACCCTGTCTGTTCGGCCTTAGCTTTATTTACAGAATTTCAAGGCCTGTCACTAAAGTTAGTTTCTAATTTCTGTTTAAAATTTCCAAGTATCTTTACCGTAAATAGTCACTAACAGCTTGAGCTATCTCCTTCCTCAAAACAGTAATTCTATGACAGCTTTTTCCTTTTTACAATTTTGAAAGAGGAGATGAGTGCTCAAAAGAGGATTAACACTACAAATTCACTCCCTCGTGTAGTAGACACCTTAATGAATTTGTGATTAATAATTTTAAAGCGTTCAGCATTTATTCTTTTAAATTTATTCCAGATTATTTTAAGACTGCAGGTATATTTCTTCACTGTACAGAGAAACTAATAGTTAAATTAAACTTTGAAAATGTATGATAGAGTTTTGCCTTGTACCAGACAAATGTAAGCTCGTAAACAGCAATTGGAAACTACAAATCTTTAGGCATGTATGCAGAAACGTTCTACTCTTTGCAATTACAATTGTTATCTTACAAAAAGAAAGTCACTGCTGAGATAAATGGCCAATTATATTTTCCGTCCATTTTACAACACCATAGTGTTATTAGTAGAAATGATAAATGCATTTACTCAAGCAATATACCGTTTCCGTTAATATGGCGGCATCTCTGGTGACTGTTCTGATATTTTTGTTTAGTAATTGTATTTAGATGTTTCTTTGTCTTTTTTCATTCGCGCTCAGTTTAAGGAGAGCGGCATCTGCGGTGTTAAATCCGTACTCTTAATAAATGACTTCGTTTTTTGTTTTTGGTTCTTGTTTTTTTTTTTTTTTTTTTGTTTTCGATTTTGGGGGTGGGTGGGAGAGCGTCATGCTCCCTTAGACTTTGAGTCATAAACATAGAAATTGCAAAAAGAATCAGGAATCTGGATATTTCTTTTTATTTCTGTTTACAGAAACGAATATTTTTTATTCCCGATTTGATATGCGATTCATACAACACATGCATTAATAGTTTCTTCACAACATCCACATGCACACGCACATACACATGCATATATTTGATCATGTAAGTGATTATATCTGCTAATGTGTATATGCAGAAATATAAACGGAGATGCAATTTGGTAAAAATTTTATATTGAACGTTCAATGGACTCCGGTGATACATTGTACTAATATCTTTATTTAATATTGATATACACATACATATATGTATATATATATATAGAGAGAGAGATAGATGGATAGATAGATAGATAGATAGATAGATAGATAGATAGATAGATAGATATATATGTGTGTGTGTATGTATATATGTAAGTGTGAAGAAGAAAATATGTATAAATATTTATATGAATTCAATTTTGCCGTCAATAACACTGATATGTATATATATATATATATATATATATATATATATATGTGTGTGTGTGTGTGTGTGTGTGTGTGTGTGTGTGTGTGTGTGTAATGTATGCTAGATTTATGGGATAAAATGCTCAATATCAGAGCGTGGCCTGATGATGTGTTTAGAATGAAACCGTCTGTAGCCTCTGATTGTTGACTTCAATGTTCACTTATATATATATATATATATATATATATATATATATATATATAGTTTATGCAAAACTAGGTAATCTGCATGGGTAGACCCAAGGAGGATGATATCCGAAGAGCTCAATGTAAAATTCAGAGCCAATATGTTTGAATGAAAACAGACCACTTTAAGGTTCCATGTAATAAGTTATTTCACCAGAACCCCTTTAACAGGGCTCTGGATCATCAGACTTTACTTCCAAAAGTTGAAATGAAAGATGAAAAGAAATTCACACGTTTTTGACGGACCGCATCAGGCATATGTAAAATTAACGAAGTGAGGAAGTATGGTGTGAGAGAAGATAAGATATGAGTGGGTTAGATGTACCATTTCAATTCCTTATTCTTAACCCCACTGTGTATCGGCTAACGCGTATTGTCTCTAGATATAGGTGGGTAAGGGGTGGGGGAGAGGACCGACATTAAAGGAAGAAGCTACAACAACCCTAATAAATTACATTCCACGAGGGCAGGTTTCATTCAAAATCTTAGACGCTGTTAATTCGCATTACTTTAAAGGGTATATTTGGGAGGTTAAGGTTATTCTTTCAATGTACTCTCTATGAGTTTGTCCAATCGACTGTTTCATAGAAAATACCCAAAACTCCAACGAACTTAAAATGAAATTCTTCGTAGATTGTTTAGAATTAAATTCTTCGTAGATTGTTTAGACATTTAGATTTATATCAAACCATAACCTCCCAAATATGCCTTTAAAGTTATAAGTATAAGAAACTCTATTCGCTCGGAAAACCTTCGGTGTCTTGATTTGCAAATAAACAAGGCAATACCAAAGGGAAAAACAGTACAAAAAAAGAAAGAACTAAGAACATGGACGTTAACCGAAAATTATCATCCAGCATACGAGTTCGAAGCTCAAAGAAAAAAACACCCGATGCGTGTACGCAAAATAACTAAATAAAGTGCTCAATACAATGATTAGAGCAGACCAAGTTAAACCTAGAGAGCCAGACAAACCTACCAAGGTTTCACCTAAGCGGATCGTCAGGGAAGGCAGCCTTCCCTGACGGTCCGCTTTAGATGAAAACTTGGTAGGTTAGTCTGCCTCTCTTGGTTTAACTATATATATATATATATTTATGAATATTTATTTATAAATATATATATATATTTATGAATATTTACTATAAATATATATATTCTCAAAGAATCCAGTTGTATTTTCAATTTCTTCTATCGGATATATAAAGATTTTACTCGGATTGTGAGATGATAATCACTGTTAGATAGGCTGACATTTTAGTTCTTGCTCTCGCTTCTTGAAGATGAACAGACAAGCAGATTGGAAAATGCTGAATCTACTAAAACACGTTGATCTCCATTCTAACTGCTCCAAGGCTAAGCCCCCAAAGGTGTTGTGGTATATTGGTAGCTGACAAGTTGCTTTTCAGCCTGTCTTTGTATTTTAGCCATGGGTGTCCTACATACATGTAGCCCTGAACTAACTGGCTGTACATTAAGATCTTGGGTATCCTGTCATCAGACATTCTCAAGAAATGACCAGTCCACCATAACTGAGACTGTATATAAAAAGTCTCGATTCCTCCAATATTGCACTTGTTAAACAGGTCTACGTTAGATGACCTATATTGAAGGTTAACTCCAGAGACTGCACGCAGACAGCTTTTATGGAAAACAGCCAGCTGGCGTATATAGTACCTGTATGGAGTCCACGACTCTGAGCCGTACAAAAGGATGGCAAGTACAACAGCTCTATTAAAACTGAATTTTTGTATACAGTCGAATACCCAGCACATTCCACAAGCGATGGCGAAGTTTGACGAAAGCGCTGGTAGCCTTAGCAATCCATTGCATGATTTCATCGTCTAAAGTTCCACTGTAGTTGACTTTGCTCCCAAGATAGGTGAAAGACTTTACATAGTTCAGGGGTTTGTCTTCTACTTTCAATGGTCTCTCTGGAAATTTGTAGACTGGTGGTTTTTGTTTCTCACCACAGAATTGCTTCAGAGTAGGACAAGGTTAGTGCACTACTTCAGTTTTTTATGCTAAATGTAAGACCAAAGGCTTTACATGCAGCAGAGAAACGATTTATTAGATGTCGGGCCTCCTCAAAGGATGTCGCTACATGAGCAGCAGTATCAGCAAACAACAAATCACGAATAATATGCGTACCAAGCGGTGCTGAGTAAAGAGACCACCAACTGTTCGAAACTGAAACTTGACGTCACTCTCTGTGTCCGCAAATGCATATTTTCAGTATCACTGAGAAGGAAAAGGCAAAAAGATCAGGGACCATGACACAATCTTGCTTGGTGCATTTTGTTATATCAAGGGATTCTGACATCATACCATCAGACACGATATTAGCTTTCATTCCTTCATGAAAGGAGATGATCACCTTTAGCATGTTTTCAGGGATGGCGAGTTTCCTCAAGACTTGCCAAAGAGCCTCTCGATTCACAGTGTCAAAGGCCTTCGTCAAGTCCACAAAAACCATGTACAACTTCTGGTTTTTCTCTGTAACTTGACAAAGAGAAAATATCATGTCACTGATGCCACGACCCGGCCGAAAACCTCTCTGCGATTCAGGATACATGTCGTCAACAAAGTGTATAATGATTCTGATTAGAATCTGTCTAGCTAGGACTTTGCCTGTAATTGAAAGTAGTGATATTCTCCGCTGATTATCACAGACACACCTGGAACCCTTGTTTTTGTAGAGGTGTTTGATAGACGCGTCTTTATAATCCTATAGGACACAGCCTGCCTTCCATATCTCCACGAAAAAGAGATGTAACTTTTTTACCAACTTTTGGACATCATGCTTATACACCTCCGGTAAAATAGGATCTTCAGAAGTTGGTAATTTTGCAGATGAGATTTGCTTGATGGAGTCAATTACCTCTTGATAGGTAGGTTCAAAAGACAACTAGAGAATTTCAGGATTTTACTCAATTGATGTGATGTTTTCCTCATCAGTAACCGAAATCGTGTTTAACACCGTTTAGAAATGCTCTTTCCAGCGATTTAAAATGTCTGACTTATTTGTCAAGAGAGTTTCACCATCTGCTGTGGAGATTGGATCAACACCACTTTTCTGAGGACTGAAAATGCTCTTGAAGCCAGCATAGAAAGCCTTTAGATCCTTTCTATCTGAAGCTTCTTGGAGTTCAGTGGCCTGAAAACCAACGCTCTTTCATGGCTCTGAGAGCTCACTGAACCTGACTTTTGCACTTCTTGTAAGCGATTTTCTTAGTGGATGAGTTTTTGTCCTCAATCCATGCTTTATGAAAAGAGTGCAATTGATCTATAAACTGCTGAACTTCTGTATTATTGTCATCAAACCAGTCTTGATGTTTACGATGTGGCAGGCCAAGAACCTCCAAGGATGCAGAATATGTTGCATTCTGTAGAGCCTTCCAATATGATTCGATATCATTGGTAATGTTTACAGAATCAAGTGCTGCATCAAGTTTGTCAGAGCTCAATTTTTGTTTCGGTCGATTTAAGAGGCAGTACGTTAATGTGCTTGGGCACTGTAGATTTTATAATCCTTCGCTTTTGCAGATGCAGTGTAGCTTTACTTCGAAGTAGAGCGTGATCAGACAGATAGCATGTTGTGTGGAATGAATGCGTTATCTTAAAATCTTTTATGTCCCGTCTTTTGATGATGACGTAGTCGATCAGATGCCAGTCTTTCAAACGAGGATGCATCCACGTGGTCTTACAACAGTTGGGTTGCTGGTAGAAGGTATTACTGATACTAAGGTGAAATTCCTTGCCGATAGTGAGAAGGCGTAATTCATTAGAATTCACATGACCAATACCATGGCGACCTAAAACACCCTTCCAAGAATAATAATCACTGCCAACACGAGCATTGAAATCACGTGTAAGGACTCATTTATCCTTATGTTGAACTTTGGAGATGACGAAGGAGATTGTAAAAATCATCTTTTTCTTCACCTGAACTACCTAAGGTTGGCGCGTAGAAGCTAACCATCGTCACACGGGTGTTACACTCTAGATTGAGGGTTAATGCCATTATGCGATCAGATACAGGGTGTGACGTATAAATTACGAAAAAATGAAAATAAAACTGAAATAAAAATGAAAATAAAAGCTGAAATCTAATTTTACAAAAACACAAAAAAACTACAAATGTTACACAAAGAAATTACAAAATTCCAAAAAAATATCTTGAAATACAAAAGATAAAATCGCCATTTGGCTTCAACAACTGCTTCCAGACGACTTCGGAATCTTCTGCAAATCTTCAAGATGGTCTCTGTTTTTACGTTGGTGAATCCTGACATAATCCTTGCCTTCAGTTCTTCTTTAGTGTTACAAGAAGTTTTGTTGGTCTTTCATTCAACTGTTTCCTACACATAATGATCAAGAGTATTTCAGCCTGGTGAGTTAGGTGGCCAGATGTAAGGATTTATGTGATTGAAGAAATTGTCTGACAGACATGACTGGCCTCTCCTGTTTGTGTGGCATAGTGCAGAGTCCTGTTTCCAATCATAGGCTCTTCCAGCAGCCAACATTTTGACCCAGAGCAGCATTACTGTGTTGAATCTGTGGACCTCGCCAACAAATTCTTTTCTTATCAGAACTATCAGAGTGAGTTTTCCAAGACGCCGTACCTTGGGAAGTTCATCTGAACTCATTCAACTCTTTCTGAATGATCTGCATTCTCTTCAGATTGACATCCAACTACTCTGAAATATTATTATTGGAGCTTCCGACTCAAATGCCAAGCAGTACTGTATTAAGTTTCCAAATTTCTGGCGGTGTGAATTGCGTTATGGTGCTTTTTTTTTCTCATAGACTTTGCCAAACTGACTCCACAATCAAAAACAATCAACACGCATACGAGAAATTTAAAATTTGGACCCCCATTCACATTCTGTATATATATTACGTTACACTTATCTGACCAGAGCTCCATCAGGACCCATTTAAACACGCATAAAAACCAACCGAAACATAATAACCTCATCTACATGTAAGAAAAGATTTAAAATAATGAAATAATAAAAAAAATATGACAGAAAAAGACATCCAGCACTCAATAACATTAACTATGAACACCGCCACAATGTGCTGACCGTATTTGGAAAATAAAGCATCTCAATATATCTAGATATATACATAATAATACATAACAAAATCCATATATTCAATTTAAAAACATCCAGATTTCCGGAACACCTTAGACTCAGCCATTGACATATATACATATATATATATATATATATATATATATATATATATATATATATATATAAAAAAGGCCCAAACACTAATATTCCATGGTTATAATTTATTACATTGGAATCGTAGTGAGAGTGTATGTGTAGGAGTGAAAAAACAAGTGTGAGAGTGAAATGTATGGAAGCTCAAGAGAGAGGGTGTAACAGAAGAAAGAAGAACAGGAAGGCCTAAAGGAGAAGTTGGGGATTTAGAATTTAACAGAGAGAAGTTTTAAAGAGAGGAATTAAATAATGGTTTAAATGAGTGAGATACAGATAAATATGAATTATTTTTCGATGCATAATTCGCTACCGAATCGCTGACCTACATTAAAATTAAAAAAACAGACGCCGGAAACGTGTGTATACATTTGTGGTGACACTACGCACAATAAACAACGATATGATCTAAATTTAAAATCCAGAATATGAGAAAATAAAAAAAGGGAAAGATAGGGGGGGGCAAACTAAAAACGAAGGGCATTTATAAGAGAAACGATGTGTAATCAAGAAAATTTGACAAAGCAAGTAATATCAACTACAGGTTACAAATTTGATATAAACATATAAAAATTAAAGAATATTTAATCTAGTAAGGACCTACCATTTTATGCCCAAAAACACATACGTAGATACACACATACACGACAACATATCTATATTTACACGCACACACACATATACATGTGCATATATATATATATATATATATATATATATATATATATATATATATATATTCATACACATACACTCATGCATACATATACACATACATACATACACACATTGACATACACATACGTGCACATAAACATATATACATAAAACACACACCTCCATACATATACATACACATACTCATCTAAACAAGTATACAACGTATCTATCTATCTATCTATCTAAGTATACAAATACCCATACATATATATATATATATATATATACATAAACATATACACACACACAAATATATATATATATATATATATATATATATATATATATAAATTAAAAAGTAAAAAAGCACACATCCATCCATACATACATTTAACATATAAAATAGATGGGTAGAATTAAATTAATTTGTACTTAAAAAACTACTAAGGAAGAAAGCGTGATTAACGTATATATCTCTTAGGTCTACATGTATACGTAGGTATATAAAATATCAGAAAACTATCAGATTTTGTATATCAGTTATTTAGGAAAATTGAGTTCTACCTCGATTATATCCTCTAGAAATATATATATATATATATATATATATATATATATATATATATATATATATATATATATATATATATATTATGAAATCAATCGATGGCTAAGGAGTTCCGGAATGCTTTTGAGCATCACTTACCACAACTACCAACTACACTAACAAACAAGCATCGAGTGCAAGAGACAGTCTACTGCTTTCAGGAGAACATAACTGACTTCCCAGTACGACACTCGACTTCCGTTCACTGTCATTGAACATTGATGAGACATTTTGTTGGTTTCATTAAATTCTCTCAGCCAATTCCAATACACACACTACAAATATATATATATATATATATATATATATATATATATATATATATATATATATATAATTATTTATTTAAAAATATGATTCCAACACGCTATATAAGAGGTCTCATGTTTCAAAACAAGAACTGAAAACTTCAATATAATTATTTGAATTAAATTGAATTAAAAGTAAGCTCTGTTCCATCTTCAAGCGAAATTTTTTGAATAACTTAATTCTCATATATATATATATATATATATATATATATATATATATTAGTACTCACGATATTCATACTCACGGCTTTGGGTTACATATACTATGCAATCTTCGGGTGCCGAATTCAAATGGATGTTTTATGGTTTGAATCATATCTGGCTATCAAAACGCTGATGTGGTGTTACTTAATGTTGTAGGTTTTTGATATTGAAACTTAAAATAGTTAAAAAAAATTAAGTGGGAGAAAAGAAAGGAGAGAAGAAAATTGTAAGTATGAAAATAAATGTTAAAATATGATAAAATTGACATTTAAAAAATAAAATGGCGGTTAAAATATGATAATCAGAGTGTGGTAATTATAATGACTAAGAAACAACGCTAAAAAAAAAAGTGGTATACAATATACTGGAAAAGTGGAATTTCCGTTTCTATGATTTCCAGCCAATTTTAATCTGCGAAAACTTAAATGCAATATCAATCGCTATCTACTGTCCTTCTGGTTGCTTTTTTTCTCTTCCCGCTCATTATTAAAATTCGTGTTCCTAATTCTTCCACACCCTGTAACCTCTTGTGCCTTAATGGCTTTAATGAATTGCATGGAATGATACCTCTCTATATTTCTGAGATGAGGTATTATGTACATTATTTACATTATTCGGACTATTTTCCTCATCTTTTTCGCCATATTTATTACAACGTTTCGGCCTTTGTACGCACCGACCTTCTTCAGGTGGTTGGAATTTCGAACTGAACCCTTCATTTCACTCACTGGGGTAGATTGTTCTAGTTCCACGTACCATGTTTAATGGATGTCAGTTATCAGTTATCTCCTGTTAATTCCAGAAATTCATTTACCGGCGTCCTCGAGCACACATGGCACAGTGGATAAAGGAGTTGGGTAGTTATAGTGGCAGAACCCAAAGAGTGTGAGTTCAATACCCGGTAACGGCGTTGGATTTTGGTCTCGCATTTTCTGTTCTCTGTTGAAACACTTCACAGGTCTCTTAGTTTTTGTCCTTGATTGATTTCAGTTTCTCCATTTGGTAGTCCCCACAGTTTCCTGACAACCATACATTTTGTCTTCTTTCAGTTTTCTATACAACTTTTTTCTTGTAGTTTACTTTCTGTGTCTATCAACCCTGCCCCTCTTTTGTTGTTAAGACTGTGTCCACCAATAATGAATCCCTCATTTTAAAAGTTAAATAAATCCGCCAAGAAGAAACAAATTTTCAGTTTTTGTGTATTTCTTGACTTTATTTTCTATCTTCATGCAAGCAGTTTGCTCCCAGAATAAGTTCTGAGTTATTCTAATTTTTCACAAATGAATCAACCTAACCTGAGTGTTCAAAGAGTCCTTCATGCGGTATTTTATCAAACACTTTTGCATAATCTATAAAGCATATGCATCAGCGCCTATATGGCTACGTGGCTGCGTGGTTAGAACGTTCCCTTCCCGGTTCTTAGACTAGGATTGGAATCTCACCATGGTCGATTTGTCAGATAGAAGACTTCCTGATGTTAGCGGACTGGAGGGCTCGATATCAGCGTGAAGCACGTTTATTTTATTTATTTATTTTTTACGTAAAACATACCATGGGTTGATCCTTGTATGTGTAATTGGGTAAACGGAACCCTTGTGGGCCGTCGATAGTTGTGCTAACCCGAAGTCACATGTCATCAGAGATTGAGCGTGATGGCCTTGTTTAAATTGTTGATCATGCTAGATAACACGCTCTTTCCCAGAAACTGTAACTAAGGTCTGCTCAGCAAAGTTGCAGTATAAACCACAGGTGGGCTCTGTGGGTGTTGAATAAACACAAAAGCGTTTGCAATAGGAATTGGTTAGGCGCACTAATAAACGGGCATTCTTGAATATATAGGTATAAATGACTACATTCCACAAAATACGCACACAGAATAACTAAGAATAGCTTTTAGACCAGAAACCATATATTCAAATACGGAATAAATAATTAAATTTGAAATTCAATATAATGCAAGGTAAATTTATTTAGAAGATTCTGTTTAAATAATAAGAGAATTTCTTTTATAGTTCGCTTCTTAACTGTTTTGATAAAGTGGAAAGAATCTTCAATAGAGAAACTTAATTTCAATAAAATAGTTCAGAAGCAAAACGCTAGAAAACCTCTGCCCTTAAGAAAAGTTCTTCTGTCTTAACCTTGTAGATATCAGTTCAGAAAATATACACAGACGACACATGAATATATCTTCCGCCTAAATTAAACTGGCTTAGTGTTGATCATCACTAATGAACCTATTCAAAAAAAACGATCGATATTCCAAAATGGAGAAATATCAGATGTTCTGAAAACAGTCATGTTCAGAATTAGGCCGTGATTCAAACTTTATTTTGACATTCAGCTTTTCTTAGTTATAAAGCAATGCACTCATATCCTGATCATGTGTTTTCATTTTGAAACTTATCGAGCCATCCCGTGCGAATTTTTTTCCATTAGACGGGTGGCTGAAGATGAAGATATTTTCGTTAATCTATTATTTCTCTTAACGAAATGAAGAAAGATTTTGTTTTGAAATATTTCTCTTTATAAGGCGCTGAATAAACATCTTTAAAGATAACTGCCTCGAAGGTGAGATATAAGCGTGCTTGCCTTTAGTTTCACTGGTCTGGGTTCGAATTAAGGTAAAAAGATATGCATGTTTTTTTTTTGAGGGGGGTGAGAAAGGAAAGTTCTCGCTACGTAGAAAATAAAATAATGGATAAAAAAGAAGAAAAATTCTGGTATTTTTTACTGTTATGTTGCCTGATTTTCATTGGTCAATCATGTATCACGTGAATTCGATTCTTTTAAACCAACGTTGTTAGTATAATTTCCAAATTCAAGGGGAGATAACCCATCCATTCACGGTACCTGAAAAACATTAAATATTGCTTTATGTGTATAATTGTATAAAAATCAGAGTTTATCTATAGGGGATTCAGATGATAATCTATATTCGCCACTGTGAGTGTGCATATCAAGTAGTTATTATGTGTGTTGGTTTTTCGCATGTTGATTTGGGAACGTTTTTACGTAAACAGCGTTTGTTTTAAATTAATTGATACAATAAGGGTTGGAGATGTAATATAATGTTTTCGAAGTGTATTTACAATCGGTAATATTGTTAGTATTAGCCTCTCATTGTACTTTCTCTTTCAAGAATCTTGTCCTTTTTTAATTAGGGCGGCTTAATTAAAATCAAAGTTTCGGCTAATTTTGTTCCTGTGTAAGACGAGAGAGTATCATTGGCTGTCTAAACTCTCTTGTGTGCGAATGTGCCTCCGTGTTTTTCTCCACAGATTACGGTAAGCAGCGTACACCACAGATGTTTTTATTATCTTTCTTTATATATATATTGATCATTTATACATTTTCTACGGCTTATCAACCCTTTGCAGGAAAATCTAGAATTTTTTTTTAATTGCAAGATTACGTTTTTGGAGATGGATATAATGTTTTTGCGATACAAGTCTTACTAATTAACCTATAGATGGAGGAGAAATTGTGGATTCATAAATTCCTCAGGAGTATTTACTTGTAAGGGAAGTTATAACCCAGGTGAAACTCGAATTAGTTTCTCCGATTAACAATTCCAAAATGTTATCCATTACACAAATCGCATATCCAAGCTTACAGCGCGTGGTATACCTAAATGGTCACCCAGGTACTAACCAGTCACTACGGGAATTGGTGCCTAACATATTTATGTTATAATTTTCGAATAAATTATATATATATATATATATATATATATATATATATATATATATATATATATATATAACGAAATCTTGATAATCCGTATGGATAATCCCAAGGAGGATGAATGTTAAGTCAGAGCGAATAATTTAATTTAAAGAAAACAGACCACTTTAAGGTTCCATTTGAAATAATTTATTTCACTAGAAAATTTATTTTTTCTCTGGATCTTCAAACTTCACTTTCAAAAGGTGAAACGAAAAATGAATTTAAAATTTACACATTTGACGGGCAGTATTAAGCTTATATAAGTTGACATAGAAGGGGGTGAGGAATGGTGTGAGAGACATAGTAGAGTTTAGAGAGGGAAAGAAGAGTTTTAAAATTTATTTTTATATTTCTTTTTCTTATAATACTTAATATTGAGGTAAGGATCAGATATTGACCTATTTAATCGGTCAACTCAACGGAAACAAAAAAGAAACATACTTAACATCAGAAAGAGACACTTGTAATTTCTAGGGAATATAATGAAGAAAGACGGCTTGGAAATTTTAATAATCACCGGAGAGACTAAAGGCAAGAAGGACAGAGGACAACAACGCATCACCTACCTGGCCAATTGGAGTAAATCGATGGCGTAACAAGGATTAGAATTAATAACGAAAAGACAAAATTTATTAAGAGCTCCAAAAGACAGGGAATTGTGGAGAGCCATGATCGCCTACGTCCTGAGTGGACACGGCACTTAAAGAAGAATATATATATATATATATATATATATTAAAAAAAGTAGGGTGCCGCAAACGTTTTTTGGTTGTAATGTGGATTTATTGAGAAAAATATTATACTTTGTTTTACATAATTTCACGACACGTGTTTCTGGTCTGGTCTCGCAACCGTCTTCAGGTGAAAGTGGAGATTTTTACATATTATTAAAAAATAATTAATTTTTTCTTCATGTTCGATGTGGAATATTCTCGATATGAGACATTCTGAATTTTCTAGAAAGAAAATTCGGATTGCCAACACACAAACAGAATGTCTCATATTTCTTTTATATATATATATATATATATATATATATATATATATATATATATTCCCCTTCTCCACGTTTTACTATTCTGCCAATCTTCTTTGTCCTAATACTTCCAGCACATCTTCTGTCATCGATTTACACAAGCTCGTTAGGTAGGCTATTCGTTGCTTACCCCTGTCTCGCTTACTTTCAATATGTCCTGTGAGTGACAATTTCTCCATGCCTTGTTACCCAGTGAGATTTGATATAAACATTAGAAGAGGAAGTAAGAGTTCAAAATTACGAGGATTTAGGGAATAGATTTCCAGTAGAAATGCGCATAATGTTGTGTGTCAAGGATGACAATTAATGTAAGAGCTCCTGCTGCTACTGACTGAGAAAAAATAGTTATATTTGAATGATTGAAAGTCGATTGGTAACATTCCAACGTGAATTAATGCGGAATAAGGGTACATAAGCCTAGCCAGAGTTCAAACTTGACTTAGCAGATTCGTTTTATATATGGCGTCTATCCGGAAAGTATTCAACCATTTTGTACTTGTTACGCTTCGTTAGCAACACTTAGCAACCAATCATACATGAGGTTTTTACGCATGCGTGAACAAATTCTCTCATTTGGAACACGTCTTCCTGACGCATTTAGAATGGCGTGTAAGCTTATGGGAAATCATGTTGAAACACCGGTTCTCGTACGATCACTGAAGTTAAGCAACGTCGAGCTTTGTCAGTAACTAGTTGTGTGATCGCTTGGGAATACCACGCTTGCATGTCCGGGTTGTCTAATGTATAACGGCTCAGAATTGGAAATCGGGGAGTAGTTTTTCAGTTCCGGTGGGTTTCGTTTCACTTACTCGCGAATACTCTTGACAAAGGTATGAATCCAACTCTCCCCCCCCCCCAGTTATGTCTTAATTAGTAGGACGTGCATCAGAAAGTAATTTTTATTTCTAGAAATATCTAAAAACTTTTCCGGATTTAAATATTTAAGTTCTGATAAGCCATAAAAAACAAATCAGTCAATCAATAGAATGACCTGTCTTTTTTTTTACATTTTTTATTTTCATTACTGTTGTGGAATAGCTGAATACCCCCACAAGATGAACTGGTCTAAAACTATTTCAAAAACACTCTCTTATTGCTTAAAACGTTATTTATAATGGATACCCATATTTGAGAAGATGCGCTTTTTTTATTATTATATTATATATTTATTTCTATCTATCTGCCTGCATATTCGATCAACATATGCACTCTCCGGTAGAATTCAAACCTGCGTTCCTCTATGGGTAAACCATCATTAGATCTGACGTGTTTTGACCTTTTGGCTACGAAGACCCTTCTAGCAAAGCAAAGACCGAATAGTGCTTTTGAACCCAGATCTTTCCCGTTTCTCAAAATATATATCTCTACTCAGTTTTGCATCCTAACGTAAACAAAGACAATGTTTTAAGAATTGATTTATCATTTATTAATCCAATACTTTTTAATTTACTGCTTATATTTAAAAGTTATTTTTAAGAGAGTTAAGTATTTGAGTATGTCGGATTGATAAATGAAATGCCCATTCCTATATATATATATATATATATATATATATATATATATATATATATATATATATATATAGTCATCCACAGACAGACTGTTTCGCTGTATCACAGCTCATCAGTGTGACTAGACATCCGGTTGCCTCTAGCTAGGATTGGAACCCAACTGAATTGGCGTTAATCGGGATTCAACCACTAAGCCGTTGGCGCACGGCAGGGATGAAGGTGAATTTAAGCGTATTTATTTTTAGATAAACACAGATATTTTTAGATAAACATACAGTGACTGAGAGAACTCGAAACATCAACTATACGACAACATATATATATAAAGAAATATAGTCTTAAGGTATGCTATATTTATGGAATAAAGTGCTCAATATCAGAGATAGAGCGTGTAAATATAAAAGTGAACATAGAAGTCAACACTTAGAGGCGACAGTCTGTTTCATGCTATATGCAATCGTCAGGCCACATATGCTGTTATTTTTCTCGGCTATTTATATATATACGGGTTAGTGGTGCATTGTGGGTATTCTTTTATGGCGGTTATTTTACCAGAAGTCGTTTGTTTATTTATTTAGGTAAAATTATATTGAGTATGTCGGATTGATAAATGAAAGAAATATAACAAGCATTATAATTTGACCCAAATAAACAAACAAACGACTTCCGGTAAAATAACCGTCATAATAGAATACCCACAATGCACCACTAACCCGTATATATATATAAATAGCCGAGAAAAATAACAGCATATGTGGACTGACGATTACATATAGCATGAAACAGACTGTCGCCTCTAAAGTGTTAACTTCTATATTCACTTTTATATATATATATATATATATATATATATATATATATATATATAGGGTGTCCATAAAGTTCGTGCTCACTTTAAAACATTTATAACTTTATTTGTATTTGCGATAGAAATAATCTGTAAAAAGGATTAGAAAGAAGTAAATCTATATTTTTTTAAGGTTTTATTGAAATTTTGTTTAAGTTTTCCATGTCCTCCACGGAGCCTGTCTCTTTAAATTTTTCCATCCATTTAGCAATAGTGTTCGTATGAGGTGGTTCTTTATTGTATTTAATTCTAAACTTTCTTTGTACAGCAATAGTAGATTTCAGTTCAGCCAAACAAAGGACATAGTTTATTTTTTCCTCAGTTGAAGCCATGGATCAAATTGATTCTGGAAAAAAGAAACTATTTTTTTACTTATCTAAAAATTGTTGCAAATTTTGTGGTAAAGAATTACTCAATAACTATACTTAAAACTAGGTACATTAAACTTTATAACATCTTTTACAGATTATTTCCATCGCAAATACAAATAAAGTTATAAATTTTTTAAAGTTCACACGAAATTTATGGAACCTTATATATATATATATATATATATATATAGTCGTGTGGTTGATGTTTTTCCTCTGTAGTAAAACCGATAATAACGATGTCAGCTCGGCTGTACCGAAGCCCAAGATTTTATTTTTCTCTCAGTAAATTCTTCTTGTTCTGTGATCGGACGTTCACAGTTGTCTGTCATCTCAGTGTCAGTTCTTTCCTTTCATTTAGAACCAATCTCAAAGCTAAAGCTACGCGACATGTCAGTATTATTATTCAAATCAACAGCCATCAGTTTGCTAAGTTTATGCCACTTATTGGGAAGATAAAATGTCCGAAACGTATTATTCCTATGTGAAGCCAACTTACTCCACGTCTATCGGAGTCAAATTGCCAAATAATCGAAAAATGTACATGATCAGCTTTGTTATTAAGAGACGGCGTTTACGATTTGGCCATCCTTTTGAAAGCACTGTGGAGTGAAGGATAGCGGCTAGGATTGAGAAATCAGAGGGCCGAGTTCGAGTTCCAGTTATGTGCATTATTCTTTAAAGCCTAAATTTAAATACATGGTGTCCATAAAGTTCGTTAGCACATTTAAAAATTTATAACTTTATTTGTATTTGCGATAGAAATAATTTGTAAAAAGGATTAGAAAGAAGTATATCTATATTTTTTAAGGTTTTATTGAAATTTTATTTAAGTTTCCATATATCCTCCATCATTAGCAATACAAAGGGTAATACGATTTTGCAGTTCACGGAAAACATTTACCAACTGATTTACAGTAATGCCTGAAATTGCATTAGTTATTTTAGCTATACTTAAAACTAGGTACATTAAACTTTATAACATCTTTTACAGATTATTTCTATCACAAATACAAATAAAATTATAAATTTTTAAAGTGCACACGAACTTTATGGACACCCTGTATTTTGAACATAATTTTATGGTTTCAACTATAGATAAAAATGTATTGTTGGTCATTTTTCCATAAGCTTTATTGTTGCTAAATCTTCTTTAAAATATTTTGTTGTTAATTATACTTTAAATATGTATCGTTGGTAAATTTTTTTATATACAAAATTTATTGCTGGTATTTTTACTGTGAAAATGTATTTTTACATTTTCATAATGTTTCACTATTTACCCATGGCTGGAGTCGTAACAGGTTCTACCCCTCCTAGTTAGAGTGGACCTGGGAACGACAACAATTATGTGGTTGCTCCACGCTCCTCATAATCTCCGATCAGAGCCTTTGTTGCTGGATGTAGTTTCTCGTCATATTCAGGACTATGCATATCTGCCATGTTCTTCCTTCTTAGAATAATGGTTCAGTATATTCTTCGTAACCTATTTTCGTCCCATCTTAGTCTTTTACAGAGCTTAAATATTGAGTATGTAGGTTTTTTGCTTGAGTTTATCAGACGATCAATGTAATTATCTCTGGATCACACCGAAGGCAGGAATTCTTATAGATAATAAGTTCACAAGTGCTGAGCTAAAGACAAAATGACTAACGTTTGCTTGAAAAGCCGAAGGGAATCGAACGTAAGACAAAATGTTTCAACTATAAAACATTTGCAATAATTTAATGAGCTGAATGATAAAAATGTATCAACGTGACCAAAGTGAATTACCTAAAGGCAGGAAACGTACTCTCAGATGCAAAATAAAAAAAACCAGAAACTATAAGTGGGGACACTTTCTAAAGTTGGAAAAACAAAAGAGAATGTAATAAACAGGATAGCTTTACTTGCATTATTTACATTATTTGGACTGTTGTCCTCATCTTCATTGTCATATTCACAACCTTTCGGCCGTTGTACGCTCCGGCCTTCTTCAGATGATTCGAATTCCACTTATCCATAATTCTTGTAATTCCATTTATCCACAGTTGATAAAGACTTTGCTTAGATACAGTGAATAAACCCAAAAAGTTGTGAGCAGTGGTGAACCAAAACTAGGATAGATGAATTAACGGGAAATAACTAAGACATAGGGAAGAGGCATGGTACGTGGAACTAGAACAATCTACCCCGGTGGACGAAATAAAGGGTTCGGTTCGAAATACTAATCTGATATGGCGGACTGGCATTTAATTTTAATTAATTTATACCGGAAACGATATAGATAATGAAAATTGACTATTTTTTATCTTCCATTTATTTTGTAAAAGATAATTCAATATCAAAACAACATATAAAAAGTAATAACAAATAATCAGTTTCTTAACATAAAAACAAAAGTTATATAACCTTAATCTTTAAAAATGATTCCTTAGCATGGGCTGGACACTGGCCGCGTACCGGCAGCTGATGGTTCGCGTACCGGCACCGGTCCGCGGCCCACCATTTTGAGTAGCACTGATCAAGAGTAATTACATTCACCAATATAAATCATTCTCAGAAATAATTCTGCAAGCGTTAGTTGACCAATTCTATTTTCTTACTTTATATAAGGTGCGTGCCTATTCTTTTTGTAGAGACTAGTAGAAAACATTTTCAGAGGAACTAAAGTAAATACAAGAGGAATAAACGATTTCACATCTGTCCAAAATTGATTTTACTTCAAAAAGTATTTCTACTTGCGATTATACTGATATTTATCGGCACAGAAGCAAAATCGATGAACCGGGTTCAAATTCTAGCTGAGAGAGATTTGTGTTCATTTCGGATTAAGGACCTTAGGAAAATTATGGATCCATTTCCTCTCCCCACAACCATTTCCTGGTTTGGAAAAACTTCAGCATCTGTCTATATTTCTGAGATGAGGTATTATGTACACTGATTTACATTATTCGGACTATTTTCATCATCTTTGTCGCCATATTTATTACAACGTTTCGGCCGTTGTACGCTTCGGCCTTCTTCAGCTGTTTGGAATGTCAAACTGAACCCTTTATTTCGCTCACTGGTGTAGATTGTTCTAGTTCCACGTGCCATGTTTTTAATGGATGTCAGTTATCAGTTATCTCCTGCTAATTTTCCTCTGAAAGTTCTCCACTGCCTTAACCGGGTATTGAACCCACACTCCTGGATCTAACCAACGCCTTTATCCACTGTGCCATGTCTTTGAAGAGAGAAATGTTCTTTATGTGTCTATGACCACTACATCGCCACTCCCACGCATCAAATCTCTCTCTCTCTCTCTCTCTCTCTCTCTCTCTCTCTCTGCGCTTGTTACTGGAAGATATTCTGTTGTAAATAACAACAGAATTCGAAATAATCGCCCATTTAAAAGACTTTGTCAAGATCCGACGTCGCAGGAGAGACGACGCGGATTTTATCTTGAAACACGCAAAATACTTAATTCCAAGATAATGGATGCTGCCAAGAATTATTCACTACTTTTGTAAAATTGAAGGGAAAAAAATCGGGAAATAATTTCAATTTTTTACAAAAGAATAACAAAAAAAATGTCTGCAATGCTTTTATGCAAAAATTTAAAAAAAATGACTCCAATAAGAGACAGAGGAAAAGCGTGATTTCCCAAATGATTTACAAAAATGTTGGTAGCATTTTATTCACTTTGTGTTGGCAAAAAGTTTTTAACTCTATTTTATCCCAGAGTAAATTCCATACGATATAATTTGTTTCAATACTTTCAAAACTGCTCAACCACACATACATACATACATACATACATACATACATACACATATTTATATACATACAAATACATGTATACATGTATATAAAAGATATAGGAATCCACCTATATTCTTAACACGTAATATATAAGGAGAAAGTACTGATATATGATTTGGTAGATAATAATGAAATTATACGTATAATTATAGATGCGTAGATATGCTCTCAGGTAATGTACATTATTTTATTACATATGATAGATAGATAGATAGATAGATATGAACAGACTGAGAAAAGCAGACAGGCAAATAATGAACAGACATAGATAGATAGATAGATAGATAGATAGATAGATAGATATATCGATAGATAGATAGATAGATAGATAGATAGATAGATAGATAGATATGAACAGACTGAGAAAAGCAGATAGACAGGCAAATAATGAATAGACATAGATAGATAGATAGATAGATAGATAGATAGATAGATAGATAGATAGATAGATAAAAAAAAACATTCAATATTTAACTGAGAAGCCATAGTCCATTCATGGTTTTCCTTCAAAATAGCTAAATAAAACACGTGTCTGCATATGATGTAGGTAAAAGCGTCTCTATTGTTCTTATTTTGCTGGTATCTCTATTTTCCATTTTATTTTTCTTATGAGGAAAACAACGTTCTTCCTTTCTGTACACAAACCAAAATTCGTTCTGGAATCATTTCTTTGCTATTTTCTTCGATTCTCTTAATTTGATTCTGATATTTTGCCGAAGAATTCCAGGAAGAAAAAGCTAACAGGAAGTTCTTCGAGTCTCCGAACGAATTGTGGATAAAACATTCCAGCCGTTATTTATGTCTTCGCATAAATCTTGCCAGAATTAGAAGCATTGTTTTTTCAAATAACTAACATGCTTTTCGAAGTTTTAGATTTCGTTGAGTTATTCTCTAGTTTGACTTTTAAAACTCTGTACTCTACATCTGCTGATTGTCTACTTCAGGACTTTTAGCGGCTAGAGACGTAACAAATATGCAGTATTCATGACCACCAGCCCCAAGAGAGCCTCAAGAGAGAAGAGTACAAGATGTTAACAACACCCAGAAAACAGCTTCGGTCTGATATCCTATGTGAAGGGATTATTGGAAAAGCTAAAAAAGACCTACGGTTCATATAACATCAGGGCAATCTTCGGGAGTTCTTCCGAGTAAGACTACCCATAGAGGAGAATATAATTAAGGACTGTGTGTACGCCATCCCGTGCAGTAGAGGCAAGAAATATAACGGAGAAACAGGCCGTCTCCTTAAGATAAGACTGCAGGAAAACTGTAAAGCCGTAACACGAGGGAAAATATAAAAAATCAGGCATGGCTGACCATATATAGAGAGAAGGGGCATATCACTGCCGACTGTGGAAGGAAGTTGAAATAATAGAGAAGATCACTGGAAAATACAAAACCTTAAAGAACCGGAACATATGATAAGCTACAAAATCCTCCTGAGTTGGACAAGCATGGACATGAATAGAATATCGCAAAGAGTTATACAGACAGATAGAGAAAAAGAAATATATCATCTGAAGAAGACCGGAGCGTACGACGGCCGAAACATCATGTATATGGCAATAAAGATGAGGGCAATAAAAAATGATGTAAATAATGATAATAGTCTTGTTACATCCCAAGTTGTTGGCATAAACAAAAACGGATGAAAATAAAAGACAAGTGTGTTTTAACACATAATAAAATAACTTTTATTTATTTACTGCCTGAGAATAGCAAGGATTTTTTAGATTTAAAACATGAGTTCCACATGCGTATCAGTTTATCACCATGTTGAATTCAGAATTGCCGCGGTAACAACTAGTGGATAGGGGACGTAACTCAATTTTATTTTGGGTTATCATCTTTTAAAGGGGGAAGTAAGGTAGCGCCCCCTAACAGATCTGATATATACATATTTAAAAAAAAATGCCATGTCCAATTTTGGCCTAGCTGTTAATGGCAATCCACAGTTTTATTATTTGTGTCATTGCCATGCATTTTTTGGAAATTGTGCTTTCACATTACGTCCATCAGGTTTGATAATCTGTTACCATCCAATGCTACAGAACCCAGTTTGTCCATATATTTAACTCATGGCTCGTGGGATGAAAGGGACAGATTCGTGTCTTTATCTCAAAGTTAAGGAAATTGATTTATGGTTTTATATTATGTATATTCTTTTATATTAATAATGTATATTATAATCTGATTTAGGGAAAGTAACTTATATTGAATAAATGTTGAATAAGAGAAACGAGCTCATGGTTGCATGTCGGCATAAAAATAAGTATTTAATTAAAAATATACATCCCAACGTAGGTAATACCTGCAGGTACAGGTTTAAATGTTACATTATAGCTATTGGTTGCATATTTTATCCAACTGATTACTGTGTTATCGCATGAATCACTGAGTAGCGGATTTTGATATTATCGTATAAATAATATTATTATAATATATTATATTTAGGCTTTTTGGATTCTGGCAATCAGTCATCAATTTATTTTATATTTTAATATTTTAGCTTATTTTAATCTCCCCCTTTTAATCTTAATATTGAACAAGAGTAGAGATTGATCCCTTGTTTCCAGTTTCGGATTATATTCGCGGGTCCTTCTAAAGTCTGCTTCAGCTCTATGCTCCTAAAATCTGCGCCTGAAATCTGAGATTTTATTCACTATTTAGTTCATTTTATTTTTTCTTTCCTACACCAATCGGAGTAAATAGGTTCGTCTGTCGACCGGTTCACACTCCTCCTCAGTCTTTTGAACAAGAGTAGATGTTTATCCCTTGTTTCCTTTTTAGGATTGGATACCCTTTTTTTCTAAAGTCTGCTTCAGCTCTATACTCCTAACCCTATTTCTTTCCCACTAACAGTAACTCTTTTTCCACATATCTACTGAGCCTTCTATTGAGTGAAAAATTAGTTATATATATATATATATATATATATATATATATATATATATATATATATATATATATATATATATATATATATACTAATCCTGTAGTGATTTCATAGATATAAACATGAAATAAATTTTGATCAGTAAAAATGAAACTTATTTACATAAAACCTAACATATAAAGGCCCCTCGTCGTTGGGACAATGATTATGAAGCTCGTTCGATTGAGTTTGATCCTCACTGAGTGCATCTTATTTGTGGCCTTCTGCTAAATATAATGGATAGAACGTCTTGGAACCTCGGTATGAGTTAATCGTTAGTAAATTGACAGATACGCAGAATAGTGAGTTCGATCCTCTTTCGCAGCCTCTTGATTCTCTAACAAATGTTTGTTGTTGTTTTTTTTTTCAGTTATAATCCAAAGGAATTTAATACAATTAGCGGTTGCCAATACTAATAATGTTTGCAGTGTCATATTTTCAAGGGTGGTATCTTCTTGCTTTTACTTTCTTTCACCCGCATTCAAATACTAGGATGGTGGATCAGGGATTTACTCCCCTCCCATACACACACACAAACAACTTACGCTACGTGATGTTTCCAAACGGATCCACGTCTAAGTAATGATTACGTTCGACTCTGCTTAATTTAACTGATCGAAAAACAACCGTTGTTTTTAGCAGAGTTTAAGTTTAAACTAAATTAAGCTTAGCATTTAATAATGAAAATAACAATAAACCAACATATCGAAGCTAATATACAAGACATTCTGATTTAAAGACTATAAACAAAGAATGTCGTATCGTAGATCAGAAAAAATATTTATAATAGTCTCTATTCTCCTCATCTCTAGCCCTTTCCTTATAAGGAAACTTTCAGCATTTTTCGACCGACTAGCCAGTGCATCTCGCGTTGCACTTTTCTTCACGTCCAGTTAATCCGCCTGGGATCAAAGTATAGTATCAGTATTCCTAATCTCTCATGGTCATGTAACGTTAACCGTTTCCACAAGTGGAAACATTAGGCATTTACTGATTAATCATCCAGTGCGACTCGAGTTACGCTTTTCTTCACTGCCTAGACATCAGGCTGGGATCAAAGTATAGTAGCTATTCTCATCTCTAACGGTAATATTAATTTCATTATAAAGAAATATTCCTCATTCATTAATTGAATATCGAGTGTTATTCTCATTTGAAACTTTTAAAGTCTTTGTAATAAAACAATCTTTCAGAAAAAATATGTTTCTCAAGTCCAGTAGTTGTTATAATACTTTCTAGTTTTTATTGTGACTTTCCTTCTTAAATGTTGATTTGAAGACCTGTGGAACATCAGCATCTTCAATATAACATTATTTTCTCTTCATATCATATGTGATATCTTTTTGCTGTTGTTAAATCTCTTATGTGATGTGATTTCTGCTATTCAGTATAGTTCTTTGTTAGTGATTCTGTAGTGCCAGACCACTAGTTTCCAAGAAGTATGATCCTATTTAATATCCACACCCTTCATTCACTCATAGCAATTTCTAATCATTAAACAGAGATAACGACTGACATTTCATTTAAAGTATTAAAGATCAAAGTGTTACATCCTTACACAGCCCAAACCAAGCCCAATTTACACTTAACGAACCACAACTCTGTTTCCAACTCTCTATAATATAATGCAATCACTGGTCCTCTCTCTTTCAATCTGTCATAGAACCTTTACGTCAGACAGGCTGATGATCTTCGTAACAGATTCAAGTGAGATCCAAAAATAGCTTCTCACCACATGCAGAATCACGTGATCAAGTACGAAACATTGAGCGGGAAAACATTGGAAGGAATTAGCTGGAACACGGATCTTAAGCGACTATCATCTCTTTTTAATTGTTACCGTCAAGCAAAGGAAATCGCGCAATGAAACGAGTTCCAATTCAACTCAACACAGTGTGCTGCATATATCAAATGCATGGATGGATTTATCAAAAGATAATGTTGCATGGGCGAAATGAACTGAAGTGAAAGTAAAAGGAAAAAAAAAGAAGAATAAAAAACAAAAGAAAGAGAGAGACGAGGGACAAGATAAAACCCTGTTTTATTTCAGGCGAATGATTAATTCTTTGCATTTTCATATCAAATCCATAACACATATATTTTTCCACACAGAAATGTATAGCAAACATGATTCCACGCATGACCTTGCATTAATGTTTTCATGTTCCATCTTATTATAATTAAATCTTATTAAATTATATATTGGCGTTACTGTTGGTTGCTTTTCATCCGCGTATTTGACCTTGGAAGAGAATCCTCTTACTACGAAGTGGTAAACCTTGGTCATATCTTTTGACAACATTTTTTTTTTTATCTTTTCTTTTTAATTTTGTGTTGCGACAATTAGTCCGCAATGCGAGATAGCAAGAAACCGAAAGTGAGTTCAACAGACAAGAAGTCCGAGAAAAGAAACTTTTAGCAAATTACGTATGGTGACATCTCGCCAGACCAACTGTAAAATGATGAGAATTTGTTGCCAATCTAGTACTGCGCTTAAATTCATAAATTCTAGGTACAATAGAGAAAAGTGAATCCAAACACTTACCATGATAGAAAAGGTAATGTCATTACAGTGGAGGGAAAGTTACTGAAGCCGAGATGCCAGGTCAGGATCAATAACATTGCAGATTCTTCTTTGGTTTTTATTAAAAATCTCAAAATATATAGCTGAACATGACCATGGTACAATAAGTAAATATAAGGATCGTGAAATTGCAAAATGTGGCACCTTAAAACTACAATTATTGTAGCTATGATTTCGATCAAAAATTGTACAACCAAGAAAGTTAACATGACCCATTGTAGCCGGTGTTCACATGAAATTAAAATAATTGCAATGTGTGAAACTGTTCATTTCCTCGGGATAGTATTATCATCGTAAAGATAATATAAATACATGTTACATATCACTTAACAATACAATGGTTATATTTAGTACTTTGCTTTACCTCTTCTTTCGTGCAAGCAAAGCGAGAAAAGCTACTAAAACGCAACGGGTTACTAAGAGTGAAAAACTGAGAGGATAATAACAGAATTTGTGGAGAAAGAAGAAGATTGAAGTTGACTTTAATTTTTGAAGATGCACGACCGAGAAATACAGATCAAACAATCAACATAGAACTGAAGGTTAAAAACTAAGAAATTCAACATTGAAAATATGAAACCAAATTACTGCACTTAAATTTGTGAAGTTGACTTACTAAATTGAAATGCTCAACAGAACATCTTCTGTAACAATATTCATAGAAAAGTTACAGGGAAATTGCTTTAAGACATTGACTGAAGTCGAGGTGCCAGCTCAGCATCTATAACGTTGCAGAATCTTCCTTGAATTCTGTCAAGATTCTCTAGATATACTGCACAAACAACAGAGCAGATATGAACGCAATATTCGATGCACGGACGAATGGTAGATATATTTTTAACGAGAAAACGACATTATGAACCAAGTACTTAGCCACAGACTTAGCAATTGATTCAATACAATTGTTTTATTTCATGCCAGTGGAAAAGTTCTACAGAGAAATAATGAGGTCCTCACGTGGAGGTTAGCTTCAGCCATATTGACGGAACTTAAAATAATTTCTCTAAGATGATTAACTAAATGCAGTTTTTGTTTAAATTAACATACCATTTCTTACTCAAGTTAACAAATAGTAGGTCATTTTCCAGGGTCGACCGAAAGTTGCGTGCTGGAAATTTGCGTCCCGGACAATTGTGTACCCGACAACTGCGTCCCCGGATATTTGCGTACCTCTGATAATTAACATTTTTTAAAGACTTGTTTAATATAGAAATTTGAACAGCAACATCTTTAATTACTCTAAACAAACAGAAAGATAATTATCATAAATAAAAAGAGATAGAAATTTTTTTTTTAAAGCAAGAAAAAATTAAGCTAGCAATTTCAGTTCCCTCCAGGAGTGCGTACCAAAAACATCTAATAGATTCTGGATTTTATAGATTGTATTTTTATTAGGAACCCATGTCTAAGTTCCAAAAGGAACTCACTTCGGGCAGTGAGAAACCCAGACGAAGCTATACCTGCGGACAGATTCTCGTCAGGGGAGATAGACAAACCCGACCCCGTGTATGCGGGTCTACGAGGAATTTTTGCTATTTCGCTAGATAATATGCTTGCAGTAGAAACCATAGGGCTTTGTGGATGTTGAATAAACACAAATGCGCCAGCGCAAGCGTCTGCAATAAGGATCGACTAGCTGCCACTAGTTCAGACCTTCACATGCCTGGAACATGGCAACATCCTCGATCGCTTCGTATTGCATTGTTAACACAGTTGCATTCAGACGGTTTCTTCCGGAGGGTCTGTTACTTTGTGAAACAGACTCCCCAGAGGATGCTTCCAGGAGCACTACAACCTTAATCACTACAAGTCATCCGTTATCTATTCTATATGTCCCTATATGTAGATGCATAGTTGCGTACTGGAAATTTGCGTCCCGGACATTTGCATCTCTAGACAAATCCTCCCTTGGATAATTGCGTACCTCTGATAATTTTTTAAAGTTACCATTTTAAAACGTTGTTTAATGTAGAAATTTGCACATCATATTAGCACACCAATTTTCTTTAATTACTTCGAATAAACAGAAATACAAAAAGAGAGAAAATTTTCTTTTTTAAAGCAAGAGAAAAATTAAGCTAGCTTCAGTTTACTCCAGCAGTGTGTACGACAAACATTTAATAGATTCTGGATTTTATAGATTATATTTTTATTAGGAACACTGTTAACCTGTCATTGCAATTTAAACAAAAATAACATTTATTTTGTTTATTTTATTCATTCTTTAAAAGTTTATGATTACTACCTTTGACTTTTTCAAAATTTATGGTAATTGCCTTTCAAAGCTTCAAAAAATTATCAGAGGTACGCAACTATCCAAGGACACAATTGTCCAGGACGCAAATGTTCAGTACACAACTCTCCTAGAAGCATTAATGAGATCAGTTGCCAATTTGAGTTTATCCGACTTACTATTAAAAACAGGAGTAAATAATTTTGCCATTTGCATAGATATCGAGCTGGGAACTGAAGACATCAGGAAATGTCTATGATGAAAATTAAGAAATACTTAGCATAGAGCAAAACAAAATTATATATTTTCAAATATTTGCCTTGCAAAACAAGTAACGGATTTGACAAGTGTGTCTAAATAAATAAAGGAATAAATACGACGAATAAAAATGTTGCCTTAACAGAAAATATATTACTGTGTGTAACAAATAAAGGAAGCTGTGAAGAGCTATGATCGTCCATATCCTGGAGAGGAACGGTTATTGATAGAAACAGAGAGTTAGTGAGAGTGTGATCAACTGACTATAAGAAGTAGGAACAGATATTCATCAACATCCATTGTCAGATGTAACATCCAACCTCACAAAAAGTCTCTTCTCTTTAAGCATAGTTTATTCTGTTACAAGATAGCAAATTTATAGGCGCCCAAATAGAACTAATGATTTTTACTACCGTAAATTGCAGTCTACAAGCCGAGTTTAAAGCCCTAAAAAATCTTTTCGGGTCATGTTTTCAAGCCTAAAACATTTTGGGTCACAATTTTGGGTCACTAGTAACCGACTGCATGTGGGTCGACTTATACGGTAAGAATTTTGTGCGAAGAATCTTGAGGTCGACTTGTACGTCAGGTCGAATTGCACGCAGCAAATAGTTTGGTAACACATACTCCACGGTTAGAGGAGATTCATTTTTTTCCTTGGTCATCAAAAGGTCAACAATAAAAATCACTTAATGTGGACCGAACTATCCTGTAGTAATGACACAAGAGACCCTGTTTCTAATCGATACGTCTTTTAAAAGAGAAAAATGACGCCCAATAGCAACGTCCTGTTCGCGTCTGTCCCCCATGCTAAAATGATTCATATGGATATGCTGTTAGCGTAACTGCTATCAATATGAAAAATGATATTGGCTGGCTGAGTCGAAATAACGGCAAATGTTATTGCAATTTCTTTGAATGAAACAAAGCATAAATCTTTCTTTTATCTACCCAGAGATCGCTTAGATTGCTGGGTAGACTTGGCTCTCAAATTCCCGTAGGGCAACAAGCCCAGGACAACTCCATATTGAAAATCATGGAGAGAGCAACGAGCAATTATTCCATTACTACTTGCGTTATTTACATTATTCGGATTGTTATCCTCATCTTCATTGCCATATTCACAGTGGATAAAGACGTTGGTTAGATCCAGTGATTAGACCCTAAGAGTTGTGAGTTGAATACCAGGCAATGGTGAACCAAAACTTAGAGAGTTGAGTTAAAGGGAAATAACTGAGACATCCAGAAGAGGCATGGAACGTGGAACTAGAACCATCTACCCCGGTGGACGAAATAAAGGGTTCGGTTCGCAATTCCAATCACCTTAAGAAGGCCGGAGCGTACAACGGCCGAAACGTTGTGAATATGGGAATGAAGATGAGGATAACAGTCCGAATAATGTAAATAATGCAAGTAATCATCTCAAAGATATAGACATTCCATTATTCTTCACAAAAGACAATCATCGTTATTTAGCGATATTAGATTTAAAAAATCTGTGGAGATCCATGGTTGATTAATTTCTTCCTCAGAGGACATGGCATTTTAAATAATTTCTTTCTAAGTGGACATTGGATATTGAAAGGAATTTCCATTAATATAGTCGTGGATAGTAATTTTACTTATTTCACACCAAGCAAGACGATACTGATACGATTGGGCAAGGATTACTAAGGAGAAATAACAATAGAGTCAATGAAGCTGAAAAAAATGTTACTGGGGAGAAAGGACAATAAAAAGACAAGCATTCAAGAAGAGAGAAGATGACGAATGACTATTTACCAAAATAATGATGGTTATATAGGTAGCTAGGTAGATAGGAAAATTATTTTGAGGATCTCTGACAGAACAATACCGATATGTTGATATGGAACCAATCACTCTTTCGCATAAAACAAATTTAGAAATAAATATCGTAGTTGTTAAAACATTAGCAATAACTTTATAATGTCGCTATTTATAGACAAGAGTGGATCTCTAAATTTTCATAACTTACTGACATTAATTGCAACATGACATTGAATTATATAAGCTGGCTTTTTCGACATAATGATGTACAGAAGATTTGGCGCAAGAAAGGTAAGGCTTTCCTCCCAAAAAACACGGTGGCAACATTAAAACATGGAGGCGACTCAATGGTGTCTTTGGGTTGTTTTAACCTAAGGTGGACTGGACAATTAATTACAATAAGAGGAATAATGAAATCTGGAGACTTTGTCAAAACTCCGGATGAAAATCTACAACTATCAGCACAAAATTGTCATCTATGTCGGAGATTTACTTTCCAGCAAGATAATGATCCTAAACATACGTCTCTATCAGTGATTACAGTTCTGCCATGGCCGTCAATGAATCCTGAATTGAATCCTATTGAAAATCTATGGCAAGAATTGTCATTTCGAATAAATCGTCGGTAACCAAAAAACCTTCAGTAAAATTAACGTGTAACCATTGAAGTATGGAAGAAAATCCCAGAAAGTCTTGTTCAAATCTAATCAAAAACTTTAGAAAACGATTGCATCCATTTATAAAGATGGGTGGCCATGTCTATTAATATTGTGAATTTTTCAATTTTTCTATTTTTCATACTGTACGTATTGTTTTGTCTTTTCTTATTTTGCATAAATCGCTGTCAAATTTGTTGTATTTAACCTATTGTTCTGATAATTGGGTTTTATATTATATTTTTGTGCTTATTAATATATAAACACCTGACATCAGACGGGAATTAGATTCGGAGAAATGGATAAAAATATTCAAAATTGATGGGTGTACGAATAATTTCGTCGTTATACTGTAAGTTACCCGGATAATGAGTTCAATACTGAGACTTCTACTGTAGTTTTGTGTCGAAATAGGCGAATATGGAAAAGTCATTTGTGGGAGCTTGTTTTTGTTTGCTTGTAAGACAACAGTGGCAATGGCTTTAATTGTTTTATTTTACTTGAGATCATACTGTTAAAACGTTTGTAGGAGGTGACGAATTTTTACTACAGGGTAATAAAACACTGGGGGGGAGTTCTCCAAATAAGCTTGTTGTTTATATCTCAGTCTCAGAAGACCTCTGATATTTCATACTCGAAAGCTCGACTCTCATGTAATGTTTCATTTATCTGTGCGGGAGATAAAAATTGAACCCAGACGTAGCCTATATGCTCCATGTTGATGTAAATGGAGACGAAAGCCACAGAAAGGACAAATTGGTGAATAGCAACCCACGCAAAAGCTACTTCTTTTTGAAAACACCAAATAAATAGCAAAGATGAAGAGAGTGCAAAGTAAAGCCACAGCTCTTCAGATTCAACATAGGCCACATTTCTCACAGAACGAAATGTCGATGGGCACCCCAATACACGGCAACGATAACAGTAGGGTCCTATTGCTTCGTCTTTCTGAATATCCAAGGTGGTAGTCTATTGCTCATTCCGAATTGACTGCAGTCATTGAAGGAGGCTTTCAGTGTTGTTTTACCAGGGAGAAAGCTTGATATTTTACTGCACTAGCCGAATTATCTGCGCCTTGCTGTGTGTTACACATTTTTTGTAAGAAAATGATTGTTATAATTGTAGGAAAATGATTGATTGTTATTCATTGTTATAATTTGTGAAGAAAAACAGTGCATTTCAATATGACTCAATGATCTTGCCGATGTGACCTCCATCTTATGGCTTTCTTCTTCTATATTTTGGATAGGAGTCATCCCTTTTTCAAATAAAGATTTAATTTAAATCAAAGGAAACAATTTACTGTGAGGGGTTTGTGCAAAATAGCTTGATCTGACCAATTCGATATGTATTTGATGCAATACTTGATTGAATGAATTGATGAGCAGATCTCAACATTGATATGCCAGTTAAATTGTCTCAACAAGTATATAATGTAAGGCACTACCCACCAGATAGTGATTTCTTGCTCAATTTGACGTCCATATTGTCTGTCAGGATTTTATCAATACAAGACAAGTAGATTGTGGACATGTTCTCATAATAAAATAAGCGATATTTTATAGGATTCTTTTGAAAAATCAAGAAATGTTATGTCGATATTTTCAATGCTATCCTGTGTGTAAAATAAAACAGAAAGTTGAAGGTTGAAAGATTAGTCATTTTTTATTGGTTATGGGTCATATTGATGAGCCAATCGAATGGCCGGAGGAAACGAGATGTTTAATTGATGAGCCAATCGGATGGTCGGAGGAAAGGAGATGTTCTGATGTGAAAATAATTATGGGTATTTAGCTTGTGTAGCAGTGAACAGCTCAATTCTGAAATAATTATTGATTGGTCGATCGATTTTCTACGATTTATTAATTCTTTGCAGTTTATTTAAAACCAGAAAATATTTTCAGATTGTAAGATTTTTTTTATATATAATAATAGTTTCGTGATACAACACTTACTAATTAATCCATATGTGGGGGAGAAGAAAATGAAGGGATATTTTTCTGATCTATGTGCTACGTCCCTTCAGAACGTTAGAAAACATGGCTCTCCACAATGTCATTTGAAGCTCTTAATAAATTTTTACTTTTTCTGATCTCGCCTAGACCATTACTAAGAGATAATTTAAATTTCATCTGAGCTTATAATATATATATATATATATATATGTCTATATTTCTGTGATGAGGTATTATGTACACTATTTACATTATTCAGACGTTAGCAAGCATGGATCTCCACAATGTTCTTTGTAGCTCTTAATAATTATACACTATTTACATTATTCGGACTATTGTCCTCATCTTTGTCGCCATATTTATTACAACGTTTCGGCTTATCAGTATCTGTCTATATTTCTGAGATGAGGTATTATGTACACAATTTACATTATTTTGGATTATTGTCGACATCTTTGCCGCCATATTTATTACAACGTTTCGGCACTTCAGTATTTGTCTATATTTCTGAGATGAGGTATTATGTACACTATTTACATTAATCAGACTATTTTCCTCATCTTTCTCTACCCCAGTGAGCGAAATAAAGGGTTCAGTTCAACATTCCAACCACCTGAAAAGTGAACCGGCCGAAACGTTGTAATAAAACAACGTCCGAATAATTATATATATATATATATATATATATATATATATATATATATATATATGTCATACACACATACACACAAATATGTGTGTGTGTGTGTGTGTGTTGTAATTTAGAATGTTGTTTTTAGCATCCATATTTGGAAAAGCTATATTACAAATTTATCATAAATAATATATATATATATATATATATATATATATATATATATATATATATATATATATATAGGATCCTATTAAAACCCTCTTGGAATAATGTTTCAATAATGGAATACGAATTAAAACTTATTCTGTCTGAACAATTTCCATGGACAAAAAAAGGCTTCTTCTGTTTAATCTTGGGTTGAAAGTTAATTTTATTTCAAAATAAATTTTAAAATTTAGAATATAAATCCATTTAATCTTAGAAATGATCACTTCTTAATTTCGTAATTATATACAATACCTTTCAGGAACTCAAGATACAAAAGATTCTCATGAGTTTTTCAACTTCCATTATATTTTTGATCGTCAGAAAAATTGATTATTCTTTTTAGGCGTCATGTCTTTATCTCTATATTTTTACGCATCTTTCTTTTATTAAACCCTCTTGGATATCTAAAACTTAAATCATTTTTATTTCAAAATTTTTAAAAAAATTTAGCATTTAACTTAGAAACCGTAATTATGAGCAACACCTTTCAGGAACTCAATTTCTGATTCAACTTCCAAACATTTTGAATCGTTACCATTTTTTCTTTTGGATTGGATATCTAGCGAAGCTTTTGGGGCTACACCACGACTTTCTGAAAAATACCATCTTGGAGTAAAAGGGCTTCGACGACTGAAAAATATGAAGCTGCAATAAAGGAAATAGAATATAAAAATCCCTCCAATTAAAATTTTCTTAAATTTAAAAATGCTTCCAATACTCCAATTTAAAACTGCCTCAAATTAATCTTTTTCTTAAATGGGTCTATTCTAGTATATAAAGGCAAAGTAATAATTTGACTACTAAACGAGAGAGAGGGAGAGAGCAAATTTGACTATAATGAGGAAGTAATATCTGTCTATATTTCTGAGAAGATGTATTATTTACACTGTTCACATTATTCGGACTATTGTCCTCATCCTTGTCGCCATGTTTATCACGCCGTTTTGGCCGTTGTACGCTCCGGTCTTCTTCAGGTGGTTGGAATGTCGAACTGAACCTTTATTTCGCTCACTGTAGACTGTTCTAGTTCCACGTGCCATGTCTAATGGATGTAAGTTATCTTCTGTTAATTCCCCACCTTAACCAGGTATTGAACTCACACTCTTTGGGTCCTGTCACTGGATCCGACTAATGCCTTTAACCACTGTGCCATGTGTCCTTGAGGGGAATTAACAGGACATAACTGACATCCATTAAACATGGCACGTGGAACTAAAACAGTGTACCCCAGTGAGCGAAATAAAGGGTTCAGTTTGACATTCCAACCACCTCAAGAAGGCCGAAGCTGTAGTAATCTGATGCCTAATAGTCACTCTGCCGAAAAATTCCAATGTCGACTCGGCTCCGCCGAATCACCGACGCTATAAATAAGCTACGCTGAAACGTTCCATTCCCTTCGGAAACACTTTATGTTGCTCAAGAAGAAATAAAGGAATAAGAGCTTCGTCTAAAGTATGTCTATCTTATGAAGTCCATGTTGCCTAGACATGTTGCTTTTCTTGCAAATGAATAAAAAGAAATAAAGGTATTTGTGAATCTTCTGATGTGTATACAAATACAAAAGGGCAGATAACTGAGATCTTTTCTTCCTATACGCGATCATGCAGTTTAAACGGCTATAACAATGATGAATATTTTCCAAGAACACATGAGGATCAAGGAACAAATTCGCTCGTGTCTTTTAATAACTTGTTCTTGCCGCAGAAAATTATAACCGAAAAGGAATCTAAATAAAAATAATTTCGATTTTTCTCCCTTTTTTTATGTTTTATACCACCTTTTTTTTATTGGAACCGCGGCTTGAATCTTGACTTGACCTTTTGGATTCGATAATAATGCAATTTCAAATAAGCCAAATTTATGCGACTGACTTGAAACAGGAAAGGACAAAATTTAATTTCATTGAACGTAATATCTTCAACAACAAGCACATGTACATGTCATCCAAAAAAGTGTACCCACATGTGATTCATGATTCAAAGAAAAACCGTACAAAGTTTCTTCGACTTCCCGCTGGAGCGCAGTTTTATTTTCAGCTGAAATTGAGAATCTTCATTTTTCTTCATCTAAGTAATCTTAACCACCTAAGAGATTTGATGTGCTTGTAGCGTAGCGGTTATCAGCGTAAAAAAAATCGTGTCGAATTAAAATTCTAGCCGATGCTATTGCGGTCACTTTTGCACAAAACCTGTTTGAAAAGTATAAATGTATCTCTTTTTTCCGCAGCTATGGATTAAATAGTGAGTTAAACCGGGATCTCTAACCAATTTGAAAGCAAGATTTTTTTTTAATTTAAAACTGTGGAGAAGGCAAAGAAATAAGAAAATAAAAAAAAGAAAGCTGTGGAGATTCATGATCCCCTACGCCTTAAAGGAATATGGCATTTAAAAAGAATTTCCTATTACTTATAGTTAACGAACTGGCGAACAAAAAGTGCCTACAGAAATCAATATTCTTGATGTAAAAGTAACTCCTATGAAGTTCTGTATAGTTTTCTGAAAAGATACCTGAGGCCAAATTAATTTATGTTACTTTGCTATATTGAGTATCAAGCGAAGTGTAGTTAGTTTCGTCCGTCGGGAGGCAAATTCTGAATTATGTGTACAACTAAAATAGGAAACATTTCACGAAGGAAATATGTTGTGAAATCTGTAGAAATGTGTAGAAATATATTTTGTTTAATCTTGGTATCGGCTAAGAGAGTATACGATTCCTTTTTTAAATGCAATTAAACCTTTTCTCTTATTTGCTTTACCTTAATTCAGTCTTCATTCCATTAGAGCTCCGATTACTTTCGACATCGCCAGTCATAGACAGTCCTGTTCGCTTTCTACCAATAAAACAGTAACTTTCTTTTGACTATATTTTATTAGCATCTGATAATTTCCTTACAACGAGCATGAATTAAAAATTCAACTCATTCTCTCACTCCATTAAACACCTGACTCCTTATGTCATGCTTTATAATTACGAGAGTTTGCTTAAATCAAAGATGGAGTATTGCTGTCATAGAGGATTATGTAGCTTCTGAATTCTCACTTTCTAGCTTTCAAAGAATATAATCCATTTATGTGATTTTGTGAGGAAGATATTTTCCATTCTGCAGCCTTTTTATCTTTGGCGTCCTGGGTATGACGATAAACTGCATCCACGTCATGGGTATGACGTTAAAATACATCCGCGTCCTGGGTATGACAATAAACTGCATCCACGTCCTGGATATGGCGATAAACTACATCCGCGTCCTGGATATGGCGATAAACTGCATCCAGGTCTTGGGTATGACGATAAAATACATCCGCGTCCTGGGTATGACAATAAACTGCATCCAGGTCCTGGGTATGACGATAAACTACATCCGCGTCCTGGGTATGACAATAAACTGCATCCACGGCCTGGGTATGACGATAAACTGCATCCACGTCCTGGGTATGACGATAAACTGCATCCACGTCCTGGATATGGCGATAAACTACATCCGCGTCCTGGATATGGCGATAAACTGCATCCACGTCCTGGGTATGACGATAAACTACATCCGCGTCCTGGATATGACAATAAACTGCATCCACGTCCTGGGTATGACGATAAACTACATCCGCGTCCTGGGTATGACGATAAACTGCATCCACGTCCTGGGTATGACGATAAACTACGTCCAACAGCAAGGCCTCTGATCAGGAGGTTTTGAGGAGCGTTGAACCACTTCTTAATTGCTGGTATTCCCAGGTCCATCCTGACACGGGGTGGTAGCATCTGTTAGGGTCCCAGCTATGGGCAAATAGTTGACACCACAACCTGACTCAAAACATTTTGAAAGTGTAAAAATAGATTTTAATACCAGAATCACTTTTAAAAAAATTAGTACCAGCAATAAATATTTGAAAAAAGAAAATATTACCAGAAATAAAAATCTTGTCAGCATTAAATAACCCATTGAGGTTAATATGCCCTAAAACAAAACAAACCGAACTATACATTTTAAAAAATATTACCGGCTATACATTTTAGAAAGAAAAAAGGAAATTTTTGTCGGCATTAAATAACCCATTGGGGTTGATATGACGTAAAACAAAACAAAACAAACTTTTTATCATAAATGCAAAATCACAAGCCTGTCTTTCGCTATTTCCATGGACAGTATAGTAGAGTCAGAAGGGAGCTGTCTGCCAGAAAAACAGCAGCAAGAAGCAAGTGATTCCACCAGAAATTTGGAAATGGCATACTGTACTGCTTGGCATTCGTACCGGAATCGCAAATACGAACATGTCAGAATAATTGGGTGTCAATCTCAGGACAGTGCAGACAAATCAGAAACAGTTGGATGAGTCTAATGGTGATTACGAAGGTACGGCAGCTCAAAAAACTCGCTCTGATTGTCCTGTTCAAAAGGCTTGCAAGGTATTGCTGCGTTAAGAGGGTGGCTGTTTAAAGACCCGATGTCTGGCAACAGGACACTCCACGATGGCACACAAGCTGTCACACAATTTCTGCAGCCACATCACCCCTTACATCTGGCCACCTAACTCCTCAGACTGCAAACCCCCTGATTATTACATGTGGAGCGCAGCAACAAAACTCTTTGTAAGACCAAAGATGAACTGAACGCGAAGATTTTGAGAACATTCACCAACTTAAACAAGGAGACCATCCAGAAGAGTTGCAGGAGATTCCGAAATCGTCTGGAGGCCCTGGTTGAAGCCAATGGCGGTTTTATTGAACAAATCTTCTCTTTAATATTTCAGAATATTTTGGTGTAATTATGGTAAATATATCTGTTAAAATGAGATGTCAGTGTTATTTTCATTTTTGCGGTATTTTGACAACAATTTATCCATCTCAACCTGTATATCTTGAATATCTATACATCATTTAAAAAAAAACAATGAGCCATAAAATTATTATATATATATATGTATATATTCTTATATTCAAATCCTCAAAATATACCCATAGTTTCGAAACATGCAGTTTACACAAAAATGTAATTATCTTTTTACTCTCTGAAAACCGAATATTTTTATCTATTCATTTTACACTTTTTTTTATTATTTAGCACAAAAAAAACGATTTCGGTTTTATGTGACCTGTACAGATATTTAATCTGAACTCTTATGAATGAGAGAAAATATTTTGAGATTTTCAAAATAACACAAATCCCTTGCAAGAAAACAAAAATTTTCGCCTTTAAACTGAAAAAGGTGAACGAACTGCAAAAAAATCACAAATGTCTGCCTAAAGTATTGGCGATATTTTCATCATATTTTCAGCAGTAGATTAATTAATTTATAACAGACTACAATCAATTTTTATATATATATTGTGTATATTTAGGCAGCAATTTTCATTAATCCATGTTTCATTAAACAATATAGACAAGTTTTGTCTATTTATTTTAAGTAAGTTCCTTTCATATTGTCTGATAAACTTAATAACATTATCATTGAATGAAGAACGGAAATCACCATATTGATACATGTTTAAATCCAATCTAAGCTTTCGCCTTACATAAGCCATTATCAAAGATGACAGTTACTTTTCAATATATCAACCAATACACGGACGAAACAATAATGATAGTTTGTTTTTGTTGCAAAACAAGAAGTATTAAGTGTAAGGTGATCCTGTTGTCATAGCACCAAATGTGACGTCACCCAGGTCTCTCTGCCCCCGTGCTATCCTGTGACGACCAATGTGACTTGATATTGGTCGCGGCGCTAATTCTAACCCTTGGCTGATTCTGATGGGAATCTGGTTAGATTCGGCATCAGCCTTGTCGTTCCCAGCTCGCCTCCAACGTCTGGTTACCGAAGTAACTGCTTTGATTTCTAGTCTAACCTACCCACGTTGTGATTTGATCTTAGGTAGACGAAATCAATCATTCGACGGGTCGCAATGCAAGCTGAACTCGAGAAAAGGGGATACCGCACATGTATATGTAAAAGAAAATAAAGTAACAACTCGAAAAGTTCAAATGTGTTAAAAAAGAATAACAAATATTTTTATATCTGGTTGCTGAATACAGGACTGCGTCTTTCTCCCAAACCGCTAATATGGATACGTGACACTTTGCGTTTGTTAGGCGAGTCTTAATATCTTAAGTTGTTTTTTGATAACTGGTTTTTGTATCTTCAGGTGATATTCGTAAAACTTGTTTTGGTGGTGTGAGTCTAAGTCATTCTTCAAAAATAAATTGTTAGAAGTCGAAGTCGGGATGCGTGGATATCTTCAGTCAGCTTCCTGCGAGGCTGGTCTCAGAGCACACAGCTCAACTCTGTCTACGTCTCCTCGGAACTCTGCCGAACTCCCCGACCAAAACCGGATGTGGGCCTGTCGTGACAGGAAAATTTATCACTTTCCATTTTTGGAAGTCCATTACTTTCTGCTTTAGAGGGGTTCTTAAGGGAATCGTTCTCCCAAATTCTTTCTTTCTCATATTGGTATCTCACACCAATCCCCTCAGAGGCGTCAACAGGCCTCCCCTCCTTCTCATATGTTTACCTTCACCCACTGCTCACGCCACTATTCAGCCAATGAACGCTCAGCAGCGTGGATGTGGCTAATCTGGCCTCAGTCCACAATCATCGCTGAAAGGAAAAAATTATCTTCCTTTTCTTTCTTTTCCCCGACTGGGCCCCTACGACTCGTAGTGTGGTCCTTAATCTCTATCTTAACCGAATGTCATCTGGAATTTATCGACGAGATTTTCGTCAAATGATTATCATCAGAATGGTCAAGTGAATCTCTTTGTAACCTCAACGCATTCGTACTCCTATCGTCAACAATCTGTCCCGGTAACAAACTTTTATCATGCCAAGGTCTGAACATAAAACAGGTGTTTTTTCCCAAAACCAAATGATATCTCCGAAAGATAGTTAATGGTTTATTTTTTCCTTTTCTCTCCCTTCCCTTCCTTTTTTTCTGGGGTGGCCTCAGCTGATTCCATTCTCGGTCAGTGCTTGACCTGATTACGATTATCTTCCAGCATTCTGTTTTGTAGGCCACTTGACCAATTTGAAATTTTCATTATTGCCATCTTTTATTCGCCGCGTCATAGCATAAATTAATTCCGACAGATCCGAGATCTTACGAATTTCATATCTTCTGCGAAAAAAAAAACTTTTTTCCTTCCTCGCAAATGAAAATAAAATCTTTACCACTTTTCTTTGTTAAAAAAAAAAATAACATCGCTCAGTATGTCTTTCGTGATAGCTTTTTCTCGCCTTAAGTATTTATCGCTTTTAATTTTCACGCTTATGCTAAATAGTGTCACAAAGTATGGGAAGCCGTTGGTATAAATCAGTGGCTTCTGTTATCAATTATAGGCATGTAGGAATATTTGTGGAGATTTCGTAGTTTATTTTGTTCAATAAACAAAAACTAAAAATTCTTGAATCTATATACATAAAACAGTTGAAACCTAACCTGAACAAAATAAACTATGAAATCTCCACAAATATTCTTAAATGCCTATAATTGCTAACAGAAGCCATTGGTTTATACCAATGACTTCTCATACTTAATACTTATCGTTTTCACTCTCACGTGCTCATGTGTGACGTCACGAGCGGCGACGCGATTTTCGCTTTCGCGTCTCGTATACACGAGTTAGTCGTTGCTTTGAAACCCTAACCCGATGCATCAATATATATATATATATATATATATATATATATATATATATATATATGCAAGTAGTATAATGATCATTGTTGTGGAAAGTGATATTAACGAACCGAGTTCGACTTCCCACTTATTTTGTTGCGTTTATACTTGCACTAATGTACTTCGAATCGATGCCCCCCCTTCCACCATGGGGGAAATATCTCGGTAGATTTGGTCCTTGAGCCTTGGTTAGTAACCAGACTAAAACTCTGAATTCGAAACCACAGTGTAGATAACAGTAAAACTAATTCACAATCTTTCCCAAGAAATCACAACAGTTCGCAGATAATTAAGAAAAGACATAAAAAAGCTAATGATCGCCTACGCCCTGAAGAGACATGACGCTTTTATAGATTATCCTCGATGCAATTGGCTTAAATACCTGTCATTAATGAAAGAGTAAAATGTAAACGGTTAAAGAAAAGGATTATAATGGCATCAAATGCGGCTTTGTGGGTGATGAAATATTTTCCACCCTCCAACCAATTTCCCACAGATGAAACTTTGAGAGCCTCTCGCTGGTCTGTCGCTACTTTCCCCCGTCCTGTCACCTCTGACCTTTACAACTGAGACCCGCCGTACCGCCTACACAAGGACGAATTATCCCGATTCTTTTTGTATTCCATTAGTAAACAGTAAGTTACGTTCGGACGGTTTCTTCCCAAGAACTGCTGATTTGTAGAATAGACTCCCGGCTGAATATTTTCCCAATCAATATAATCCTTATAGTAACAATCTTGTTAGTAACAGTGAGCTTCAGGATTTAATCAACAAACTTTTTGAAAGAGCAAGAGCATATGAATGGAAGTCAGCTCCGAGAAAATCAATGTAATGGTGAATAGCACAAACAATAACACCTGTTAACATTACCATGAACGGGAATTCACTGGAGGAAGTGTCCAGTTTTAAGTACTTAGGAACAATCTTGTCTAAAGATGGTACCTGCAACTCAGAAATCCGCCACGGATTGCCAAAGCCGTGGCAGCGATGGTCAAATTGACAAGAATATGGAGGAACAAAAGTACAGACTGTACAAATCGCTGCTAGTCTCCATTCTCTTATATGGATGTGAAATGTAGAAACTGTTTACAGATTCAGAGAAAAAGATCCAAGCGTTTGAGAATAATTGCATGAGACAAATCCTTGACATTTTCTATTTGGAACAAAAAAAAACAATAACTTTATGCGGAAAAATGTTTAGTTTTGTGGGACACCAGGAATCTCTTCTCGCTACTGTCGGAGACAAATGGTGTGGTTTTGACACGTTACAAGACACGAGAGCCTATGCAAGACCATCATGCAAGGCACATTTGAAGGTGGACGTAGGAGAGGGCTTTAACGTAATATCTGGTTGGGCAATGTCAAACAGTGGACAGGTATGAATGTACCAGAATTGCTGTCGGCTACCTTTAAAAGACCGTTGTGGAAAAGATAGCGTCAGCATTCGGATCCACCCTACGATTTCAAAAGTCAAGGGAATGATGATGATCATCATCATCATCATCAACATCATCAGCATCATGATCTTGATCTTGATCGTGATTCTCTTCATGTCTAAGGATAACCGTTCTTTCCTGCATAGCTCTAAGGATTTTTCTCCTTACTCTTTCTTACGGTTATATGACACCAAACAATAACCCTTGAGTGACTTTTTAGCATCGTACCGGGTGAACATGAGTATAGAATGGCCCCTAAAAGACTGAATGATGTAAAACAAAAATAACGTTTACAAAGACGTTTCTTTAAGATTTGAACCATTCGTATCTTGTAAGGAAAAATTTTTAAATTCAGTTTCCGATTTTTATGAAGCACTGTTCTGGCAATGACTATATGAGCAGAGCGACAACGGGTAGATGCCGAAGGATCCTCAAAGACATTCTGCTTCCCCGGCTGCGTCAGTGAGCACAGTGCGCTTAGGACCTTTTCCCTGAAGATCGCCGACTGATCCAAAATTCGATCTTTCGATTAGGTTTCGAATCATGTTATCGCTAGGAAATACACTGATATTAAAATGCTGCCGCTATTTCCTCTGAGTTTGAATAATTGATTTTTCATTGAAATAGAAAAACTCAACGAGTTTTACTCATTGCTGGAAATTAAACGTCGCCATTTTAATCTCCAAATGATGCTCTATAACCTGCAAAAAAAAAAGAAAAGATTGAAAAGAGTTATGATTTTTTTTTCACATCTTCACTTTTTCAGTGACACCCTGTATAAAAGAAAATCGCTGTTTTTCCAATCTTATATATAAGAATCGGTTTCCAAAGAGGATCACCGCTTAACTCTTCTGAATTCTGCAAGTCTTAGGAAAGAAGAACGACAGCTGTTGAAGTGAGAATTCTTGATAAGACAGAGAAAACCTGACAAAGGAATTTGCTATTGTGAACAATTCATCTAAAGTACTTATTGTATTAATATCTATGAAAAGCACCTGCCTTAAAACAGAATGACAAACGACTTAGTAAATAATATTCTAATGTAGAGATTTGCTTTTACTTCGCTATAATTTTCTGCTTTTCTTTTTTCGCACCCCGAAAATTGTTCGATGTGTGGATCGCGATTGCGTTTTTTAGAACACTGATTTCTAAGATGTTCAAAGCGGAAACAAAAAGTGTCAAAACTTCGTACATACATTTCTTCTTAATAACAGGCATGAAGACATTTTAGTTCGAACGACGCAAACACTAGATGCGAACTAGATATTTCTCGAAAAGGTACGATTCGCAATCACCAGCCATCAATTCGTAGACACGATTCTATAGTGATTTTCCAAACGTAGCTTAGATGTGGCACAAGTCCGAAAGTATGGAGCACCCAGAGAGGATCGAACTCACTACACGGTCGTAATTGATCTATCGAGATAAGCTTCGTAACTATTACACCGCCTCGAGGTGCCCAAATCATTTTTAAGCGTATCTTAGATGTGGCACAAGGCGGAAAGTATGGGACACCCAATGAGGATCGAAGTCACTGATCAGTAGTAATTGTTATAGCGAGACATACTTGCTAACTATTACACCGCCTCGAGGTGCCCAAGTGATTATCCAAGCGTAGCTTAGATGTGGTACAAGGCCGAAAGCATGGGACACCCAGTGAGGATCGAAGTCACTACAGAGTCGTAATTGATCTAACGAGACAAGCTTGCTAACCATTACACCGCCTTGGGGCGCCCAAGACACGATTCTATAAACGAAATTACAACCTTTTATATTTTAACATTGGTCGAGATTTTAAGTCAACCTTAGAATAATTGTACAGGGTGGTCCGAATGTCTTGTCACCCTTACATAATTTTTTTTTTTTTTTTTAAGTTCAGATGGCCGACACAAAAACGTTTGTGTTCATACAGACCTTCTCGATGTGTAACAGCGTCAATGAAAGTGAATAAAACTGAATCCAGTACATTTTGTATTACTCTATTACTTGTTCTTCTATTATTCTCATTACTTTTTGGTAGGGGTGACCAGACTTTCGGACCATTCTCTATGCCATTTGTAAGATATGTCTACATTACAACATCGACTTTATTATATAAATAAATCTATTTTTGAGTGATTTAGGTTTTTTCATTTACGTTTTTTTTATTATTGTTCAGACAAATCTTGCAATAAGATATAATTTAATATTAATGAATAATGATTTCTTTTAATTGTTCTTTCTGGCCAGATTTGCAATACGCGTAAAATTCGACCACCGGAATTTTATCATAATTTTTTTTATATCGAGTGTGCAACAGGAATTTACAAAAATGCGATGGATAAATTGTCGCCATTTTATATTTTTAATTTCGTGCATGCACGTTGTTGACTTCTGACGTTGTTAACTGCACAGTATAGTACGGTCAGTTGGGCACCATCGGTGAGAAAAAGAGCACCATGATGCAATGCACTCCGCCAGGAAACGGCATGCTGTACTGCTTGGCATTCGCATAGGAAGCTCAAATACGAACATTTCAGAGTATTTGGATATCAATCTAAGGACAGTGCAAAAGATTCGAAAAGAGTTGGATGAGTCTAATAGTGATTACGAAGTTACGGCAGCTCGGAAAACTCGCTCTGATCGTTCTGGTAAGAACACCAGAATTTGTTGATGTAGGCATCACACTCTAGACAAAGGCCTAGAGCAAGTCCCTTGAGGAGGTAGTGTTGCCCTGGGTCAAAAGAATGGCTGCTGGGAAAATACACGATTTTAGAAATAATAAATCTTAGAAGTTTGTTTTCAAAGGTGTTATTTATTTAATAAAAATACCAATTCTCTTTGCGAAATATCTGCAAGACTGTTTCTAAAGCAGATTATTCATTGATACTACGTTCGACTGCAAAAAGCCGACTACGAAGTATCCTTTAACACACATCTCTGTAAAGAATAAATTCTCTTAAAAACGGATTGAAAAATCAAATCAGTATTGTAGAAATCTTTTGAAATTATTTCGACTTTTCCAAACATCAAACCATCATTTTTTCAAACTATCAATGATATTTTCCTCGCGTTACTTTCATCTCTATCCACATACTATCAGGATTAACATTTATTATCTTCAAGCTTAATCCCTTCTAATGAGACCAGGTTCCTATTATTCTGACCTCTAACCTACTACGAATAAGATTATCTTCTCTACTCACCACCGATCACTAAGACATTATATTATCTAATTACGTATTTTGAACTCATATCAAATGAAGTTTTGATTGATTTATTTGTTATTTTTATGAATTATCAATTCTTTTTGCATTATTTAAACCTGAAACATATTTTGGATTTATTAGGAATTTATGGCAGTGATATATAAGGTAGGAATAGTTTTATTATTTTTATTAGTTTATTTGATAATGTGAATCTTTTTATGTACGTTATTAGTTATCGCATGGAGGCCGAAGATTGCCTACCTACAAATATCAGTCAGAATTTAAGGTTTCTTTTTAAGAATTGTATTATAAGACGGCCCCTAATTGTCAAGGATGATTTGGGGGATTGAATGGTCGTCTTATAAGCGGAAATATACGGTATATATATATATCTTTAAAAGAAATATAAAATAGCATTTCCTGATAGAATTTTTAGATACTAATATTTACTCAACAGTCACTCAAAGTAGAGGTTTGTTGTATGGTGTTGTATGAGTGTAAGAGAAAGTAAAAAATTCAGCTCATAAGGGATTTCCTTTTTTAGTGAATATTGCTTTTGCTATGAGATATGCTTTCCTTTATATCTTCTAAATCAAGAGATGTCGTTAATCTCACATATTCTATTCCTCTCCTTACTTCTTAGTCACTTATATAATCACTATGCCTTAGCTATACTAATTAGGCAATCATTTATATATCACTGTAGTATTAACAATGGTTTTTCTCAAATACAAGCCATAATATTGAACTCAGTCTGATAAATTGAGCGGACGTGGATATAACGAACCCAACTGAAATTCGAACTCGTCTCTCCGACTTCGCATTCTGATCCGCTATCCATACACCACAAACATATCTTCAGAGGATGTAACGTGTTCCCTTTGTGGTTTACGGCCGCATCACGTTGAAACATCGGTTCCCGTACGATCACCGAAGTTAAGCAACGTCGAGCTGAGTCACCACTTGGGAATACGAACTGGTGCAAGCTTAGATGTGCGGGTTGGGTATGTTGGTTTCGTTATATGCACTTACGCTAAAATACCCTTGGGAAAGGTATTAATCCACCTCTTCTCCCCCAGCTATGGGTTAATTAGTAAGACTTACATCACTAAATCATGATTAATCACCAAAAAATAATTCTTACATTCTAAAAATATTTTCTGGCTTTAAATAACCTGGAAAGGGTTGATAAACCATAGAAAAAAACGTATCAAACAATGTTCCGTTTGAATTATATTTAAGGCAGCCCGTCTGTTAATTGCAATTGCATTGAAGCTTTTTTGGTCGTCTCAACTGAATACATTCCGAAAGATAGTACGCCATTAGCTTATGACAACCAAGATCTTCTTGTAGATATATCATTTCTTTCGTCACTTGAGCTATTTTGATACTTTTCTCAGTGACCAGAGTTGAGTGCTTAAAGAAAAACGCAAGCAGACACAACCAAAAGAGGATTGACGCTCTGAGAATTCTTAAACCTCCTGCAAATGATAACCTCCAGGCTTTTTTCTTCTTAAGCTTGTTGCACTCAATGTTTAAGGTTTGAGTAAGAGCTGAACAAATTATATATGCTTCGCTGCAAAACAGCAGATAAAATAAACGTACTTTTTCTTTGCTTAAAAATATTTCACAAGCGCTACTCTGATATCGATATAAAAATAATAGAACAAGGAATTTTTTAAAATAAATCATAACTGTGATTTCTCTTAAAGTCTAGGGTTAACCGTTATCTTTCCGGGGTAAGACGATAAACTACATCCGCGTCTTGGGTATGATGGCAAACTACGTCGAGCAACAAGGCCTCTGATCAAGATGTTTTGAGGAACGTGGAACCACCTCTTAATTGCTGGTGTTCCCAGGTCCACCCGGACCCGGGGTGGTAGTACCTGTTAGGGTCCCAGCTATGGGCAAATAGTTGACCCCTAAACTGGGGTCAAAGTACTATGAAGGTGTAAAAGTAGGTTTTAATACCAGCAATACATTTTTTAAATTATTACCAGCAATAAATTTTCAGAAAAAAATATTACCTGCAATAAAAAAATCTTTTCAGCATTAAATAACCCATTGAGATGTTGATATGCCGTAAAACAAAACAAATCAAACCGTTATCTTTCCTACATAACCTCATAAACTGAAACTGAATTTTTTGCTTTCTCTTACAACACCATACAACAAACCTCGACTTTGAGTGACTGTTGAGTAAATATTAGTATATAAAAAATCTATCAGTAAATGCTATTTTATATTTCTTTTAAAGATATATATATATACCGTATATTTCCGCTTATAAGACGACCATTCAATCCCCCAAATCATCCTTGACAATTAGGGGCCGTCTTATAATACAATTCTTAAAAAGAAACCTTAAATTCTGACTGATATTTGTAGGTAGGCAATCTTCGGCCTCCATGCGATAACTAATAACGTACATAAAAAGATTCACATTATCAAATAAACTAATAAAAATAATAAAACTATTCCTACCTTATATATTACTGGCATAACTTCATAATAAATTGCCTATTCGGAGAACAATTCTATATCAATGAAATCAACTTGTAAGCTCAGCTGAGAAAATGTAAACATTGAGATATGATCGCATTCAGAGCAATAGGATGTATTATTATCGTACATTATTGTAATGTTATTAGCGGTATTTTGTGATTGTCGGTCAAGTATAAGTAAATGGCCATTAGTACACCAGGTTGTTTGTAACTTTTTACCTATAGGAAAAGAAGAGGAAGAAAAGTCAGTATTCGAATGAGATCATGTCATAAAAAGTAAACAAAAGAATGATTTCCTTTTTAGGGTAAATGCAAGAAAAACATTATATAAAATCGGTTTCGTTATTTCTTTTATTTTGCATTTCTAAGGATAAACTAAGTAACAACATTTCCAATAGCATCATCTTTATATAATCAATAAGCAGTCATCTTATACTACAAGTAGTGGGTAAATTCATGAAAATTTGCTATTTTTTCCTTGTCTTATGTAAAGTTTGCCTTATACGAGGAAATATACGGCATATATATATATATATATATATATATATATATATATATATATAGAGAGAGAGAGAGAGAGAGAGAGAGAGATAGATAGATAGATACATACATACATACATACATACATACATACATACAATGGTGGGTTCAAGCATAGATCAAATATGCATCGGAATCTGACAGAATGGTAAAATAAAGAACAAATAGGAAACGTTTATCAATGTTTCACTTTTATTAAAAATAATTATTAATATTATGTTTCAATTTTATTAAAAATAATTATTAATATCATGTTTCACATTTGTTAAAAATAATTATTAATATCATGTTTCATTCTTATTTGAAATAATTATTAATATCATATTTCAATTTTACTAAAAATAATTATTAATATCATGTTTCAGTTTTATTAAAATTAATTATTAATATCATGTTTCGGTTGTTTTTAAAAGTAATTATTTATACCATGTTTTAATTTTATTAAAATTAAATATTAATACCATGTTTCACTTTTATTAAAAATAATTATTAATATCATGTTTCACTTTTGTTAAAAATAATTATTAATAGCATGTTTCACTTTTATTAAAAAAACTAAAATCGGATATAACAAATAAGAAAGAAGAATTATTAGACACTTACAAATATGAAACAATATATAAAATTTTTTGGTAAGCTTGGAATCAGTTGATTCTTGAAAATTGGGATAGAAACACCGTCTCACCTTGAATTCGGAACGCCAAAAATTAACGTTGGTTCAACAAGTCAAATGCACTGGAAACATGATTAACCAATGAAATTCAGTTTTTTTCTCTCGATATTGCCATATCATTTTTTCTCGCTCTTCTCTCTTGAGAAACTTTCTTCCGTCTCCATGGTTTTCAGCAAACATTAATCTGAAAAAAAATGAAATGCAATATCAATCTCTAACTATTATTAATATTTCTGTTCCTAATTCTGACACACCCTATGACTTTTTTTGTTTCTTAAGTTTTTATTGCCTTGCATGTGGTGATACCAATTAAAAATATCTTCTTCTCTGATGAACTTTTAATAAAAACTGAAACATGTAGTTTGATAAACGTTTCCTATTTGATGGAAATTTTCCTGATGCTACCAAGATCTTTCTTTTGATTTTAATGTTTATCTGCTTTCCGAAAGGAAAAAAAAGAATATCAGATCACTTGATAAGATTAAAAACTCAAATAAGCGAGTGTAACATAAGAAAAGAAAACCTGATCGCCATTTTGTTTGAGTTAGAAAAAGCATATGATACCACGTGGAAGTATGACGTCATGAAAGACTTAAACAAAATTGGGCTGAGAGGTAGACTACTTAATTTTATAAAGCAATTTTTATCTAAAAGAAACTGAATATCGCATAGTATCGATACTCTCCAACCTTCAAAACTAGAGGAAGGAGTATCTTAAGGTAGTATATTATCGGTGACGCTTATCCGTATCAAAATCAATTATATTGTCAATTGCCTGAAATCCAGGGTTCACTCTACGTTGATGACTTCCTCGTTTACTACCGATCAAAATACATCAACACAGCAGAAAGTCAATTACAGCAATTCTTATACAAGATAAGCAAATGGGTAACATCGAACGAATTCCGATTTTCAAAGACAAAAATTAAACATTTTGTCAAATTTGAAAACTTCACAATGACCCTGTAATAAAACGAGAAGGGTCAGAAATATCACTGATAGGAGATCATAGGTTTTGGGGGCGTCATATATGATTAAAAAACATCTTCTTCATCGCTCATGCAAGAAACCTGAAAGCAAAGTGTAACAAAGCATTACAACTACTTCGCCTGGTAGTCCATAAAGATTGGGGAGCTAACAAAAGAAATTTAATGAAACTATACAGAACCATAATCCGTTCCAAGCTTGATTATGTCTGTATGATCTATGGATCTACGAGAAAAACACCTGAAACCATTAGAATATATCATATAGGCATCGGACTAGCACTGGGAAACTTCTCTACCTTCCAAATTGAAAGTCTTTATGTGGAATCTAATGAATCATCACTTAAACTAAGGAGGGAAAACTTTGATATTACCTCAAGTTAAAATATTGCCCTTCTAACCCAGCATATGACAGCACTGTTAACTCAAGATGTAAACATCTTTTCAACCAAAAAAAGAATCCAATAAAGATCTTCGGAATCCAAATAGAGGATCTTACAAAAAAAAAATATTCCTGTCGAGAGAATACAAAGAATTGTATAATCAGACTTTGGACCATCAAACAATCCAATGTCATGATGAAAATGAGCGAGCTACCAAAAGCCATAACTCACTCCATCATATACCTTGAATAATTTTCGAAAATCAGTGAAAACTACTCAAATCATCTAAGCATATTCACTGATGATTCTAAAGATGAAGGAAAAATAAGCTATGCTGCAGAAGTCAACCAACGTTCATTTAAAAAACATTAACCAAAGGAAGCATCCATCTTTAGTGCAGAAGCTTACGTAATAGATCTGGCACTGAATCATATAGCTACAAGTAAATATAAAAAATACATAATATTCTTAGATTCACTATCTATACTGATCTCAATAAAGAGGAAAAAAATGGAAAACCGACTTATTACACTGGGTTACACAAAAAAAATTGTAAGTTGTCTACGTTTTTTTTTCAACTGAATTATGACCATTTTGCACCATTGAATCCAAAAATGACATCCATTTTTCTCAGTCAGGTATGGTTTTTATGCTAATTTAATTTTGAAAAAAATTCGATCTTCTGACTAAATTTTTGTAACATTATCAGTTGATTGTTGTTACTATTACTCATCCAAAAAGGTTTTAGGAGAAAAAAAATCATTTTCTAACAGAATGTATGAATTAAATGTTACAAACTTCAATTTCTGTTAGTTAAATAACAGACATTGATAAAGGTAAGTATTTGTAAATTGAATGTTACGTCGTCATTGCACAAAATTCAGAGAATGATCTTCTGTTTCTTCAAAGCCCTCGAAGTAGCAGGGATGTTTCTTTTAAGAGTCCAACAGTAATCATCCATCATGACTTCATCCCAGCATCCATGATATCTGGTCTCCATCTCTTTTATGCCCTGATGGAATCTCTCCCCCTGATCAT